>OX632361.1:16972603-17364800 GCA_951751655.1 Ophion costatus
ACGTTCGTAACCGGTAAAAAATATCCGTTCGGATAGTAGACCCTTGACATCGGTTGAAGGTAGAAGAAAAAAAAATTGGTTTTGTTTGACTACTGTAGGCTACGCTGTCGCGCGGTTCCTATGGCGACGTCGTAGATGGCACAAATACTACCACCGACCTTATCCGCATTCGGTAATTATGCCCGGAGACCTCAAATTACTTAGTGAGGATAATTAACGAGGAATATTACTTGTTCTTGTTCTCTTAATTGGTAATATTTACTTGATATTAATTTGAGATATACCATGTTGAGAAATTATTAGTTTTGTTGGAAATCTCTACGAAAGGACAAAATAGAGTGGAATTATTTTCAAACATAGAAGAATTTTTTAGTATATCGGACCATTATCAGTTTTTTATTTTTGTAAGATTATATATATGCAGCTTCAGTACACACTCTGTCTTTCCACCGAAAGATTTTTTTACTCTGGTCGATATTGATTGTCGACAGCTTCTCAGGCCCATTTTGAGGTTATGAACGGGGCGCGTAGTCTCTAACTTCACAACACTTTTGATAATTTAAGCTTATCAGATACCACTATTTGCGATGTTACCAATTCGTCTCGTATTAATTGAGCGATCAAAACTTTTATAAAATAATCATACAAAATAAGGAAAACATTTAATGCAATCATCGAATGTTCAAAAATGCGTATTTTTATAAACAAGTGTCAAAGAATTGTTCGAAAACGTACGTTAAATATGTTGATTGTTTTATTGCTGGTAGTTGTTAACAATATTCACTCCCACGCATAAGAATAGGTTGCGCACCTCGTACTTCACCCCCGACGGCTATATCCCACAACAACTTTAATGGAGGGGTTTTTATAGATTTTGGTAACTTAAGAATGCCGCTTGCTGCATTCCGATATCGTAATCAGTTTTCCCGGAAAGTCCACTTGAAAAATAGCCGAAGAAGAGGTCAAAGAAACAGGGATATTTATGGAAAAATGTATAAAAGTCGATGCTTCGTCTTTGAAAACCTCCCCAAAATCGACAAATAACCGGAGCTCAATAGATCAAACGATAACGTAGAGAATGAGTATTAAATGAACTCCCTGTCGGATCGACGATTCGGTACGCCCCTTATTTTTGGCCGAGATGGGAAAAAGGTTTGGATTTTTATGACTTTTTTACACGTCCATATCGATGTATTTTCACTCCCTGAGTACGAATTCACCATTCACTTTCTTCCAAACTCTTCATTGTTATTCAAAATCGTCGATAATTTATAAAATGTGGTTTGCCGTTTATCTCGCTATCCGGCAAAAATGCAGAAATACGTCACCTTCGAATTTGTCCCGCCCTTCAAAGTGTTACATGTTGCATTTAATTTAATTCACCCGTTTTAAAATCTGGGGTGAGAAAAAGAAGAATAACGGGGTCGTTTATTCCTTAATTTTTTTTCTCAATGTTTCCGTAGTGCATTTCTGATCGTTTTGCGTTAGAACTTTCGTTTTTGTTTGGCTTAATTCAGTGGACTGTTTGCGGATGGAACTGCAAAATCAGGTATTACTTGTCTCGACGTAGCAGGCTCCAGAAGATCAGCCCAAAAGTGAGATCTCGCAACCATTTTGTGGTCCGGATGATGCACCCATTTTGTGATCCGGATGATACAACCTGTCTTATTTTCTGTCGCTAACTCCACAGTCCAGATTTTCTCCAAAACGTAGGAAAATCTTATTCGGAGAACATGTTCAGATGTATGCATGAATGTGTAAGTGCAGACGTTACAACTTCTATTTTCTTCTGCTATCATGCTGGCAGGACAAGTTGAATTGGGTTTCGCAAAAATTAGTGAAAGATTTTGCGTTGCATGGAATGTCGATATTTTTTAGATTATACAAACTCCATGCTGTTGCGGTATCGGTCGGATTTTTTTTACCATCGATGATTGGTTTGTACAAAATGTATAAATAAGTGTTTGAACTTTAAAAAATTGTGATTTTCCAGCAAATGTAATGAACGCTGTATCTATCTTCAATTTCGAGATATCGAGCGACTTTTTGAAATACGTAGAGTATGATGAATAGACGGTCAAGCGGAATATCGTGCATATGAAAAACTGAAATATTTTTCTGGTTATTTCTTTATCATGCTCATAAGCCTCCTTCTGCGGGATCCACCATTGGAAACTAGAAACTTAGTGAGCCAAATAAAGTAACAAGGCATGATTGTAAGTTTCTAATTTGCGTGACTTTGTCCTCTATCGGTGATCTGCCTTGTGTACTAGCCAATACTATTTCCAAGTGACTCTAACACACGTGACCCTGTGGCGCCACATCGTTGTGCATACTTTCGTTCGTACTTCCTCTTTTCCCATTTTTAACATTATCTTTTCTTTATCACGGTTCCAGAAACTTTATCATCGCATCTAACGGGCTGACAGACTTTTCCGCGCTGTATACAGCGCGTACCGTAACTGCTGCAGTCGCTGGCGGAGAAACGTGTCAAGTTTGCACGAGCAAACAAAACTCGGACGATCGTTACCCCGTGTGCAATTGTCTCGTTTCGGAAATGGCGCAACGAGCCGCCACAGCGAATCGTTTCGGATCGCCGGCGTATAATACCGATGAACAACATCAAGACCTAGATCCAAATATTAGTAATCACAAATATATCAGCGCGAATAGTAACTCCAGTATTGGCAGTAACAACAGTAGAGGAGCCGGCTACAATTTTGCCAATGGGGATAGCGGCGAGGACGAAGCAGAAACCAGCAGAACTAGTCTCACGACGCTCGCTGTCTCGTAGATACAATCATCGCTTAATTATACCTAAACCATCGTAACTTCATGCGTCATATATCGAAATGAAAATTACGGTAGACTTCATTACGTAATTGAGATTCGAGTGTACAGTAGAACCTGTGTAACTGAATTTTCTGACCGGTAGCTCATTACCTACTTTTGTATACGAAACGCTTAGAGCAAAACATCGAATAAATATAAATTCTTATGAATTGAACAACCGTAGTGTATAATAATTGCACACGAATTATGTTTACTTGCAGTAACTTGCCGACGTCAGCGTATCTCAAGAAGTTTCGATATCGTTCCTTAGCCGCAGAAATGGGGGGGGGGGGGATGAAAGTACAATGAGTTTACGCCTTATGTCATCAAAATACATATTTCACGTCCAAATGAGAATGCATAATTTCGTGTAAAAATATTTACATTATGACAAGCGATCAACGTTTTGGAAGCGTTTTTAATTCGACAAAGTCGAGAAAACGTTAAAAATGTCGAGCGGGCGAATACTTACATTTTATTATAAAATTCGAGTTCTGTAATACTCGTGTAATGTGTAGAAACGTACGTTTGTAAACCCGCCTCGACAGGACCAGTTAACGCGGTGTTGCCAGGTTTAACCTACAAGTTTCGTTCATGTCCAAAAACCGTTCGAGCTCAAAACTCACATCTTTTTTCGAGTATTATCAGTGAACTAAGAGAAACCGCTTAATTTTTTGACACGTCTTTCCCAGCACTATAACCACGGTTTGCTTAGTTTTTAAAATTTATATTAAAGTATTATTTTAGCCCCGACAACTATTGTTTACGAGGTGCCACGGTTATTACCAACGTCGCGATCTCCAAAAGTCTTGGCGCCCATCACGGCCTAAGGCGGAAGCTCTGCTAATATAGTAAACTTTGCCCAAATACATTGATAACAGTGGATAACATTTTAAAAACGAAAAATTACTCGACTTTCTGCTGTGTTCCAGGCCGAAAGACGGAGAATAAGAGTGAATTGTCGTTCCATAAGCTACCTAAAGATAACGTTTAAAAAAGGGCTTGTAAACGCTGAAAATGACTTTATTGGCTATTAAGGCGAGTTTGTAGCCACTCTACAAGTTTTTTTCTTTCCAATTCTATATCTTTATGAATAAGAAATCGAGTTATTTTTGTTATATACAATATATAAATATTAGGTGAAGTAAAATCCAGAGCTGACAGAGCTAAAAAAGAGAACGCAAAATAAATTATTCACTGCAGTAGCGTCTTAACAATCTATCATCGAGGTAAATAGAATAGCCAACTCGCAGGAAATCAAGAACAAACTGACTGTTTACGTTTGAGGTTTGAGGCTATACTTTGAACGGCCATATTGAAATATCGCTGCGCCACCTCTACGTGTACGCGCACATCACGAATGGATAGCTTCAACTTGAACTTAAAAGATCTCCAAAACTATGTCGCGAAAAAAATGAATTCTTAGCGAGTATGTGTATCTTAAATTAATCTCTCGGTAATATAAATTTCAATCGTCTACAAGCATTTAAGGAGGTACGATCATTAAAAAGGATTCAACTTTTGGCCTTAATTTTTCTGTATGATGATAGCGAGTACGCGATGCACTCTTTGGCAAAATTTCAGCTATATTGACCTTTCAGTTTTTGTGCAATAAAATAGCAAAGTCGAGCACTTTGAGGTAAAGACGCGTGTCGTCTTATAAAAACGGTCAACCGGAAGTGAGGTGATCACGAGTGTGCTGCTCCCGTATCCAATAAAGGTCGTTGGAAAACCGAATTTTGATAAATTAGACATAATAGATTTGATTAAAAAGTCGAAAATCTCTACGTTTTTCGAAATCGAAAATCTCTACGTTTTTCGAAATCGAAAATCTACGTACAAACTCTACGTTTTTAAAAGATTTCAATTTCCGGTTGAAAATTATCAGAACGACGAAATAGCACCCACAGACTTGGCAAGGTCGGGCGTAACACCTGATGCGTTTGGCGACCATAAACTAACCTTTCGCATCAATGGGTCCGAGTGCCAACTTTGAGCATCGCAAAACGCGACATTGCCAGGTGTTTGTTCAAAATTCCATTACATTATTTATAGAATTTTACAATGAATCGCGTATCAATAACATGTTCAATTACAATTTTACTCATATGTTGATTATACTGCCAAAATATACAATATATCACTTTGGATTGCACGACGATGATTGCGGGAGGGGAACGCAGAGAGGAAATAAATGACGGGGCGTCACTTCCGGTTGATCATTCGCGTATATTTATATATATTTCTATTTACTTAGAGTTACGACTTAGGATTAATTTACTATTCTATCGCGGTTTTAATTTTAATCGTGACGCACGCCGCGGGTATGCCTCACGGGGGCACGCAGCTCCCGATTTTCCTATCCGACATTCGCCGGGCGCCTTGCTCGCACCTCTCTCTCTCTCTCTCTCTCACGTCCGTACTCCAGACCATTCTATTGAGAAGAAGGCTTGCCGCGTTCTCTTGCCGCATACCAAACATGGCCGCCCCTTCTACCGGCTCGCTCGCGTCACCCTGCTCGACACGTGGCAGACCACTCCGCCATCTGGGCGGCATCACCGTCCCCGCACGCGCGAAGCTTCTAATCCAATCTTATCTTTAACACATAGTATTCATTCCGCTAAAGTAATTCAGTGTTTTGTTAAGAAGGCTCCAAAAGGTGCGGCGCACCGTTTTTTAGTTTGTTTTCATGGTAAAACTGTTTTTGAGAATATGACGGAGACTACTCCAGAGTCGTTAAGTATCTAATTTTTCGGTTCTTATTAGCAATTGTGCAATAAGTAAAATATTCATAATAAATTTGGCACATTGTAATCGACAATACGAATATTCACAAGTGAACATAAATGTACTATTTGTTGACCCTGAAGAACTAGTCGTACCTGTTTAAGGTGTTAATTGCCACCAATTGGACGTCAACCGGCACCGCTGCACACATGGAGACCAGGGGCGGGCACCTCCTATCCATTACTGTATGTAAAAATGTTACGCTTTTTGACCGCGTTATTTAGCTCTACCTCTCCTCGTGGCGCTAGTAAGTTACTTACAATATTCTTATTGCGCAGGCGTGAGGCCCGTACGGCGTACTTAACCACCCCTCGCCGAATACGACTATTTTGACGTTTGAAGTTTAAGCCGCGGCGCGGGATTGATGAAATTACCGAAATTACTTATAATCGTGCGCTAATGCCGAGTGTTGTGCACGGTTGGACCTCAGGGTACCCACGTAATCCTGAAAAGGTGCATTTTTCACCATGCCAACCGATCGTCGTATTTGAAGTATGGAAAGCCCCTACGCGGGTGTCAAGATTGTCGAGAACTAGCGCTGCGAGTGGCAGAGTTGGACACTACAAACAGCGGACATTTCCGGATAACAGCGGAAAAAAGCGACCCCGATTATGGGCCCAACATAGATGGCGCTGGGGTGTGCCCTATGTATAGTAATACGAGGTATGGCTATTAAATAACCGGACTGAAGTCATAACAGTTTTTATTCGTCACCAATTACAGCAGAAGTTTTATCACCTTCAATGTACTTCCCCTTGGCGATCTCGACACCGCTACATACAACATTTCGATTGTTGAAAGCAATGCTGGAAGTCCTCTTCTGTCAGCTGGTTGAGAACCTCCGTCGCTTTTACTTTAACCGCGTCCATACTTTCAAATCTTGTCCCCTTCAGCGCCGACTTGATCTTGGGAAATAGAAAAGTCACAGGGGGCAAGGTCGGGCGAGTACGGTGGATGTTCCAGCACGGCGATGCCGTATTTTGCGAGGAACGCTTTCACAGACAAAGCACAATGGGTTAGTGCATTGTCTTAGGAAGGATCCAGGACTTGGTCTTCCACAAATCGGGTCTTTATCTTCTCACACGCTCACGTAGGGCCGTCAGAACCTCGATGTAGAAATGTTGATTGACAGTCTGACCCTCGGGAACCCAGTGAATGTAGACAATGCCACGAATGGCGAAAAAGACAATTATCATTGCTTTGAATTTGGAATTGCTCATCCTGGCTTTTTTTGCCTTGGCGAGCTTGGGCACTGCCAATGCATGGATCGCCTCTTTGTTTCGGGATAGTAAGTAAAAAAAAAATCAGACTGATTAGCGTATTTTAACTATCGAAAAATATTCACAGCATACTCTCCAACATATCAATAATAGTTAATGATAGACAATGAGCTGAAAAAATTATGTTAACGATTCTATAGACGGATATACAGGGTGAGGCAGAATGCAGTCCGTAGTTTCAAAAAATCACTGACATGAAGGGCCCCCAGACCGAGTAGAGGGAAGGGACCGGTGCCGTTAGGCCGGGGGAACAATACCGTTCTCATCGTCAGTAGTCACCATGCCGTGGTCAGGTAAGCACCGGGGCTTTGGTGTAGAGATGTTCGTCAAAAATGGGGAAAGCATTGTGGCTACGCCAGAAGGCTTTTCGGATCTGGTCCGAGTTAAATCGTAATGAGTGTCCCTGATCCTAAAACCATTCGGAAATGAATCAGTAATGTAAGGACGACAGAATCTGCAGTTCCTAAAAAAACTAGTTGGGCGACCTAAAGGTGTGCGAACATCTGAAAACATCGCGGCAGTAAGCGCGACAATTGAGTCTCCAACCCGATTTGCGCAGGAGCATGTACCGAGGCCCCCTCGCTCCCCCGATTTGACCCTGTGTGACCTTTTTCTGTGGGGATACGTCAAAGCTGAGGTATACAAACTTCGACCTTGAACCCTTGAAGCTCTGAAGGAGGCGATGGAGGACGTCATCGCTGGAATTCCGCAAAATATGCTGGGAAGAGTGGCCAAAAACCTCTTTGAAAGGTTCCATATGTGCATTGCTCGCCAAGGCCGCCACTTAGACAATATTTTCAAAACATCATGAAAAAAAAACGGTATCATGTGTACTTTTGAGCAATAAAAACCTTTTTTATGTATCTTAAAGTGTTTTTTTTCCATTCACCCTTCAAATCGGGGACTGCATTCTGCCCCACCCTGTATATGTACATTTTTTAAATAACCGAATAATTTTTTATACGCAATGTCGTATTATTTAAGTTTTATATGAAAATTATTGTGTAACGATAAGGAAGATATTTTTTTGTACTTATCTACGTAATTGGTGATTTAGAAATTGAAATATATCTGCAAACTCAAGTTTGGTCACAGGAATAAAAAACTAAAATTTTTAGATTAACAAACTGTTTATCCGTACTGTATGCGTATTAATCAAATACCGTATCACTTCGTCCTAAATTTTAGAATTCTGACATAAAGATGAATGAATGTTAGGTATGTCAGCTGTCAACCGTCTTCATAGGACCCATGCTTTGGGTATATCTATACATGTGGTCCGGAGCACCCCCCAGCGCCATCTATCTCGATACCGTTTTGGGGACGAGTTGAAAGGCCGAGTATAGCCTTCTCTATCTAGTCTCCATGGCTGCACGAATAGTGGCGTTGCAGAGTTATAGACTTACGCATACCGTTGAGGTTACGAGGATCATTAAGAGGAAAAAAGGAAAAAGAATAAACCTTTGAAATTCACACATTTTTCACAACTGAAAGTAAACTTTATTATCACCGACAATAAATTGAGCCGATCTATAATTCAAAAGTACCACTTGATGCTATTTCTTTCCTCCTCTCTCTTAAATCACTTTGAATGTCGCCCTTTTTGGCGTTGTTTTGGGGACTCTTGAACCATTGAATATACATATATATTCCCACAGATGGATGAATATATATGCTCAACTGACGTACGAGCGAGCTCAAACTTACCTCGTAGAATCTCTCTGAGGGAGCAGAGTTGTTGATCAAGCGACTCATGGTGTCTCCCGGTATTACTTTTCTCGACGTACCAGGCCAGAGAAACGGTAAACCAGAAATTAATGAAAACGAAAACATCTATTAATACAGGTGAAAAATGAACGAACAAAAAAAAAACATGTGTCTTTAAACGGACGTCTAATCAACGCGAAATTCTTCACCGTTGCTATGATCGCGAATATATCTAACAGACTCGGCAAATGAAAATGATGCGAAAATCAATTAATTTTACCTCGCAGCCGTTTGCAACGTGATTTTACCAGTTTCTTTTTTCTCTAGCGAGTTTACTTTTGTATTAGAGACACTGGTGATGAGTAGCGCGCTTCGTATTAAAAAACCCGGAAGATGTATGTGCTTGAGATGAAATCGCGAGCACGCATCGATTGTGTTGTGTACTACGGGTTTATGTCCTCGACTGAAACTGAAAATCAGCGTGCCTACCTGCATTTTTGTTTGTTTTTTTCTCATTGTTCGTACTAGACAGGGCTTGGCGAGAGTAGTCTAGGATGATGTGTGTCTATAGTTGCTTCGCTACCTGCCTGTAAGCGCGACACTTCCTGGCAGAGCTTCGCATAACGTTTTCCTTGGGCTCGGTAAATATTTTCGTATATGTTTATACATTTATCTGTAAATAATACGCATTCACGTCCATACATACTAATGACATACATTGCGTTGAGTAATGAAAACTCAAGAGGTATGACCAATTGTGAGCAATAACATAGCGCAATATTCGAAAGGTGTCTTCTCTACGACTTGAGATTGAGCGGTAAAATAGCACCGAGGACGTTGTCCAGTAATGCGAGCTATGAATACACCGGCCTACAGCGTGGCTCGTAATGCATCTCGGAGAATCAGTGTTTTTACAGTTTTTTTCCGACTGCTACGTATTCTTTTTTTAAATGCATGAATGCACTCAAGTCCCAAGTGACACGTCCGAATTCAGTACAGAGCGACTCGAAGCTCCCTTCCGTCGGGAATTTCTAATGCATTGCTTTACTTTACCATTGATACACTTCAGCTCCTCTGAATTCCTAAGGCCCGACGGACGCTGAGTATCGCTAGCTTCCAATTTTCGCCGGCCCTCGAGGACACCGAATTATACCTTAGATCGTCTTTTCGGGCAGTATCCCAAGAACAATGCCTCTTTTTTAGTTCAAGTTCCAAACTATTTGCAAAATCAGTCTTTCAAGAATTGTTTTTGATGTTTTTAGCTTTATGAACATGACATTAATATAATTAAGGCAGTATTATACAAAGATCCATAAGCGCATCGAAGATCGGAAAGGCGAACGAATATTCTTCAAAAGTATATCGACGTTCGATACACGGTTGGTCCTTACATTAATTGGTCAAACCTCCCAGAGTTCTTTCCGCTGCTGGTATAGTACCTCGCTCGCTTTCAGCAATATTGGAATTCAATCCACCTTCCATATTTTCCCAGTTATATGTACACTTCGATACCGTGAACATAATTCTAACGATTTTCTACAATCACTGACTTAAAATCATTATAATAATGGGAAGTGTAAAATCCATCGTTCAAATGTTGTGTGATGGTACCAAATACAATTCGAAGTGTGTTTGCTCACTGTGTAGAGAAAACAAACTACACTTCTTAACTAACATTGCAGGATATGACATCCTGGACTCAAACTTTTCACAAACCTTTTTGTATTTTTTTTCTCTTCTCTCACTCTCGGTCTCGCTCTGTATCTCTCTCTCTCTCTTTCTTTCTATATTAACCTTTTGTCTTTCGTACAGAGTAAAATATGATAAAATGTCATGCCATTTTAAACATCTACTTACTAACAATTAAGATACACTGATTATGTACAAATCGTTTAATACTGCGCTTACACGTGTATGAATAATGAAGAACAGGCTGCCAAAGGAACGTCCGGCCCTCTAACCGACGAGACAACACTTTTTGACAAATGGTACATTCTTCCGTTTTTTTTTTCGTTACTACATTACTACTACACCTACGAGATAGAATAACAATGATTAATCGCAATAATTATGAGTTATGCTACAGCAGTATCTGTTTTATGTTGAATGGAAATGAAATATATATATATATATATATATACCAATCATTGTCTTTTTCCTATATAATTTCCCCCGCCAACTTCGAAACGGTGTTATATATATAGATATATACATATATGTATTGCGAATGTAGATGTTTACCTTATACCTAAGCTGTCTCATGCTTCGTTTCGATATTATAACGATGAAAAAGTGACGTGGAAAAGGTTCTGCTGGTCATTCTTTTATTAGCTAATATCTTAAAACATTACAGCTTATAAATTAATTTGGTTATCCTACGTAACCTACGAAATGCTGCTGTCAACGTTTGTCTGCTCGACTGTTTGTCACTCTTATACGATTTTTTGTTTATCGTTATTATTGGTTTTTTTTACTGTTTTCTTTCGTACGTGTTTTTCCATATTAATATGACATGTATCGTCGTGCGACTGTCCCCTAGGCTCTCCCGCTGCCTGTGAACCTCATCGCTTTCCCAAAGTTCCCGTCAAATCTCCGTTATCTTTTGGTCATATCGAGGAAAGAAACAAAAGAAGAACAAAAAAACGAGGGGAAAACGTTCGGCTTAATAACTATCGCTCGAAAACGCGTCTCGTAAATAAGCCGTAACGTTAAAACCTTCACTTTAGACGTACAACAATGTTGATGGACGAAAGTTGCTCAGTGCACGAACTATTCGCAAGACATTACGGTGTTTGTATTTAGCATGGGACGCGAACGTGGCCTGACGAATAATAATGTTCATATATACGTATATATGCGTGCGTGTGTGTATGGGTGCGTGGGAGATAAATACACACGCGCAAACTATATATAGAATATAGATAACTTCAACATTGTATACCCGTGTCGATAGTTTGGACACACAAGATTGTCTTTTTTTTTTATCGTATCTCTCACATACACGCCTTCTTTCTCTTTCTTTCCCTCGCCCTTTCTTCCTGTCTGTATCCTCCCTTTCTCTTTCTCTCTCTCTCTCCCTGTTTCTCGATGGACGTGGAAGCATGTTGTACGGATGCGGCATAGTGGTTGAACGACGTCAAAGGTATTTACAGACACTCAAGCCTCCCTTACTGCGAGCTAACACGAGAGAGGGGGTGTGAAGCGCTTCTCTGTTCTTTCTCCTGTATCCTGTACGATTGGCCTGCCTTGTCCTGCCTCTCTAGCCTTTTAGCCCTGCCTGCTCCAAACTAAACGGTACACAACGCGTACCGGCGACTAGAAGACAAGTAGTAGGGGGGGTTGACCTGAGATTTAAAATTTACAAATCCGTTAGATTTCATTAGTAACCGGACACACAAGTCAATCAAGATATTCCGTTTGCTTTTTTTTCCTCCGCTCTCTATGCCCCGATCACTGTATTCGTGAATCGTCAAAGACTCGTCTCGATTATAAATGCGAAATAGACATTGACAACAACAAAAACTCGGCAGAAAACGGAAAAAGAGCATATGTACGAGAACATTTATGAGTATTGGAATTTCGAGTTACTCGCGCGCTTTCAATTTCTCGGCCCTCCGCGTTACTTTGACGGAAAGCCCAAAATGTACGTTGACTTTGTCTTGCAAGAACAAACGAGCCTCCGACTGTACGTATGATCGTTCAAGGAAATTTCATTTGATCGCGTACGCGGGCATACTGCAGCGCGGAAGATGCGCGTTACGAGTGAGAGACGAGCGATATTGAACTCGATAACAGAAATAATGATTCTTAATGCGGACGGAAATGTGAATAAACCCGATACTCACCGTTCACGAGGGAGAGAGAAACTGTCGCCGGCTGAGGATGAACTAACGTTGACTCTAGTATCGTCTGCCGATTCCACCTCCGCCGCCACCACCCATGTTACCAGCGCCCATATTGTTGCCGCCATAACCACCTTGGTTGCCGCCGCCGTAACCGCCGCCACCGCCACCACCACCACCCCCGCCGCCACCTCCGGAATTTCCGCCACCCATTGGACCTGTCGTCGCGGACAAAGGAACCCCTTTAGTTCGGAATTCCATGCGTTTTCGTTCATTTGTTTTCTTCTTATATTTCATTGACCATTCTTGTCTGTTCCCGAGATAGCCACCTCACCGCGACGCTGGGCATACAAACGTTCGATCAAATGCGTTCGGGTAAACGCCATTTTGATTCGACGGTTGCGAGTTTCAACAAAAAAGACTCAGACATACGATGTTGTTTATCGTTTTTCAGGAGTCGTGGCGCGCTTGAGCATACAGAGATATAGCGACGAACAAGAAGAACTATAAACAGCTTCCACTTTCAAATTAAGGGATAATCGGTGTAAAATATTTTAAGAAACGATTTTTTTTTTCATTATCCGATAGTATAGGCGGTTACAAACATGCTGTTCAATTCTTGTGACGAAATTCGAATTATTTCAGTCGCTACAGCCTTTCTTAGAGAACTTGCGTAGCGGCGTGCGCACTCAAAATTTCAAACGCATTTTCCTCGAAATGTCGTTTTTCAAAACGGTGCACGCTCACAAAGAGTTTTCAAGCTATCCGTCTCAAATCTTGACAAAACATTCTTCACGCCATTCATTGTCTTGCTATGAAGCCTTTTTTTAAACGAAAAACTGTCGAAGAAATCGGCTAAAATCGACGCTTTTTTTCAAACCGCCGCCATTTTGTCAATATTGGTTTTTGAAAAACCTCGACAGCAAGGCTTTCGTACTGATTAATAATCTTTTTACAAATTTTGTTTCAGATAATATCTACGGCTACGACCGTGTACACCGCGAGGACTCCTTTTTTCCGGACATTTCGGACCGTTAAAAAAACGTGAAAGAAATAAACATGAAGATTAAAAATTTATTTTCTGTTCTTCGTGAGTGCTTCGATTTGATATACAAAAATCAAACCGATTAACGTATTTTAACCATCGAAGAAAAAAACACCACGAAAATCAGCTACTTTCGACCTGTTACACCGCGATGATCCCTTAAATGTGTTTTTTTTTATTTGTCCTATCGGGCCATTTGACTTGTCGCGTGCCACATAGTGAAAATCTGCTCTCTCCAATTTTCGAAATACCCAGGAAAGAAACGAAAAGCGAATTGAAAATCTTGAACGAGTGCAATTAATTTTTCATCAAAATTGGAAATAATTGGCACTCATAATTAAAGGAGAAACAATCCACAAAGTGAAATGGACCATTAGGATATCGTACTCTTCAATAGCGCCAAGAACGGTACGACTATCGAAAGTCAACGAGACGAAAATGGTCGATGAAACAGATGCGCAAAATGGTGACACGTTAAAAAGTCAAGCATGAATTGATCGCTAGGGATGAGATTCGAGATTTAGTGTCAACGAAAGCGCTCTGCCGCCGGCATATCTATATCTTTAAGTTAAGGGGTGAAGGAGCTTTTTTTCGGAAGGAGGGAAGCAACCTTGTCCACCGAAGGGCGATAGCCATCTCGAGTCTCCGGATTGACGGCCACTAGGACCCATATTACTACCGTAGGGTGCTGGCCGTCCGCCTGAGTTGAAGTTGTTCCGGACGGGACCTCCGCCGTATCCTTGTTGATAGCCACCTCCGAAGTTATCGTTGCTCCAGTTGCCACCGCTGTTGTAGCCGCCCTGACCTTGTCCCTGTCCTTGACCGCCCCAACCGCCTCCTATAACGCACGACGGAAATCGTAGATTTTTCTCGATTTTAATTCCTACTCCCTTTACATCACTTCACTCGACGTGTCAGCATATTTGGGAAAGCCAGATGTGGCAGTCACGAAAAAAGAACGTCCGATATACCGATAAGTAGGAACAATTGTCCTTATTGAGTTGAAATCCGTTTAGGCTGGATATTTTTCATCAAGTCGCAGGGCAAACTGACCGGTGAATGAACGAATGCTTCCTTATACTTAAAATAAGCAAAGAATGTGAATAGGGTATTGCACTCTTTTTTAAAAGGTGTCTCAATTTGATCCTTTTGTGGTAATAAACTACTAGAATGTTTATTTCTCTCTTATGAAATCGATAAGTGCCATAAACATGCATTTAAATTTTACATTTCAAATTTCCGCGCGAAAACGCTAGCCGCCATGCTGCTTCGGTTCGTGACGTCACTTTCATAGTAAACATCGACGCTGCGCCAATTGTGAATGCGTACATTTTTTTGGTTGCAAGTGAGTTACAATCCCTATCGTTGGTGTGTTGTTCCTAAATGTAAGAATACTAGTGTAAAAACACCGGGAAAGTTGTGGATCAAAACACCAATCGATATAAATATGAGGAAGACTTGGTTAAAACTTGCGAGAAGAGACCCAAAGTCATAGTCCGAAAAAAAAACTCAATCGTTCTTCTTTGACGTACAGGTGACTATTTGAAAATTTGCAATTAACTATGACAAACGAGAAAATATAGTTGTTGACGCTTTCTTTCACAGATTAGAAGATCTACCGCTTTCTTTAATATGTCAATGACGTGACGTCGGAATCCATTATGGCGACTACCGTTTCGCATGTTCGTTGAACAGATAGATTTTTTTTTTAAATCAATTATAAAATTTGTTTTGGATTTTTATGAATTCAAAGCAATATTATTCTATGGCTTATTGCGAAAACTACCTTATTTGTGCATTCTTAGTATTTTTCTTACATAGAGTAAAACATCCTGTTGCCGATAAAAACTCGAATCACTATAATTTCGCGGAAAAATCTCGGGTGTCTGGAACCGATTTCTCAGTTCAATATCGAATTTTGACGTCCCACGGAGTTTTTTTAGTTTGTGGTATTTGCACACCACGCAACTTAGTTACGATACGGCTGTGGACGGTAGTCGTTCTAAAGGCGATATCAAAAGTTATGAGTTTTGAGGGTAAAGTATTACTTTTGATACTCAAGATAGAATCGATGTATCATTTTTTGCACAATTTTAACATAAATTCGTAATAATAGGTCTGTATTCTAACTTCTTTCGAGTGAATAAACATATAGGCTTTCTTCCGGTAATTGTCAAAGCAGAGTGGAAAACTTAGCTCATCTACTGAAAAGTGCAAAATAGATTACTGTCAAGAATTAACAATGTATAGTTTGTTAAATGTTTTTACACACCGATTTCATTAGTTTTTTTTTTCATTTTGACAAATTTTATTTCATACTGCTTTGTCAAAACAATTTTGTGCTTTTTTTTAGAACGTCACGTTAAGATGCGAAAAAGCTTTCTGTATTTTGCACAAAATCGTAGTAACAAATATAATACTGTATAAGAATATTATAATTTTGGTGCAACATAGTGATCTCCAAATCTAGCATTTGATAAAAATAAATAAATCGTTATGATTTACAGCGATTGGTACCGCTACTTATTTATGGGAGCTTTCCAGTGTGAAATTTTCAAAAAATCGATTTTTTTTTTTGCTTTATCGAATAGTATACACTCTTCCGAATATTCCCTAAAATTTTCATGCCGAAATTCAGATTATTTCGGTTACTGTACAGCATTTCTTGGAAGAAGGCAACGGAGCGCTACAGCTACAGCGAAACTTTGAACGCGTTTTTCTCGAAACAGCATTTTTCAAAACGGTGTCCAACTTTGAGGGCAGAGTTTTAAAGCTATCGAGTTGAATTTTTTACACAATATTCTTAACGTCATTGTTTATCGTGCTATGGAAGCTTTTTTTTTTTTTTGACATCTTCCTATTTTTTTGTAAAAAAAACTGCCAAAAAAATGCTAAAATCGATACTTTTTGTTCAAACCGGCGCCATTTTTGCAAAAAAAAAAAAAAAAGCCTCCATAGCACGAAAGCCAATTATATACCGATCAATAATCTTTTTGTGTTTTTTGTTTCAGATCAAAATTGTGACCCCCAACGTGGACACCACATCCAAGTGCATTTTCTGCAACAATTGTTTCATCATTTTTATAGATATTAATTAATAAATAAATCGATCTTTAAAAAATTGTTTTGTATTCTTCAATACCCAATTAATATACAAAAAAAAAAACCAGACCGATAAGATTATTTTTTCTTAAAAAAAAAAAATCGCGAAAAACAGCGATTTTTCGGGCTGTCACACTGGAAAGCTTCCTTATCAGTTCCTCCAATATTATTCGTCGCAATTCGAGTATTTTTCTTTCTAGTGTCCGAATAATATTTTTAGTTGGCTATAGCAATCAAAAAAGATTGTTTTGATGTTTTCGTTTTACAGTTCGTCCGAATCGCAGCGTCGATATTCGTCCACTCACTGGTAGGTTTACCCTACTAAAGAAAAAAGATACTGTTTCCCGACGTTTTTCCACCGTGCAATTATACTAGCCCGATAAGCTCGAAAAATGAAGTTACAGCGATTGCAAGTTGGCGCCGCTTTCTTTCGAAACATGAACAATTATTCAACGTATCCGTCGATCTAGCGTGAAAAACGATATGCGTAATGCATTACCTCAACATTCCAAGCATGATTATCGGATTATTGTATTTTAATGACGTTGAAAAGTTTGCATCGTTGGAGTGCAACGATGTTTTCACTTCATATTGCATTTCTTTATTTTAATAATTATACAAATCCTTTTTTCCGCTAATTGAGGTAATAAATTTCTAATAAAAATGCGCAAAGACGTTTGAGTGATTTCCACATCATAAATCGGCCAAAAAAGATGAAGCGATTGAGAATGAATTTTCGTTGCATTCGAACAATGCAAACTTCAACAGGTCATGTACTTTTGCGAATTAGCTCGACCGACGGAGTGAAATGTTTGGTTGGGTATGTAAGAAAAACCTTGCGAGTGAGCCATACCTTGATTCTGATTTTCCCAAGGGCCGTTACCACCCCAACCGCCTCCCTGATTGCCACCGCCGTAACCGCCTTGATTACCGCCGCCGCCGCCGCCGCCGCCACTGCCGACCCCACCGCCGCTGCCTCCGTTGTTCCAGTCGCCGCCACCACCGCCTCCGCCTACGTTACGCCCGCCCCAACTACCGCCGCCACCGGTGCCGCTGCCTTGATTTCCGCCGCGGGGACCGCGACCCCCGATACCCTGGCCTCCTCGTCCGCCACCGCCTCCGACACTGTTGCCGCCACCGCCACCGCCGCCTCCGCCGCCGCCACCGCCGCTCGCAGAGGCCATTTCCGCTCGGCTCAGCGCCTTCTTAACGTCCACGTGCTTTCCTCGAATTTGATGATTGCGCTGCAGGCAAATCTTGTCGACCGGGTCGTAATCGTCAAACTCGACGAAACCGAAACCTCGTTTTTTGCCGGTTTCTTTGTCGGTCACGATGCTTATAGAATTGATGCTACCGTAGCCCTGGAAGTATTGCCTCAAATCTTCCTCCTCGTGGTCGTCCTTGAGACCGCCGACGAATAATTTTTTCACCGTCGCTCCCGCTTCGGGTCGTCCTATTTCTTGTCTCGGCACTGCTCGCTTCGGCTCGACGATGCGTCCATCAACGCGATGGGGCCTGCGAATCCCGTTCAAGCGTCGGTTATTCGTCTTCTACACTAACGAGAATAACGAGCCAAGCCGGCAGGACTCGAGTTTCCAACCCACGTACCTGGCATTTTGTGCGTCGTCGACCATATGAGCTCGGGAATAAGTGATGAAACCAAAACCGCGGGATCTCTTGGTCTTCGGATCCTTCATTACGACCACATCCACAATCTCGCCCCATTGCTCAAAATGCTTCTTCAACGAGTCGTCGGTCGTTCTGTAGTCTAATCCGCCGATAAATAACTTGCGCACATGCTCTGGTTCATTCTTATTGTCCTGTTGGAACAAACGGTATCGTTCAATCTTTTTTTCCGTCTAGGGTACGAATCTATATTTTTTTGCGAAGCATCGTTAACAAAGTATACCCGGATTCTATTTTTCCTTGAGCCACTTAATTATGGTAAATTTTGAGCTAAATAAACAATTCGTACGCAAGTAAGAGTCATTGCAATATTTTTTTTGTCTTCTAATTTACAATATTTCTTCACATTTCCATTATTTATGAAGGTTCCGCAAATAAAAATTATGGTGAGCCTGCAAAATGCGAATTATGACGATGGGCTTGCAAAATGCGTGAAGTTAAATTTTGCAGGCCCATTTCTGCAGAGAAAAAAATCAATTTTTTTTCACCATCTACCAAATGCTTGTGGATGAAAGTGAGGAAAATAATAAATTTCGTTTATTTACATAGCAGTAAACGTATATTGTGCATGAAGACAGAGGGCCTGCCAATACCTAGGTCTTGACACGCCAAAATAAATTCTAGCCGTGCTTCAAAATCCCTGATCTCTGGCCAAAATTTTCCGATTGCAGAAAGCAATCTGTGTGTGTGTATATATATATATATATGTAGTAAGGAAGCGATATAAAATCTATAAAAGTGCGAAAATGGTTTCCGTTCGAACGCCGTTTCTAGTGAAATAATATTGGATTGAGAAAAACCGGGAACTAAGCTGATCGCGGACATCTACGAAATCCTCAAACATGTCGCGCAGTTATGAGTAGCGTCGCATCGCCGTCTTCATAGCGCAAACCGACGCGTTCAGATCGCTTAATGGCCGCCATGTTTCTCGCGACGCATCGCGCGGCTTATATCGAGCCTTTTTTTCTAATGCAAACACAAAAGTACGTGCCCCGTTTCGGAGAGAAATTTTATCGAGGGCTTAAAAAAAAGTTTTATTCGGAGACGCAGTCGACAAACGAAGACAACTTTGTTTTTTTCTTTGGAAATGCGAGGCACGCTTGGGAAGTCATTGGCGCGCATAAAATGGCTCCCGGTTCGACCTTTGCAAACTTTGTTAAAATTGAGCTTGGGCGAAATTTTCGGATGATTATTTTAACTCAATGAAAAACAAGCATAGCGTCGAGCACGGAATCGAACAAATTGTATGAAATGTTTAACAAAACGCTCCACTTACCTCGTGCTCCATTTTGACCATTCTGGACGGACTGCGTGAGTTCGAAGATCCGTGAAATTCTCACGAAATATGCAAATGAAAATGAAGCCGAACTTCGTTTTTTTTTAATGCTGTTCAGAAGCACAACGTACGGCGTTGTAACTTCAAAGAAACAAATAAGAGTTGATAATAACGAACTTTCCGGGCGACGTAGCTATGCCCCCGACAAAGTTACACGAAGCCGAGTGTGTCCCGAATGCCGATCGATTGAAATTCCAACGTTCCTACTCGCTGTTAATTCTCTCTCCCACTCTCTCCCACCTCCTCTGTTGTCGGTCCTTATTGGTCCTTGGAGCTATGCGTCATCGCACGAGTCCTTCTGCGTACTCAAGTAAACCCCTCATTCCGGAAGTTTACGAGACACGCGCATGCGTCAAATAACATTTATCCGCGGGTGAATAATTATCAAGCAATACTTATCAACAAAAAGATATTTTCAGATAACAATTAATTATATTGTATAACTTGATTTAGAATATTTTATAGTTTGATACAACAATCCATGAGAAAGCTTCGATAATTGACGACTCGCGTCATGCGATGCCACCGTCGACGTGACGCCGCGGAAAAAAAATGTACCACATGTAGCCTCGCAAATCAGCCGCCATAGCGGCAAATTTGAAACAACTAATGCCATTACCGCTGAAGCAAACAAGAAGCAAGTCCCCTTCAGTTACAAAAAAATCGATGGCTGATTATCAAATTCAGAAAATGGAACGCAAGTATTCTCGTATTTAAAATAAATTGCAGAAGGGGGCTCTTCTCGTTATTGGGGCTATTCGTATAGTAATATCACTTCGCCTTATACGAGTAGAATATATAAATATAAAGCGGTATGACATCATTTTGCTAGCAAAAAGAGTTTGTCTAGAGGCGCACCACGGCCTTACATTCGGGTCTTGCAGCTCTAGTGGTGTGGGATGGTTCTCCTAGCGAAGCCGTCCGCTAGAGTCGCTGTAATCGAGGGATGTTCTGTGCGACAGGGACGACACAGCCACGCATTCTGGTTATAGCCTAACCTGAGAATATAAATGTTCCACTACGCAGGTAGCATAAATGTCCAATTGGCGCCGATAAGTTGACGTTTTCAGGTGATCTTCAAGACATTACCGTAAGATAAGTATTCAACATCAAACGACATCCCGTTCAATCTTGTCGTGAAGTTATCTTTTTTGGAATATCTTTTGGCGGTGAAAACAGACGTCTGCAAGGTATAACAAACTGTTGTCCAATTGATGACTATTTTCAGGTACCAAAAAGTTATCTCTCTGCTGTTATCTATTGTCCCCAGTTAAACGTTGTCCGAAGGATTTCCTAAAGACTAATGACAGAAGATGTCGTTTTCACGATATCTTTCGAACATCCCCAGGCAGCATAAATGTCCAATTGATGTCGATAAGTTGCCGTTCCCAGAATACCTTTAAGACATGACCGTAAGTTAACCATTCGACATCTTTCAAATGACATCCCGTATAATGCTGCCGTAAAGTTATCTTTTTTATGGTATCTTTCGGCGATGAAAATGGATGTCTCAAGGGCATCCTAAAATATTATTCAATTGATGACTTTTTTAAGTTATCGAAAAGTTATCTATTTACTGTTATCTATTGTATCTAGTTCAACGTTGTCCAAATGATATCATAAAGACGAATTACATATGAAGTCTTTTTCATGACATCTTGCAGATATCGATAATATGATGTCTTTTAAGATACTCAGTATTGGCGGGAAATAGTAAAACGTCATCCAAATGTTGTCCTAAAGATGACATCCAACGGATCACTTTTATCATAGTGCGAATGTAGCGTATCATATTTCATTTTACCGGCAAAAAATTGTGTGTAACAACAAGTAGTTGAAAACATAAAGGTGTTGAAATATATATATACGTTCCGTGCCTTTTAGCCTACTATTCTTTTCGCCTTTGTGAGTACATATATGTATTTAATGTACTGTCTTTTTATTCTAAAAGCGGACGTCTGCTTTTGAGGTTATCCAAGTGATCGTTTGGAGCATGGCAACCACCAGAAGACGTGACCGTATCAGGAGAGAAGTCTAATAACGACTGCACCGTTTTTATAATATTAAATTATATTTCACTTATAATGAATTAATTGATGTTTTATTTATAATGACCTAGCCCACTTCGAAATCGACGTGACAATATCTTATCAATTTCTTCATTATAAAAATTAACTTATCAACAGTCTAGAATATTGAGCTATATTAAATATTCTAGACTATTAATAGGTTAATTTTCATAAAGTGGATATGATATTATATATATATCGCCAATAAATAGATATCTTTTCGATAGTACTCTTTGATGCCGTTTAGATGTCGTTTCGTCAACCTTATTCGGATGCCTATCGGACGACTTTCAAATGGCAGTGGGATCTTGGCATTTTCGTGCCTTTAAGAGGATGTCTTTCGGATATATCGATGTGGTGACTTTATGCTAACTTACCGACAACCAATAAGAGTTAACCTTTTGTTGACACATTGTTAACCATTAAAAGTTGCCGTATAGTTAACTATCGGACACGAATAAGTTATCTGCCAAGCGGACATAAGTGATACGTTTTGTAATACAAAACGGCTTCTTTTTGGACAACCAAAAAGTTATCCGTATCCGTTTCGCATATCTTTCGGATGCCATATGGATAACACTTTGCTACCTGGGTCGGTAATATACTGTCTTTGGACATATTTGGAATTGGCAGGAGATAGTTAAAAAGCATCTAAATGTTGTCAGAAACATGACACTTAACGGATGACTGTTATACTCTTACCGGCTCGCGTACCTATTCCTATGCAAATAGAAATACATAAACTCATAAACTGACGGGTATAAATCAGAAAAGCCTATCCAGTAATTAATTGGCGAGCGGTCCTTCATCCCTAAAATTAAAATCCAAGCGATTTTAATGAGAATACGAGGTGTGGTTATAAAACAACCAGACTGGTGCTGCTCCCAAAAAACTGCGAGCGTGCCGCGACATGTTTGAACATAACTGTGTCTGATGGTCCTTCCCCCACCCTGAGCTCGCTAGACAAGCCAGCGGGTCGCTCAGTTTGACTGTAGCAGTCGATTGATTAGTCTACGAACTAGTGACGCGTCGGAAAAATGCCATGTGGTCAGACAAAGCAACGGGTTAACCTCAAGTTTCTTGTTAAACTAGGGGAAACTGCCACAGAAGCTTATGCAATGTTGAAAGAAGTCTACGGGAATGAATGTTTATCCCGTACACAAGTTTTTGAGTGGTTTAAACGGCTTAAAGAAGGGTGTGAAACGACCGAAGACGATCGGCGCCCAGCGTCAAAAAACGGACGAAAACATTGAAAAAATTAGTAAATTAATCCCGTAATGTCGAACACTTTCTTTGTCGATTCCTGTCATTTCAGCAAGCCCTCGGATGCTCAGACGACGCTCAGGGCGGATTAATTTACCATTTTTTTCAATGTTTTCGTCGGTTTTTGACGTTGAGGGCCGTCCTGGGCGCCGATCGTCTTCGATCGTTTCACGCTCTTCGTTAAAACGTTTAAACCACTCAAAAACTTGTGTGCGGGATAAACATTCATTCCCGTAGACTTCTTTCAACATTGCATAAGCTTCTGTGGCAGTTCTCCCTAGTTTAACAAGAAACTTGAGGTTAACCCGTTGCTCCGTCTGACCACTTGGCATTTTTCCGACGCGTCACTAGTGCGTAGACTAATTCAATCGACTGCTACACCCAACTGAGCGACCCGCTGGCTTGTCTAGCGAGCTCAGATATATGTTCTCATGCACCTTCCATGTATTGTCACCTCTTAGATGAATGTTTGCAAAATTTCAAAGCTCGAAGTAGTCGGGAAGCGGATGAAATATCGATTTAACATCTCACACCAAATCAAGTTAAATAAAAGCTTATAAAAATTTGAGACATGCTTCGCAAAACACGATTGAACGTAGCGCATAAAGTAAAAGAATTTTAAATTAGCATGTATCGCATGGATCAACCCACCACGATATAAAACATCTCGCGATATTAGCGACGCCAAAACCCCTCAATACACGAGTCACCCCCACCATTGAATGGAATCGAGTTGCAAGAACTGTACGTAAGATCGTGGGCGCTGCAGGCTACAATGTCGGCAAGTTGAGATTCTTGACAGTACGTAACCTCCATTCTTTCAATATAAATACGACAATAACACACTATTTACAACGTATAAATGTTTTTTATTGCCTGATATTGTGGAAAAGCGCAATCGCGACCCACGTACTTTGACACATATATTAATAATGTCGCGTACGTGTGCATCGAAGTACGACCCAATGGACATGCCAACGAAAATAATATTTAACCTTTCGTAATAATCGACCGAAAATTAGATACACACGCATATATAAATATATATTTTTTTAGTTTGAATGCCCCTATCTGGTACGTATCTACTTATGTACGAAAATGTTTATTTTTCATTTCCATTTGTGAAAGAGTACAAAACATGCACCAGGCACGAATAGTTTGCGATAATATTTTCCATTACATTTCAACAGCGTGTGATCACTCTGCGAGTCAACTGATTCAGCGATGGAGACCAATAATGAAAGGAACTCCCTAACGAAAGATAAAAAACTATGCGGATTTAACAGAGAATTGCAACCAGACAAAATTATCGGTGCTACAGACTCAAGCGGAGAATTAATGTTTCTAATGAAATGGTGAGTTTTGTCCAACAAGGAACATTTCTTCGCAATACAATATTCACTTTTTTTGTTACCTTGTTTCTTATTTTTTAAATTATAGCCGTGATCAGTAGAACGTTATTAAAATCGACGGATCATCTATAATTATCTTGATGTATGAGACTTCACGCAAAAATTATTCACATGTCCGCAATATTATTTCAGCGATGGTTGTAGCAAGCTAAAATAATTGCACAATTTCTGCAGAGTTTTTGTTAATATACATAAAAGTGTTGTTTACCGACAGCCGACATTGTGATAAAAAATAATAGGCATATAAAATCTTTTTATAAAGAAGCTTTTATTTAAAAAGTACTGTACTGAAAAGTAAAAAATAATGTTCAGTAAAATTGAAAATCAAAACAGTATAATTTTAAAAAAGTCCCTAGATCACTCATCATAGGTGCAAGTACGTAGAAGGTACTTAAACGTAGATATTTTTTTAATATGAAATATAAACATTAAAAGTTCGAGGCTTTTTTTCAGACATTTTATAGTCGTATTAGTACTTACGATGTTTGACGCTGCAAGGTTTTAAAATTCGTATTTCATATTTAAAAAATATCTATGTTTATATACTTTTTACGTACTTGCACCTCTGATGAGTGATGAATGGATGGTTTCGTAGTTATACTGTTTCGATTTTCAATCTTACTGAACATTTTTTTTACTTTTTAGTACAGTACCTTTTAAATAAAAGTTCTAAAAGTCGGTACAGCCATTTAAAAATTTTTTTTACAAGAATACTGTTTTTTTTTCAAGGACTTGATATCATTATTCATTGGTTACACATTCTCCTTAAACATATTCATTAGTTTGTATGCATGCATGTTTTTAGTTTTTACTATTTCTGCAAAAGATCCATACTTGCCTATCCGATAGGCTTCTTTAGGCCTCCCATCTCCTATAGGCAACTATAGATGCTTTGCGGAAAAAGTCGAAACTATAAAACATTCATACATAATAATGAATATGTTTAGGAAGAATATGTAGCCAATGATGAGTATTATTAACCCTTGTTTTTTAATACAAGGGTTTTCGAATGAAGATATGAACCCTAGAACAATCATATTTTTCGCTGCTCACTTATACACACTGGGTCTGCAAGACCCGGCCAACTTTCGAATGAATCCTTCAAATTTCGCCTATTCAAATGATTTTTTTTCAATGGAAGAGCAGACTGTTAGAAAAGCACCTTTGAAGAGAAAATCTGTGTTCGGTTCATATTTTGTCTGAGAAAGCTGTTTGAGCAGATAAAAATGTTTCCCATAAGCGGAAAAATGCTAGTTTTGCACTTCTTGGTCGGGTCTGTGAGACTCAAGAGTATATTCCTAGGCTTCAAATTATTAAATATAATCATGCATAAAAACGAATTTTTGTTGTATTCATTTTTTTAATTAAGTCCGGCTCCAGTAGAGAATGCTGTGTTTATGTTAACAAAAATTGTTCAAAAGTTTGGAGTATTCCAACATATTGGAGCAATAAGTATTGAGTATTCCAATGTATTGGAATACTGAATAAGTATCCGATAGGTTATAAAAGTGAACTACCAGCAAAAAAGAAAAAAGATAATTTTTTTATCCAATCATCCGATGTCTATGTACATTTTTTATTCAACGTGTTTTTTTTCTTCCTTTTTCCAGGAAAGGTACGGAAGCGCCCGATTTGGTCACAGCCAAAGAGGCGAATGTCCTCTGTCCCCAGGTAGTCATTCAATTTTACGAGGACAGGCTCACTTGGCATACTACAAAATCGCAACAGCAGTGAATCTCGTGGGAAGCTGATGTATAAAAACGAGGTATTTTCACAACCGTAGAAGGCTGTGACGAACCTTTTCACTCCCAACATTTCCGAAAATTCAGTCCTGTATGTTCGTTCGAACAATTGACAATTTCTTCGACTCCTGCCGACCAAATTTCGTCTCAAATTGCGGAGGAATAGAAAATACACGTGTGTACGCGCGTGACAAAAGGTATGAGAAATGATTTATTCTTTTTCGCCACCATTTAGATTGCATTGGCTGCATAGGCGGTTACATCGGACGTATACGAAGGACGTGAGATGAGGAGTGAGCTCGCTAGTCGGCTACCGAACGAGACGATCTGAATGATTCGGCTGTTCTCCGCCTCCAGTGATGAATACTGATAGTTTCGTGAAAATGCTGCGAGCTCTCGTTGATCCTTATCGTCGGAACGAAATTGTCAACGTTACGGGCGATCTCGGAAGTATCATCGTTGTCACAGAGCTTCGTATCCGTGACGTGACCACTTGTGGCGGAATTGGTCGGGGCTGTAGGAAACTTGAGGGCGCAAGTCCCAGCAGTCTCCTGTTGCACGATATTCGCGTTCTTGCGAAAGAAATAATAATTGTTTGCGAGACTAGAGCTTTGGGGGTATAATTTTTCTTCGATTCTACGATTGATGGTAACAGCCTCGGCGAGGGGTATCGGTTCTGTATAAGTATACGTCTTTTTCTTTGTTCTCGTCGTCGCGTCCGTATCCGGTTCAATCGGTATCGTTGGAACCGGTATTTTTGGCCCGATTATGGGACCATTGATGACCGGCACAGCGTTACTCGATTCTCCGGGTCCGCGAATTATCGTTGTTATATTCCCGCGACAATCCAGCCTCGAATTGACCTGATCGCGAGAATCACCTGGCGCAAGCTCAGTCGCTGCCGCCACTGTCGATTCTCCATATTTTCGCAGACTCTTTGTTGCTTGTAACATTTTTAAAGACTTTTTCACTTTATTCATTTTTGGCTTGAACGAAACGGACTCGCTCGCCGCTTCTTTGTCCGGCCTCTCGAATGTTGGGTCCGCACTATTGTCCGCGTGATGGTGTCTAATGTGGCGATCGAGATTGTCCTTTCTGCGAAAAATCGTGCTGCAGTACGAGCAGCAAAAAGGCTTGACGTCTGAAACGACACAGTGAAGCAAAAAAAATTTTCATTCATCTCGTTATCGCGGGACACAAAAAAAAACACACACACACACACACACACACACAACAGTCGTACCGAAAATCCTTAACGACCCATATTTGTTAATTCTGATATTGTTAAATCAGCAAATGTACAGATCGGAATCTACAAAATTATAAAATGGTTTGCCATTTTTTAAATAAAATGAATTTTAAAAACTGATACTCAACCGTTTTCTATGCATGCGCCAGAATATATTTTTTTCCCAGCTGATAGTAAATTGGTTTAGGGTGATCTTTTATAGCGAACCTTCTGTAAGATTTTCTTCGACGATTCGGGAAGAATATAGCTTTGAAGCTCGCCGGTGAAGCTTACCCGTGTGAATGACCAGATGACGAGCCAGCTCGCTCTTAGATAGGAAAGGACGATTGCAGTGAGCGCACGAGAACGGCCTCTCTTTACCGTGAATTTTCTTGTGTCGTATCAACAACGAACTGTCCTTGAAACTTTTTCTGCACAATTCGCACGTGAAGGGCCTCTCTTCTGCGAATTAAAATTGCGTTAGACGGAGGTATGAGTGGAGCAGTGGGCGCAAACGTGGATGGTATTATTTTAGGCGTATCGAGGTATTATTTGGCAATGTCTTCAATGTCTACCTGAGCTTGGCATAATATTGAAAAGTTCAATATTAGGGATCCGAAATCAAAGATTTTTCTACTGGAACCTACGCAGGAACCGTGAAATATTGGTTGAACATTTTTGTCGCCCACTTTATCCTTCGTCCTGTAGTAACCGGCTTGTCCGGTGGGATGTGACTTATGTGAATAAACACATTTCACAAATATTTTCTTACATCCAAACGACTTTGGTATGTTGGATTGAAAAGACCGGTAGGTTTGTATAAATGCAGGGGTAACTAAAATGCCTGCATTCTAACAGGCCGACTTATGCGGTCTTCTCATTTTAGACGCTACAAAAGGCTATTTTCATGATTTTTTAAAGGTTTATATTATAGACATTGATATAAAAGTTGTTACACTTAATGAATACACTTTTGAAATACGTTATAAATTTTATTCATTTATTTAAGTCACTATAGACGAAAATGGTAGTTAAAAAAATGTCCTAAAAATGGTAGGTCTGCCCTGTTGATGAAACTCAGAGATGGATAATCGAAAACAAAAAAGTCAAACGGTTTTAGATTCAGTATGATAATGGCTATAGCGAATGTCATATGATTTTTGATATTTGCAAAAATAACAAAATGGCCGACATTTTTCGAAAAAACAATAAAAAACGTTTTTTACCGTTTTTTGCAAAAAAATAGCAAATGTCAAAATTTAAAAGAAATCTTTTATATGCGCTATAGGTATAGTTGTAAAGAATATGTGGTTAAAATCTTAAAATGATGTTTCAGTAGTTTCGAATATTTTATCAACAAGCCATCGAAAAACGTTATTTCGAGAAAAACGCGTTTAAAGTTTGTTTGGGTTACATAAATACATAAAGAAATTTTTTTGATGTATATCGAAAGTGTATTTATTAAGTGTAACAATCTTTATATCAATATCTATAATATAAACCTATCAAAAAATGCATGCAAATAGATGATGCTGAAGTTTGCATCGTTGAACTGTAACGAATTTAACTTCTTTTGGCACATTTCGCCTGGTAAAGTCCTTCAACCATTTTGCTAAATATTCATTTAGCGATCTACGTTATAAATGTATACAAAATGATCGCCTATAATAATAAAAATATGAAGAATAAAATGGACCTTGCATTGAGTTTCAACGATGCAAACTTGAACATTATGCAAATAGACTTTTTTTAGAGTCTAGAGTGAGACGACCCCTTAAGGTCTTACATCGGTGCGTTAGGCCTAAAACGGATATGTGGACGTTGCAGTTTATTTAATCAATATTAACGAACTTTACCGCTTCCTTACAATCCATTCTACAAAGGGGATATAAAAAAACCAACCAACACACCAAATGACACACAGGTGTATACCGTCACTTCGTTACGAAAAAAATATTCCGAAAATGTTTTTCACCCTCATTTCTGTATATCTCGAGCGACCGATTGTAAATTTTCAACAAAGTTGATTCTTTTTCTGGCAAATCGATATCAAAGGTTTACCCCCAAAAGATAATACCATATTTTCGTTACTAAAAGAAGCAAAGACCCCCATTCTCAGCACCGGATCCACATTCATCATTAACTTATCCCTGTTCTAGCGGTCATCTCTAAGATATCCGAAAACTTACTCGAGTGGGTACGAGCGTGACGATTGAGGTTGGTGAGCAGGCCGAAAGATTTGCCGCAGATTTTGCAAGCGTACGGCCTCTGTCCGGTATGAAGAGTGGCGTGATTATTCAAGTCTTCCTTCTTGCTGTAACGCTTGCCGCACTTGCCGCAGCAAAATTCCTTCTCATCTGCAGCATCCTTCCAATTATAATTTGATCGTGTAATACCGAGGTACGAAATCACAGGAGGTACACAATGAGCTACGACTTGGACTCACGTTTGTGCGAATTCATGTGCCTGTTGAGTTTGTACCTCTGTGGAAAAGCCTTGTCGCAGAGGGAACATTTGAAGGGTTTGTAGCCGGTATGCACACGCTCGTGATACTCGAAATGGGAACGCTTGACGAAGCTTTGATCGCATATATTACACTTGTAAGGCTTGATACCGGTTACACAGGAATCGTGGTAGCATTTGCCCTTTTTACTGCGAAACGTTTTTTCGCATACGTTGCACTTGTACATCTCGGGTGTCGTGTCCGATAGTACAGTTATGTGGCTACGATCCTTCTTCGCCGTACAACCATTTTTCGTCTGTTCGCATTTTGCCTCCTTTCCGACTATGTTTTCCGACTCGTTCATCGTGAAAGCTCAACTTATACTTCTCGAATGATCGCGCGATACGTGCACTTTTATTCTCTGGCTATTTTTTTTTACTGTCGAATTTCTATGAATAAATGGGATCGAAAGCGTTTATTGTTATTCGACGTTCGCACGAAATCTCGCTGACTTCTGCACGAACCTTTGTTAACAGAACAAGGGTAAAAACATTCGAAAAACGCTCGAGGCCCGATTGGTAAAAAATGGAGTAAATTGAGCGCCGAAAAGTTCGTAGCAAACGAAAACATAACCTCTGAAGGCTTGGAACTTGTTTTCAAATAGTGGTTAGCATTTGCGGTAAAAGACTTGCAGAATTCTGTCCGGTGTGGTCCAACGGTGCTTGCGCTCTAAACATTAAATAACCATTCGCGATAATTATTTATCCGGAAATTCCACCTATCCTCATCTTTCTCTCTCGAACTCCCGACATCACCTGACATGTGATCGCTTTGCCCTTATTCGTTTTTTTTTACATGGATTACGATACAGACAACTATATTTATATTCGATGGTAGGTTTGACGCATTCACAAGAAAAGTCCCAAACAACTCGACGGGATAATAATGAAAGTTCGCGGTAACAAGTGGCACTTATCGCCGCGTCAATCTCATGTGTAACAATTTTGTCCGATCTCGAATAATCGAATAATGGAATCCCACCGTGCACATTGGTGCGTATAATGCAGAATACATGTCCAACAAAAAACCTAACATAGCGGCAGTGCAGCCAGATCGCGCTCGAAAGTTACCCTCTCTCTAGTCCCTCGCGCGCCCATCACACAATCATAGTAGCGCGTGTCCGTGAGCGAGCGACGCTCGGACATCTTCGGAAAGAGCCGAGTGCCGTCGAACTATCCCGACCGCGCCTTCGGCAGCTACACCAACACATAGACACGCTGAGCACGTTCATGTGCGGCCAAGCCGAACGAACTGAACGAAGGCTTCGAGGGAAAAAGCAATCCGAGCACGGCCCGCGCGAGACGTCACGCGACGGCACGCGCGAGACTTTTAGATGATTTCAATGCTTATTTAGCTCTTGATTCTCTGCGTTATTAATGTATACCAAAAATGTATCGCACACTCTGATCGCTTATTTTTTTAGTTTATACGTTAATTTAAATATAATAATAAATCTAAATTACAACTTATTTCTCTTCTAAAAAATTGTTTACGCTTTACTCACACCCGTTCTTATGCCAAATAAATTATAATTCATAAAAGTAAGCGGAAATATATTTATCTCGGTATTATTATGTTAATTCTCATACTTTCATCAAGGGATAAAGCATTATCCGCAAAAACAAACCAATCATCCATTCGACCGCGAATCGTCAGTACCAGAAAGTGCACAAATTCTACAAGCGATGAGATGGTCCTGTCGGTAGCGTTCCTGGCTTCGGTTCGCAGGGGCGCGGGATCGATCCCGCGCTCGGTGCTTTTTTTTTTTTTAATTACTATTACTATTAATTCTTATTTGATTAGTTATGTTTATTAGTTATCATTATTATTTTAATTAGTTATTCTTTCGTGTCGAAAAATTTATTGCGCACTCCGACCACTTATTTTATTAGTTTGTACGTTCATTTAAATGTAATAATAAATCTAAATTACAACTTATTTATCTTCTAAAAAATTGTTTGCGCTTTACTCATACCCGTCCCTATGCCAAATAAATTGTAATTCATAAAAGTAAGCGGAAATATATTTATATTCGTATTATTATGTTCATTCTCATATACTTTCATCAAGCGATGAAGCATTATTCCCAAAAACAAGCCATTCATCTATCCGGCCGCGAATCGGTAGTGCCAGAAAGTGCATTTTTAACACAAGCGATAAGATGGTCCCGTTGGTAGCGTTCGTGGCTTCGGTCCGCAGTTCATACATTGTATGATTTCTCGAATAAACAATTCGCCCCATAGAAGTCAGGAACGCTACCAACGGGACCATCTTATCGCTTGTGTTAAAAATGCACTTTCTGGCACTACCGATTCGCGGCCGGATAGATGAATGGCTTGTTTTTGGGAATAATGCTTCATCGCTTGATGAAAGTATATGAGAATGAACATAATAATACGAATATAAATATATTTCCGCTTACTTTTATGAATTACAATTTATTTGGCATAGGGACGGGTATGAGTAAAGCGCAAACAATTTTTTAGAAGATAAATAAGTTGTAATTTAGATTTATTATTACATTTAAATGAACGTACAAACTAATAAAATAAGCGGTCGGAGTGCGCAATAAATTTTTCGACACGAAAAGATAACTAATTAAAATAATAATGATAACTAATAAACATAACTAATCAAATAAGAATTAATAGTAATAGTAATTAAAAAAAAAAAAAAGCACCGAGCGCGGGATCGATCCCGCACCCCTGCGAACCGAAGCCAGGAACGCTACCGACAGGACCATCTCATCGCTTGTAGAATTTGTGCACTTTCTGGTACTGACGATTCGCGGTCGAATGGATGATTGGTTTGTTTTTGCGGATAATGCTTTATCCCTTGATGAAAGTATGAGAATTAACATAATAATACGGAGATAAATATATTTCCGCTTACTTTTATGAATTATAATTTATTTGGCATAAGGACGGGTGTGAGTAAAGCGTAAACAATTTTTTAGAAGAGAAATAAGTTGTAATTTAGATTTATTATTATATTTAAATTAACGTATAAACTAAAAAAATAAGCGATCAGAGTGTGCGATACATTTTTGGTATACATTAATAACGCAGAGAATCAAGAGCTAAATAAGCATTGAAATCATCTAAAAGTCTCGCGCGTGCCGTCGCGTGACGTCACGCGCGGGCCGTGCTCGGATTGCTTTTTCCCTCGAAGCCTTCGTTCAGTTCGTTCGGCTTGGCCGCACATGAACGTGCTCAGCGTGTCTATGTGTTGGTGTAGCTGCCGAAGGCGCGGTCGGGATAGTTCGACGGCACTCGGCTCTTTCCGAAGATGTCCGAGCGTCGCTCGCTCACGGACACGCGCTACTATGATTGTGTGATGGGCGCGCGAGGGACTAGAGAGAGGGTAACTTTCGAGCGCGATCTGGCTGCACTGCATAGCGGAGTTCCGTGAACCGAGCATGCGCGCTGCTCCGAGCCAGTGCAGCCAGATCGCGCGTAAACGTTACCCCCTCTCTAGTCTCTTACGCGCCCATCACGCAATCATAGTAGCGCGCGTCCGTGAGCGAGCGAAGCTCGGACATCTTCGGAAAGAGCCGCGTGCGGTCGAACTGTCCCGACCGCGCTTCGGCAGCTACACCACGCATCGACGCTGAGCACGTTCATGTGCGGCCAAGCAAAACGAAGGCTTCGAGGGAAAAAGCAATTTGAGCACGGCTCGCGGGTGACGTCACCCGACGGCACGCGCGAGTCTTTTAGATGATTTCAATGCTTATTTAATGCTCTTGATTCTCTGCGTTATTAACGAGTAAGGCCACTGTAACGGCCCAAAAAAAAAGGTTTTTTCACTAATTTTTTGCTCCCGAAGTTGAAGGTATTTGAAAAAAAACTTTTAATGGTGTTATCGGGCATACATTAAACTTTATTATAAAATTTTTTTACAGTAAAAAAAAAAACAAAATGGCGGTTCCACAGCTATCTTCCTGGGACATGTTTTGCTTCCAGGGCTCCGCGGCACGCAGCACCACTGGTGCACTTTTGAATCTAGAACAAAAAAAAAAACCATTAATCTAGAGGGCTATAGCTAGAGAATGTCGATCGGATTTTAAAAAGTATCAATTTTTGTGGATTTGGCGTGCGTTTGAAAAAAAAATTGATTTTTGACGAAAAAAACGGCAAGTTTTTTGTTAATAAAAAATCAATAAATAAAGTTCTTGAAAATTCCGATCGACATTCTCAAGATAATGTAAATGTTCACATCTGGTTAAAATTTCAAGAAAAAAAAATGAAAATTGTTCGAGTTATGCTGCGTGCCATTTTGAAAAACCATGTTTCGAGAAAAACGCGTTTAAAGTTTTGCGAATAGTTTTTTATTGGAAAAAATTAAAAAAAGAAGTTAAAAAAAATTTTTACCGTTAGTCTGCAATCCCAGCACCATACATTTGTCCTTCGATAGCCAAATTTTCGTCTTCTTCGTCTTTCCCGGTTGATTTTTGGAGCGCGCGCGCACTTTTGGCCGCGTCGCTCAGAGATGTCTCCGCGTGCGTGATGCGTTTGGCGTCGGCTTCGATGCAGAAATTATATAACTGTACACCAATTTCCACCTCCAACATCTTGAATATTTGCAAGACGTTGGTAAGGCCGCCATTGAATATGCAAACAGCGATATCCGTCGCAATATCTAGTACAGTTTTTCCGCTTGAGGATGATTTGGGGGCCAAACTCCAAACGGTAGCGTTGAAACTTTCGTTATTGTTTTGAGTATAGGCCCCCAAGCAACGCTCCAGTAACTCGTCCCGGCTCAATTCCATGTAGATGGGTTTGATGGCTTGATAAACCTCCTCACTCATTGGCTGATTGTGATGATACGCATCCAAGGCATTTTCTGCTTTCGCTTTCTTCCAACTGCACCAATTCTCCGAAAATTTTTCGTGCTGAGGCTTTTCATCCGTTGACATTTTGTGAAAAAGGGTTGCCCAGATCTCATCTTTCATATTTTTGATGGAATCGGAATTTCGACGGATTGCTAAGCCGTAATAAATGCTTAGTTCGTCAATCGATTTGGCAGTGAGTTTTCCTCTTCCCCTTTTTTGCACGTGATCTATGCACTCTTTTTTTTTAACATCAACATTTTCATAAGGCTTCGAATCCACGATGCCTTTGAAAGTTTTGGAATCGCCATCTCCGATATAATTGCAGTCGTTTCGGAGCAAGTTTTGACACGCTTGGCGGCGACCTTCATTTCCTAAGGACAACAAATTTTTTTTCGCACAGGACCTTTTTTTTCTTATTCTAGAGGGTTTAAACTATTTTTTAAGCCAATAAAAAAAAATCGATTTTTCAAAAAATTTACAGTGGCCTTACCCCTTAATGTATACAAAAAAATGTATCGCGCACTCTGAACGCTTATTTTTTTAGTTTATACGTTAATTTAAATATAATAATAAATCTAAATTACCACTTATTTATCTTCTAAAAAATTGGTTACGCTTCACTCACACCCGTCTTTATGCCAAATAAATTATAATTCAGAAAAGTAAGCGAAAATATATTTATATTCGCATTATTATATTAATTCTCATACTTTCATCAAGCGATAAAGCATTATCCCTAAAAACAAGTTAATCATCCACCGGCCGCCAATCGTAAGTCTCAGAAAGTGCATTGTTAACAGAAGCGATAGGATTGTCCCGTTGGTAGCGTTCCTGGCTTCAGTCCGGAGGGGCTCAGATCGTTCCTCACGCTCAACGCTTTTTTTCAGTCATGATTACTATTAATTCTTATTTGATTAGTTATTTTTATTAGTTATCATATTTATTTTAATTAGTTATCTTTTAGTGTCGAAACATTTATCGCGCACTCTGACCGCTTATTTTATTAGTCTTTACGTTAATTTGAATATAATAATAAATCTAAAATACAACTTATTTATCTTCTAAAAAATTGTTTGCGCTTTACTCACACCCGTCGCTATGCCAAATAAATTGTAATTCATAAAAGTAAGCGGAAATATATTTATCTTCGTATTATTATATTCATTCTCATATACTTTCATCAAGCGATAAAGTATTATCCCCAAAAACAATCATCCATCCGGCCGCGAATCGTAAATACCAGAAAGTGAACATACATTGACACAAAAAATTAAAGGAGCAAGAAAAGTTGAACTTCGTCAAAAATGGTCGTACAAAAAAAAAGGACTTTGAAGCTTCAAGTTTCTAGTTTTAGTTCCGACAATGATTTTTTTTTTAGAATCACTGATTGCGCGGTCGGAAGAAATATCACGGCAAAAAAAATTTTGCAAATTTTTTCGTTTTTCAAAGTTCTGCACGGGTTTTGGAGTTTTTTTCGGACTTGGCCAATATCAAGGTCATTGAGCCCATTCAATTCACTTCAATTTGCTTTTTTTTCTCCGTACGACCATTTTTCGCTGCGATATCTCAGGAACTAATGGTCGTACGGGAATTCGATCGGTAGTTTTGGAAACGTGAATACATACTCTACAAGCTCTGATTATTATTGCAGTGAAACTTTTATTTTTTATTTTTGCCATTAGTTTTAGAAAAGTACAAAAAAACGATGTTTTCTTGGTTTTTATGAAATCCACCGCTACTTTGCAAATATTCTTTGCAGCGAAAACTGGTCGTACGGAGAAAAAAAAGAAAATTGAAGTGAATTGAATGGGCTCAATGACCTTGATATTGGTCAAGTCCGAAAAAAAACTCCAAAACCCGTGCAGAACTTTGAAAAACGAAAAAATTTGCAACATTTTTTTTGCCGTGATAGTTCTTCCGACCGCGCAATCAGTGTTTCTCAAAAAAAATCATTGTCGGAACTAAAACTAGAAACTTGAAGCTTCAAAGTCCTTTTGTTACGACCATTTTTGACGAAGTTCAACTTTTCTTGCTCCTTTAATTTTTTGTGTCAATGTATGTTCACTTTCTAGTATTTACGATTCGCGGCCGGATGGATGATTGTTTTTGGGGATAATACTTTATCGCTTGATGAAAGTATATGAGAATGAATATAATAATACGAAGATAAATATATTTCCGCTTACTTTTATGAATTACAATTTATTTGGCATAGGGACGGGTGTGAGTAAAGCGCAAACAATTTTTTAGAAGATAAATAAGTTGTATTTTAGATTTATTATTATATTTAAATTAACGTAAAAACTAATAAAATAAGCGGTCAGAGTGCGCGATAAATTTTTCGACACTAAAAGATAACTAATTAAAATAAATATGATAACTAATAAAAATAACTAATCAAATAAGAATTAATAGTAATCATGATTGAAAAAAAAAGCGTTGAGCGTGAGGAACGATCTGCGCCCCTGCGGACCGAAGCGAGGAACGCTAGCGACGGGACCATCCTATCGCTTCTGTTAAAAATGCACTTTCTGACACTTACGATTGGCGGCCGGTGGATGATTAACTTGTTTTTAGGGATAATGCTTTATCGCTTGATGAAAGTATGAGAATTAATATAATAATACGAATTTAAATATATTTTCGCTTACTTTTCTGAATTATAATTTATTTGGCATAAAGACGGGTGTGAGTAAAGCGTAACCAATTTTTTAGAAGATAAATAAGTTGTAATTTATATTTATTATTATATTTAAATTAACGTATAAACTAAAAAAATAAGCGTTCAGAGTGCGCGATACATTTTTTTGTATACATTAATAACGCAGAGAATCAAGAGCTAAATAAGTATTGAAATCATCTAAAAGCCTCGCGCGTGCCGTCGGGTGACGTCACGCGCGAGCCGTGCTCAAATTGCTTTTTCCCTCGAAGCCTTCGTTCGGCTTGGCCGCACATGAACGTGCTCAGCGTCGATGCGTGGTGTAGCTGCCGAAGGCGCGGTCGGGACAGTTCGACCGCACTCGGCTCTTTCCGAAGATGTCCGGGCGTCGCTCGCTCACGGACGCGTGCTACTATGATTGCGTGATGGGCGCGTAAGAGACTAGAGAGGGGGTAACTTTTACGCGCGATCTGGCTGCACTGCTCCGAGCGTCCGAGCCTCTCTTTCCCGTCTTTTATTTGTGTTGAAAATCTCTAAACCACACCACGTGTATTAAGAAGCGAAAAGGTTCGGTGCTCGCAATATCACAAAAGTTAAAACGTCAAAACATTAAAAACAGTTTTATTACTATAAATGATTCGGTCGAATAATTGCAGTGTGTGTCGTCGAGCAGCCGTAGATCGCCGATATCACTATGGCCGTTGAAGATTATTGACAATTGGAACAATCGCACCTGCTACAGTGCGTGAGAATCGTGATAATAGATGATGCCGCAACGTGCCATAACCTAAAATATATTCCATAACCTACAAAGTACACGATCAAATGGCTAATCTTTACACTATTATACTACGTTAAACGAAAAGTACACCTTTTTAACTACATTTTTCTCATAACATTTCGTAATATCATTAGAACCGTCCGTAACGCATTTATCTACATTCATTCGCATCTCGAAGGAAAACATTAATTCACAACACGCGTATCTACTTTTGTTATATCGAATAATTATTGATAAAAAGCTACACCCTTAAATTACTAGAATAATAACTTGTTATTATTGACATTTTCGTGATTGACATTATCGTTAAACCTTCACTCAAGCGTGGAAATATATTACGTACACATATCGATGAGGTGACGCTCTTCGCACACAAAAGGCAGTCTCGTCATTTTGGACAATCAGCATTGCTTTGTGGGTTTATCCGCCGGAGATTCTTTTAATGACATTTCCTTGATATCTATTTCGAGATCAATACCATCACGATGGTGTCATCTTTCCCTTTTTTAACAAAGCATGGTCCCCTTTTTTTTATTCCAATGTAGTCACCATTCAATGTCCTGCTCTATTTTCGCCGTGATATTTGTGTCCATTTACATATTTATCAAAGCTGCATTGTCTGAATTCCAGCCATAGCAAGCTGGAACATGTTCGATCAGTGTACCTCATCGAGAGCTCTGGGATGGCGAACCGTCGACAATGAGTATGCGACAAAGACGTTGAACGATTTGTGTACTGATTTTCTAAAACCAGTGAAAAAAATTAAAAGAAGAACGAGGATTCTTAACAGAGAATTGACTAAGTTTGCCAGATTGAAAAGTTACAGTCAGTACGTCAAGATAAAAACGAAAATATTGAAGAAGCTAAGCAACGGGAGCATCGAAGATGAGTTGGGCAGCACAAGCAGCAGCGAGAACGAAGAATCACCAACGCAGGAGTCTCTTTCCCTATCGGATGACGAAGATGCCACTTTATCGAGGACAGCGTACAGGAAACTCCCAGGCGGACGTAGCGGAACTTCGAAACATGTACACAAGGCTAGGCATGCTACAAGGACGGCCAAAAAGAAGCTGGTAGGTGAACGTAGCAAAGCTTCGAAACATGTACAGGAGGCCACGCAAGTTACGAGGACGGCGAACGATAAACTGGTCGACAAATGTAGCAAAACTTCTAAACATGTACCGGTCCGCACGCAAACCACGAGGGAGAGGAAGCGAGCTTGTGTCAAGAGAAACTTGATGCCGCTGTTGGATAATGTGGACACCACGAATCACCTTGCGGATAGAGCGATCACGATCGCACACCCTGAAGACGACGATGATAAGCCCAACAGAGACTCATCGAGAGAGACAACGATGGAGCGTACTACTGTTCAGATAACAAATGTGCCCACCGGAGATTCTGGAATCGACGATGACTCCCAAGACAATTCCTCGACCAACAATCGAGAAAACGACGACGCTATGGAACTCGACGACATCGCCGAAACGAGCAACCGGAATGATCGGAGACTAGAGGATTCACAGACTGTAGACGAGGCACCAAATGAAGCGATGATGAGCGACGGAGAAGGCAGCGCTTATGTAGCTATGGAGGAGGAACACAAAGAGGAGGTGGACCAAGGGGAGGAAGAGACAGAGGAAATAGGTGAAGAGGAAAGAGGGAAAGAGGAGTTAGCGGAAGGGGAAATGGAAGAAGAGGCGATAGAAGAAGAGAAAATGGAAAACAGGGTGATAGAAGAGGAGGAGAAAGAGGAATTAGAGATAGAGGAGGAAAAGAAAAAGGAATTAGAGGTGGGGGAAAAAGAGAAAGCGGAGTTTGAGGTAGAGGAGAAAGACGAAGAAAAGAAAGAGGAAGAGAAGAAAGGGAAAGAGAAGATAAAGAAAGAAAAGAAAGAGGACAAAGACGAAGAAAAGATAGAGGAAGAGGAAAAAGAGAAAGAGAAAGAGAAGGCAAAGAAAAAAAAGAAAGAGAAGAATTTAAAGAAAGAGGAGAAAGACGAAGAAAAGGAAGTGGAGAAAGACGAGGATACTTTGCACTTAGATATGAACGACGAGCTGTCAAAGAAGAAATGTCAACCAATAATAAAGTGTACGGAAATCGTAACGTCGAAATACATGATAATCCGAGAGGAAGGTGACGACGTGGAGGATGAGGAAGAGGAAAAGGGTGAATGCACAGAACGATCTTCCCTGGAACATTACATTGATCACACGCTTGAAGAATCGCCAGAATCGGGTGGAAAATCGCCCGAGAGCAAACGAGTTAATCAATTAAAACGTATGAATCTCTTCTGCAGCGAATCTGAAAGCGATTCGAGCGAATGCGATGAAAATGTCGAGGTAACGAGAAACGCATCGTGGCCCTCTCAATTAATCAGCGAATTCTCCGATTCGGAATATCACTCGGACTCTTCGTCGTTTCACATTACGGACAGCGATGAGCCCACTGCTGCCCAGATACCCTGTCGTCACGATCAGGAGGAGGAAATCTCGCGCAAAACGGGGTCTGCAGCCAAATCGATAAAGGACCAAATTGAGCAACAAGACATCGCCGATTCGGCGATGCTTCTCGCGGGTCAAAATACTGGCGCGTTAGGAGAGAAGGGAAATGAAGAAATCGATATTTCGAAAGCGAGCTGCTCCAGGACAAGTGGAAACGTCGGGAACGATAGTTCGAAGGACAAACGCCATGGACCTTCGCGGGCACAGTCTCCGCATCACACTTTTAAAAATATTCCTGAAACTTGCTTCGATGAGAAGGAGTTTGCCATGTGTGTCGATAATACGCAAGATCCATTGGAACTTACACCCAATGGCGATGCCGGCACGTCGAGACCGATCGAGGTTCGTTGAGACCTGTTATCACTATTATTATAGTATTGTGATTATTTTTACTATTAGATCGCAACTGCAAAGTTGATGGGTGAATTACAGTTCCAAAAACGTAACTTAAGGGGCCACACCACACGTTAATCACACGTGATATTCTGATAGACACAATATACCTGTAAATTTTTCAAAAAATTGATTTTTTAAAAATTGACTCCAGAGATGCTTTGAACCATCTCGAATAAGGGGAAAAAAGTTTGGTACCTGTAAAAAAAAGTCACGCACGCCCGTATGGGAGACGTCAGTCGTTCTTCTCGAAACACAATATTTTTCAAAACGGCACACAACATAACTCCAACAATTTTCATTCTATTCATTCCAAATTTTAAGCACATCTTCGAAATAACATTCCGAAGAGAAATACGTACGGGATTGTCCATAATTAATTACAGCATTATTTATAAAAAATTGATAGTCCTTTTTACTGTCGAAAATTAAGTTTTACTTCAAATGTTTGCGAATCATACAAAAATTCATATTTTGATAATCCCCTACGTATTTCCCTAGCTATAATCGTGTAAATTAAAGAATTTTTGAAAAAAAATTTTGGTTTCAAACTTGCGTCAGTTATACTGCGTGTCGCAGAGCGTCTCAAATTCAACATGCCTCGCGAGAATAGCCGAGAACGGCAGCCGAAAAAAACGAATTTTCACGATTTTTTTACCGTACTTATTTATAATTAAAAATTATACAACATAATTAAATACTAATAAGCTACATAATTAAATACTAGTAAACATACAACATAATTAAAATTTTATGTACATATTATTACATCTGTCTGTGACGGTCGAGCGGATAATTCACGGGATGCGCGAGGAAACACTGTGCAGGTTAGAATGAGTACGAGGACGATTGTAATTAAAACGTTACGTTTATTAGCGAGTACCAATGGTTGAGCGAGTGCACGTTTTTTCTGTTGGAGACTCAGAGATGGACTAACTTCTCTGGGTCCAGAGGGAAGAAGTATGATTGAAGCGGATGGGCCTAGAAAGGTGGAGGGGATGATGTGAGCAAGCGTAGCGAGGCACGTGAGACTAGTGACAAAGGCACAAAGAGACAAAGGGTCTGTTCGTTTTAGCTACACTTTTCTACACTTCTTACACCTCTAGTGGACTTTCTATTACTGTATCTGGTCAAAGTGTAGAAAGTGTAGCTAGCGCGAACAAACCTAAAGAAGACGCAGTCGACAGTTTCTAGGAAAGGAGGTTAGGTTTGGATGAGCGTTGAGATTTAGTCGTGGGAAACGGTTGATAGCGATATGAAGCTTCGGATGTTGGCATTAGATTGGGAATGGGAACAGGAGTTATGTGAGACCGTGACGTTACAATTTTCCAAACTTTCTATTAAAAATATAATAAAACGTGTTGAATGTACGACACTTGCGGCAGATACGGTGGCTACCGGTGCTTTGATCAGAAAAACCATCGCCAAGGAGTTTTAGATTTCTAATACCCACACGTTCTATGTGAACCACAAAAATCCATAGAAAAGTGAAAATTCGCAAAAGTGTTTGAAAAAATGTTTTTTTTTTCCATGACATTTTTACCATAGTATTTGTTAATGTAAAAGTCGTTTATTGAAATAATTTTGACGGTTTACATTGTAATAGACGATAATTGTTATCCAAAAGTGTGCAAAATTTCAAGATGATCGGTCAGATTATTATTGGGTTATCTTATACGTGGTTCACGAAAGTTCCGTTACAAAAACCAGTGTCGCACGGCCGCCATTTTTAATTATTTGAAAAGAATGGAAAATGTAATAATATGTGTATGAAATTTAAATTTTGTAGAATCAACAGTCTCGGAACAAAAAATCTTGATAATGCGCTTGGTTTCAACTGCCTAAAGGGATCTCCCCCTTAATGGAATGTTTTCGGCATTTTTTGAAACCCCGCAGATTGACAAAAATGTCTGTATGCGGGTGTGTAGGGATTTTTTGTACATGCAATAACGTCTACCGTTTTTTGGACACCAGACTGATTTTTTTCACACCAATAGCATTTAAGAAGGATGTTCCAATTTAACAAAAACCGTTAAAAGGATTGCTGCTATCCCAATGACGTTTAAATTTTTCTTTAAATGTCTTTTTGCGCCTGACTCATCGTTTCTGAGCTATGTAGTTGCATTTTCGTACACAAATAATCTTATAGTGGACATGTAATTCAATTACACGAAAACCGGTAAAAGTGTTCAGATGTGAAAGAGTGTTTAAGCAGGTTGGAACGGTCCAGTTGAGTCGAGTGACGGTTTATGAATTTTTTTTTTCAATCAACCTCAAAAATGCATTTATCCTGTAGATTCTAATTTTTTATAAAATATATAATTACAGGGCCAAAAAGGGTGCATTTTCATATTTTTATTACGTGAATAAGAACTTTTGTGTTACTAGCAACTTGAAAAAAGTATAACATTTCCGATGACTATTATGAAAAAACTGCGTCAGCAAATGCTTTATACAACGCAGAATGAAATTTGGAGTCATTTATAATTATGCCTATTTATATTTGTCTAACAAGATTATTTATTAATACTCTTAATTCATATTAAGTGTTGCCGAAATACGACAACTTCTCGGACATTGAGTTCGGCAGCAATGCTCTCCATTCGCTAGCCAAGATTCGTAATCTTTTTATATTGAATATTTGTTGTTGTTTATGTGAACTGTTTGTTCACATAAAGAGAGAACTGTTGTTTATGTCACTTTTATGTGAATAGCTATTGAATATGTATGGTTTACGAAGGGCAAGATGGGTTTTCTTTTCTGTTACAAAAGTTTAGTTTGCGTTAATCCGTTGTTAGAAATGGTTAATCGTGGTGCTAAATACCCAAAAAAAATGCCATCACCCGTGTGGACATCTTGCTCACTTAACTGCACGTAAAAGTACATATATCTAGGGGTCTTCTCACTTTAGACGCTAAAAAGGCTATTTTCATGCATTTTTTTTATAGGTTTATATTATAGATATTGATATAAAAGTTGTTACACTTAATAAATACACGGTCGAGATATGTTTTTTTAAAATTTATTTATTCAAGTCACTATAGACGAATATGGTAGTTAAAAAATGTCCTAGAAAAATTGTAAATCTGCGCTGTTGATGAAATCTCGGAGATGGATTATTCGAAACAAATAAATCATACGGTTTTAGATTCAGTATGTTAATGGGTATAGCGCATATCATCCGATTGTTGATATATGCAAAAATAACAAAATGGCGGACATTATTTGAAAAAACAAAAAAACGTGTTTTTTGCGCCGTTTTTGGCAACAAAAAAGATAGTAAATGTAAAAAATTTTGAAATCCATGATATGCGCCATATCTATAGTTGTAAAGAATATGTGGTTAAAATTTCATAAGGATCGGTTTAGTAGTTTCGAATATTTTATCAACATGCCGTCGAAAAACGTTATTGCGAGAAAAACGCGTTTAAAGTATGTTTGGGTTACATAAATTCATCATTTTTTTTTATTTTCAATATTTCGAAAGTGTATTAAGTGTAACAACATTTATATAAATATCTATAATATAAACCTATCAAACAAATTTATGAAAATAGCCTTTTTTAGCGTCTAAAGTGAGAAGACCTTAAACTTTTTTTCATCTCTGGTGTTTTGTGGTGACACTTTTAAAATAAATTCGTGAAGGCTCAGTATAGTCTATAACGTGTATTTTAATTTGCTTTTAAATCTTGGATTGCTGCTAACTTAAGTTTTCAGTAAAACCTCCTTAAGTTTTCAATAAAACACTTTCACAGTATAACTCTTTTTAAACGGGAGGTATTTGAATAGTTTTTGCAACATAACTATATTATTATAGAGGAAATGTTTATACAATTATACAAAATAAAATTGTGAAAGCTGGAAACTTGCTTATCACGGGCGGATTCGCAGATCTCGTTCCAAAATATGACTTTAATAGGACATTTTCTTTAAGGAAGCCAAAGTTACAAGATCGTGCCCATGGTACTGATAATTAGAATCTCAACTTCGGGGGCGTCCATAAATAATGTAACCAAAATTTCCCAATTTTTTACACCCCCCCCCCCCCCCCCCCCACGTAACGGAACCGTAACGCCTGGCCTGACCCCCCTCCATATTCCGTTACGTAACGGGTGCTTTGTCGTCAATAATTGCGTTTTTTTCTTCAAAGAAATAACTAATTATGAAAGGATCGGGTTTATACTCACTTTATAAAGTATATATTCATCTAGTCTTATATAAAATTTTATGAATTAAAAAAAAATTAACCTTGATTTGTAGCTAAGGTTATGCGTAGCCATTTTTTTATTTTGGATTTTTTAACACAAGCCGACAGTTTGGACATTTTTTTTCTATCTTCAAGGCCCTTTTTTGTACTCAAGCAATCTTTAAAAACAGTAATGATCAAAATTTGAAAAATCGGCTACGTACAACCTTAGCCACTGCGATTACAAAAATGTTTTTAAAAAATTGAAAATCGCTTAAGTTTTTGAGTATTCACTGAGACAAGGTCGAAGAAAGTGGTTCCGAGAAAATTACGATCACAGTTTTCGTTCCGTTTGTCTTGATATAAAGTTATGTCTTTTTCTAGAATATGGATACTTACATTAAAGTATCAAGTCACGGGCGATATGACGGTTTTTCATCTTCATTGTATTTCTCAAAATAATAAGAGCTTGCACTTCATCTATTCTGGACGATGAGTTTTCAATTTAACAACTTGAACATGCCGAAATTTTGCTATTTCCGACAGTTCTAAAATCGTGGCGTAACGCAAACCTCGACCCCCCCCCCCCCCCCCCCAATTGCGTTACGTAATTTATGGACGCCCCGTTCCTCAGGATCACTTTGCGTAGAATGCAAACAAACTCACTCATATGCTCAGCTTTGGGCGCGGAATAAATCAACGCACTTGCCAACGTCTCAAATTATTATCACTTTCATATTACTATTGGCACTATTGCCACCTTCATAGCTATAGCATTATTGATGATGCGACTCGTGGTCTAGTAAGAGAAATTTAAATATCATATTCTCGTAGCTGGCTGACTTCGTTACCAGACATGGATTAATCCCCAATTGTGAATTATCGACCATCACCGCCAAGGACATTCCACCGGGGTCCTCCGAGCAAGAGAACGATGAGAATATTTGGTTGATGGAAGTGCCCAGATCGGTAAGGACCGAGCTATGCAATCGGCAAACCCTGCCCTCCACGAATTATTTTATAATACTTTGCGATCGAAAACAGATAATGACGGATCCGGAACTTTGCGGAAAAACGATGCTGATCGGCAACGGAAATATTAAGATCGGCGAGGTTACATACGAAACCACCCTCAGACATGACAAAAATGTGTCCTGCATCTTGCGTAGTAGAAGAAAGAAAGCACGATACAAGACCGGTAAGAAAAATACGAATTAAGCGGAAAATACCAAAATATAAATATATAAAATATAAAATAAAATGATGGAAAATACGAATGACGAAAGCGGTTGCCTTGATCAGGGTTGTTACGCATATGGAAAACAGGGAAAACTCAGGATATTTCTGAGTCAATAATGCGTAACAACCCTGCTTGATAATGAGGGCTTTTTGTTTGAGATTCAAATTACTTTTGATCCGATAATAAGAAAAAAAAATGGTAATCTTCAAGTAGTGAACAATTCCTTTATTTTCTCAAATCAAGGTGACAATATTTCCTTTAAGGGATTGAGCTGCTGAGACGACTCGAAAAACAGGGTCATTTGGAAAAACTTAATTTTGAAGGAATAAGTAAGATCGAAAAATCGTTTGGACTTTTATTAACAAAGTTGTTTACCGACGTTCATTTTTTAAAAAACATCAATAATGATAGAATTTATAAAGAATCTGGCGAAGGAACTTTGAACGTAAGAGCCTCAACGGTGTATTTGGTTTTGGCCACTCGGTTGATCTGAAATTTGAAAAAACGAACTTTTGTTGTTCAAATAGATAATATTGGCTGACAATGAGTTGCCCCGAGCGACGAACGGGGGTTTTGAAATGTTCACAGTAGCCAACTCCTTAATCAGATACCAAAGAATTTTGTTGTTTTATCTAGTGTGTCAAGTTTGCATTGGTTTAAAAATACAAGGGATTGGATAAAGAGTATGATTGTATGTGTAACTGACATTAACGAATTGAAATCGGTTAATGTGGATAATTGCAGGTATCGATTATTATAAGCATGATCATGATTATACTTATTATTATTTTTTTCCTGTTTCAGTGTATGGGGTCTTACCCCTTCCCAAACCTCTTTCCTTTCTTTCCCACCTTGCGACCTCAATCGACTTCCTCCTCTGTATCGCATTTTCCATGGCATTTTTGGCCTGGGCATAGGGAAACTTCGGAAAACCTACGCCCATACAGCCGGCCCTGAGTTTGCTTTACGGTTTAGCAACACACGCCCCATTTGTTTTCCCCGAAACAACGAGACTTCGATGCAAACCTGCGACCTCCCGATTAATAAGAAAGTTTTATAATTAATATAAATGTAGTTCTCGTTGGACGCAGCCGTATTTCGAAAGGAAAACACAATCGCAAAATGGCCAAATCGAGCTGTTTATTGCACTTTCGTCCGCCATATTAGATCCGTCATTAAACATTTTTGAATTTTGTGTTCAGATTCGTACTAAGCGACCTAGAAAATCCCAGAGTACCAATTTTTACCTAAATCGAGTAAAATGTTCAATTTCGGTCCGCCATTCTAGCGCCGCTATTTTGAATTTTCAAATTTAAAGTTCCGATTCGTAATCAGCGACCTCAAAAATCTCGGAGTACTAATTTTCATCTAAATCGAGTAAAGTTTTTGTCCACCATATTGGCGCCGCCATTTTGAATTTTCAAATTTTGACTTCAAATTCGGATTCAGCGAGCCCAAAAACCCCCGAGTGAAGCTCCGATTTCAAATCAGAGCAAGTTAAATAGGGAAATAAAGGTTGACGCACTATTGCGTCAATGCCACACAGGGCACGGAATTATTTGACGCACTATTGCGTCAATGCCATCGAAGGGGTTAAAAAGCCGAGACACCCTTGTTAAAGTGGTGACCAATGGCACATTATTCTCCAGCCTAGAAAACAGAGACTCAAGCAACAAATCGCTTTTTCTCCTACCCAATAGGATGATGTTGCTCCTTATCTGACTTACAAGGAACATCACTCAAGTGTCCAGCGTCGATTTTGTTGAAGCTCATATCTCTGACTCACGCTCAAAGGCTCTCGGGACGGCATTTTTGACAATTGACCAAAATCATAAGTTCAAGTCATTAAATTAAGTCATAAATTTAAGGATTAAAAAAATGCATTTTTTTTAAGCCTATATGGAATGCCCCTTAAGCGATGTTCCCTGTTAGAGGCAAGCACGCTAATCATTAGACCAGAGCACCGCTCGTTATTATTTCCAACATCTCTTCGCCTCCGCTTTTACTTTCAATTTTATCATATGCCGTTTTTTCAATTGCAGTCAACATCAAACCGGTTTGTTCAATCAACATTCGTCACGAACGCGCAGAGTCAGAATCCTTCAGGGTAACGCAAGCGCCTCCATCGCCGAGCTCCGTGCCTTTCCCCAAGAACCTAAAAGTGCGTAATCCTCTGACGATGAAAAAAAAATGCCGAGCCTCATCCACCAAAACCACTCATCGAAATGATGTTGAAAAGAAGAAAAAGCCACAAAAGACGAAGAAGTTGAAAAAGGGCGTATGGCACATGGACCACTTTATTTCAAAATCGAAAAAGCGTAGGACCGACACTTCGTAGGCAAAGCAAGTGAAAGAATAAATTTGCTAATAACACGCGACGCTGCTCGACGACTCGTCGGAATCGTCGGTAACGAACATCCAAATGCATTCGGCCGTTTCCCGTCTCGCGACGTTCAAGTACGTATGAACAGAGAGCCCACATTCGTTGCCAAAAATGGTCGTCCACCATACAGTACCTTCGACCGCCAGGTCGAGTCCGCTCATCGAGTGCCTCAGCACAACTCTGCGAATCAATTCGACGAGTTCAAGACTATCGTACCCAGAGCATTTTTACGGAGATGAACAATTGTAATGTAAAGTTGACTTTATAAATCAAGCTGCCAATTTCTTCTGAGAAAGGCTGGTTAATTGCCATCTAACACGTATACTCTGAATAGACGAACGATAGTCTGGAGAGGAAAAGTTTTGCTTTCTGTTGAAGTGTTTATAAACAGTTCACACGATTGCGTCGCCGTTCGAAATACGCTGTACTCGTCATTGCGGTGATGTGAAACAACACCGTAGAATGAAAAAAGGCATTTTGTCACCGAAGTTCGTAAGCCAACCTAAGCTTTCGAAAAGAACTAGCCGAGCATTTCACTTTTTTACGAAAATGTTGGCCATTTTGTATCAAGTACGGAGTTTGAAGTTTCGAATATGTGAAGACGAGTATTCTCACAGGAAGCAAAATATTCTTCTCTTGACTGTGAACAGTGTTCAACTTGCAGCCATGTCAAACAGTTGTGCCAAGTACGATAAAAGATTATAGTATTCTTGAATGCCTTTATATTTTTATATTTCGACTTCCTTGGATGGGAGAGAGCAACGCATTCGAGCCAAGCGATGAGTACAAGAAATACGGACCGCGTGAAGGGAGGAATTGGTGTACCATCGAACTCCAATCTCCTCTCTTTGTCCCAATGAAGAACCTTCCATGTAGCATAGCAATCTTTTCGGTTGCTCAAGCGTATTGGATCGTGGTCCAGGGGGCCGTAGGACCCATCGATCGGTGGTTTTTCCGATCGAACGTACAATGCCTCGCCCGAAGAATCTACAATCTTTCAGTACACGCATCTCGTAAAGTCCTACCGTAAAATTAGTTGCACTCGAAGGCATTCTTCGGATACGATTCGCCAGAATTTTGATACTTTTCGTACTGAAAAAAAACGTAGTGGCGACGTAACATTCATGAGAACGGATCAAAAGGCCTCCATCGATTTTCCCCAGCCTTGATATCATAATTAGAGAGAAAGAAAATCGATGCATCAAACTTTGCAAATTCATACTGTCCGGAATGCTCAAATGTGAATATTGGGTGCGATTTTGAGTCCGCGAGCGACTCGTTTCCGGCAAATGGATACAATTCCATGACGTTGAAGTTTGCGTCGTTGGAATGCAACGAAAGTGAATTTTGTTTATTTCGCAAATTTCCATTTGCAGATTTAAGCCACGAAAAAGAATTCGTAACCTACATACTGCAAAATATGAGTTCGGATAACAACGACCATGAGAAATGAAAAGAATTTTCGCTGCATTGCAACGATGCACATTTCAACCCTATAGAATTTCGCCATTTTAACGCATACCTGCAATACGAAATCTTGTCCAAAGAGCAGTTTATCGCCGTTTCTGTTGGAGCCATCTGCCGTCTTGACGAGAAAGCAATTGCGAGCGCAAGGAACGAGAATCGGCGATGCGACGAGACGGCAATCGTTCGTTAAACTCGATATATCAGTGATGTGCTTGTCGTGCACAGTTCCCGCCACAATAACACCATAACCTCCTTCCCGATCTCCATCCGAAGGTGACTGTGCGGAGCTCGGCATAAATGGAGCTTTAAGTTGTACGCAATTGCCAAATTTCACGAAACCATCGTCGTTCTTCGACAGGCGAGTTTCACGCAATACATTCTGGAACAATCTTCTCGTATGTTGTACGAGTAATTGGCCCTTTTCCCGTTTTCCTATAAACAACGCTGCTTTCTCCTGTGTAGATAAGATTGTCAAACAACTATTGTACTCAGAAAAGAGATAACAGTAATGTCTTCGTCTTGTGCATTTAGTGGATAAAACAATCGGCACCGATCGGGCGAAAAAAAATAAGTTTAAGTTGGATTTTTTCGGTGCCGTAAATACCCACGATTTACATTCACGTTTTTCGTCCTCAATATTATCTGAAAGAAAGTTTTAGTAAAGTCGGCGTTATTCGATGCAATATATGCAGAGATTCAATTTATGTGGCGTTGAAGTTTGCATCGTTGGAACGCAACGAACCCTTTTCCATATATTTTTGTTTCCTCGTTTTTATCGTTCTACAATGTATTTCCGTGCAGATTCAGATAGTAGACTTCTGAATAAGCAGTTTGAATAATTGTTAAGGTACGTTCGTAGCTAACGACGTGAACTTCGAAAATATGTGCAAGAATTATGCAACTGTGAAACTGAATTTTGAAGCATAGTTGGCGTCGAATCGATATTATTGTTGAAAGTTGATTAAAAAACTACGAAGGAGAAAAGCCTCCAAATAAAACCTTGGAATCTAGAAATGTATCCGATAAGAAGATTAAATGGCCTTAAAGTTTGCCTCGTTGGGATGGACCGACAATTCTTTTTTACTTTTATATTCCTTTATTTTTCATTATGAAAAATATTCTTGCACACGCTCACAAGACCCTAACAAAAATAAGTGATTTTTGTAACCCGGAACTGGTACAAAATTAAGCAAATGAGTTTACACAATTAATTTTTAGTGTGACAATGGCGCACGCTCCAACATCATAAAATTGATTGGATTTTTGTATGCTTATATTTCTTCGTGGAGAAAAGTGGCGAAAGGTCGCCGGATATACGAGATTAAACAAGGGCGTCAATCTCTATCTGAAAGACTCAGAAACATTTTCGATATAACGAAGCTACGAGGGCATAAAAAATGCATATTTTGCTGTCATTTCCACAGCGTGCGGCACCCGTCGAGATTATCAAGATTATCAATGTACAGCGGATCAGGAACACGTTTATTTTGTTATTGATTGAATATATTAGTTTATCGAAATCAATCTGGCTATGTTAGGTATGTGGCAGTCTCGTTGAAATGCTACCATGGCGATAAAAAGTGTGTACGTTATTACATCGTTTGTTCTAAGCCTGCGTGCAAAACTTGGGATCGATCCACTGAACCGTCGTATACTTTCAACTTACAGTAGTTTTACTGCATGCAAAATTAAACTTCTGCACCTGTTGAAGGAAACCATTACAATTATTTTGTAATTCTCTTTATGTACGAGAAATTATCCGGAAAGTTATACCGAAAGTTCAATCGTGAAGACATTTCGTTGAAAATTTAAACCCCCTTAAGATCGTAATCCGTCATCGGTTTCTAGAAAATTTAACCTCAATATACCTGGTACGGAAAAAAAATACCTGTATGGAAAAATACCTGTATGGAAAAAAAAATTGAAACGCAATATTTAAAAATTGTAGGCGTTATAGCGAAAAAACATTTTCCTCAAAATTAAAACACAAAACACGATGAGGTTGAAGTTTGCATCGTTTGAATGCAATGAGAATTAATACTTCTGAATTCCTTCGATTTATTTTCACAAATTTTGCCCACAAAAATCCCTCAATCATTGTTAAAGATAATTATTTAGCGATCTAAAATACAAATGTATAAAAAAAGATCGATAATAACACAAATAAGGAAGATAAAATGTAAGAAAAGACTTTCATTGCGTTCCAACAATGCAAACTTCACCACCATAAACCAAGAAGGATCAGCCTTACAAAAAAAGTTGGTCACAATCAACCTTTTTTAATTATAACGTTTACATAATAGTCGATAATCACGTAACACATAAAATACAAAGCTTTACTTACACGTTCATGGTAACATTAACATCAAACTCTTGCAATACCTTAAAAAATAATCCTCAAATTTTTCATCAATCAATCCACTGACCAGTCTTAAAACTTTACTTTCAGTAGGTACTCAACGAAATAAGTCTTAGCTTTCAATTTTGTTTCTGCAATTCGACCGAACCCTTTTTTTGTTGGAATTTTGTTTTAACCAATGTCATTATCAACAGTGGCATATGAGAGAATCGTTCCTGAAACATTGTGCCTTCCATCCACGTTTTTGTCCGCCTCGTGGCCCGAAAATTATCACAGCCGACGGAGCTCACTAGGAGGACTATTGCTGCTTGAGAGAGTTGCTCAAGGTTAGGGCAGTACTCCTTTTTTATATGCTTTCTCAAATTTCCAGTCTTTATTTCATCATTTTTAAATAAAAGTATGTTTTTTGTTGCCATCGCTCCAGATTCTAAGGCTGATGTATCAATTATTAATATCTTTGAATAAATAGTGATGAAATCCTCTCCATTCTCCATATTCAATTTGAAAAATGCATCAAGTGCATATTGCCATACTTTCAAATCAGCCTTTCAGTTTTATATAATATTTTAAATATATATATTATAATATTATCTATTACTTGGTAGTACATATTGATAACCCAGTATTCTTCTGGTTGTATATCGGTCGGCGAGTCTGATGTATTTCTTTTGCCCACAGTTAACTTAATTGTAAATGTTCATACAAGCTATAAAATTACGACATAGGAAATAGTTCAAGTTTTATATTTTTTTCTCTAAGGTACACGCTGTTTGCGTTTGTTACCTATTATTTCCTCCACTGTGACTGTTTCCGTTCCTCCACTGTTTCGTTTTCTACACTCTTTGTCCCTATTTCCCCCCTCCGTGCGGCTTTTGCGGCCTCTACCTTTTAATTTATTAGCCAAACAAGTTTGTTAGTTTACTTTTTGAATAATAGGGGGCACTTCCGACGATTGTAAAGAATAATTCGCCTGTGTGACCGTCGTTTTTCATTTTCACACAAACAGCTGAGAGACGACCTACTCATAGTATACAGTTTAGTGCCACGTGGAGTATCTGTTCAGTATCGCGTCTGTGTGTGTGATTTTTTGAAAAAAATGAGTCGTTTGTACTTAAAGTCATGAACGATCTGGAACTGCAAATCGGCCTGGAATGCAAAACTTTTGCAGACACGTACGACAGCAATCGACTGAAGAGACAAGGTTGGCACTAATTGAAATCGTCAAAAGAGGCCAGGACGGCACAAAAAGAGAAAAATGCAGTCCAGATTAGTGATTTCCCAGAAGAAGAAGGCTCGCTTTTTATCGCCCTGGCATCGCAGATTGAGCTCCGATACTTATAAATCACTCCAAACTCTACTTTTCAAGAACGAAAACTTCAATCGAATTTTTCTCGAAACGTATTTTTTTCCGTGCCGTGGAATGTAACTCAAAAAGTAATGAACCAATCAACTTGAAATTCTGTACAGATATTCTTTAACTTATCGGCCTTTGCACAAACCTCAAATTTCGTATACATTTCTATAATAAATATTGTTTTTAACGATTTCTTTATAAAAAAGAAAGTGTTCTTTCTTTTTATCCTCAAATTGTCAATTTTTTTGTGCTAAATTTAGGTTCATGTAAAGCGGAATGACTTATTTTAATTAAAAAAAAAATTGTTTCATTGATTTTAGTTAACTAGAAGGACCTGGGCGTTCCACAGCGCAAACTCTAGGAGCCAAGTTTGAGCACCTCTAGCGCCGCTATTTTGTTTTTTTTACTCATGAAATGTTTTTTTCGTATTCATTCGAACGTCAATATTATTATGTAATTTGATTCATTGCAATAAATGCTCTCAATATTTTGTAAAAAAAATATTGAAAAATCTGTTGTCTGGAGTAAGTTCTCCCGTTAAACGCGTTTTTCTCAAAACACTGTTTTCAAAGTCGGTGGACATGATGTCTCGAGAACCACTTGATGGATCGTTTCGAAATTTACAGGAGATATGATGAGAAACATTGAACGGTCGTTGACGATCTCACTTTTTTTTAAATCGATCTATTTTTTGGTAGTTATGTAAAAATGAGGTCTTTTTAAAATAGATTTTCTATGGTCGAGTTTCAATTCGTCCCCACGTTGCAAAAAAAATGACTTTAATAATCGACGATCGTCAACGACTCGTATTTATTGTTAACTTGAATAACCCGTTTGGTTTTTAAATATCGGATCGACCGTTTAAACCAGAGTCCACCGCCAAACGTCGCGAAATTTTTTTTTCGTAATTCTTTACATAAGTGACTTTTCCGAAAGATACTATCCGATTTCTCCGATAAAATACCATCTATTGGGTTATAAATGATGATATTCAGTCGGGGGAAGCTGACATTTTTTACGAGCTAAAAAGTCGTTAACCGTAATCTCGGATTTTTCAAAAACCCAAACAAATCCATTATAGGCGTCGAAATGTTAAAAAATGCCCCATTTTATCACGTGTTTCCGCGAACTTCAAAACCTCATAACTTTTTCGGGGGAGGCGTGGGGTGAATTTCAGTTTCCCTCGACGGAATATCATCATTTATCACCCAACAAATGAGAAAATAGCGAAAAATCTTTTTAGGCTAATTTTTTGGAAAAGTCACTTATCTAAAGAATTGCCAAAATTTCATCATCTGCCGGCGGCCATGTTTTTGTTTTTCTGTATTTTCCAATTAAAAAAAAAATGCTTTCAATATATGTACCTTTGTGTTAAAAAATGCGTTTATTTTTCACCAACCATTTCCCAGAAAAAGATCCGGAATTTGGCCATTTTTTTCGGGTCTCTAGGTAGATTTTGCCCCTTAAGGCTGGGTCTACACATAGCACTTACGACTAATTCGATTTTTCGTTCGAGCCCCGTATATTCCAGAATTCAAAATGTCTGCCGTACAGGGTTAACCTCCTCAATGAGCTTTCCCAAAATCGACACCTGGCTAAATTTCTTTGTCTCGTGCCCGAAAGCGGCAAATCAGTCAATTTTCACAAATATGCAAGAACCGCTCGGTCCTATAGGATAGGATGAAGGGGAAAAATACATCTTACTTTTTCCAGCTCAAGATCCTCGACCCAATTGCCGATTCTGACACTTGGACCGTACATTATTTTGCGCCGCAGTTCTTCAGCGCACACCAGTTGATAAAATATAACAATGCTTATATTGTATAAGAATGTTAACGTATAAACGGGTATTGTGTCTGCGCATGAATCTCTCAGCACGGCAGAACATGCATATGACAACCGCCACCAGGCGTGCCTGTCGTCACTGACTGGACTGTGGTGGAACGTGGCAAAACATCGACGCATTGGTTTGGTACACGAGTTTCTCAGTGTGAGTGTACGAACGAGCAGTGACACGAGCAGCACGAATGAGACGTGCCCATCGAGATTTTCGTTCTGCAAAGTTAAGACCAAATTTCTCGCATCGTGCGAAGAGTAGCAGCGAAGTTGTCAAATTCAATTGTGCAGCAATATCCGCAGTGTGTATCGCGTACGTTTTATAGTGATTGAAAAAGGGTCGTCCGAGTACAATGGCAGGAATACCATTGTTATTGGCCGAGGAGGATGTCGAAGGTGGCGGAAAAGAGGAGCAAGCAACCGCGGGTGGCGTACAAAATGATTTCGCGTACAACAACAACGTCAAGAATGCGCACATCAAGATTCGAATGGGTAAAAAAAGCAAAAAACATTTCGATACTCGACTTTGATGCATAAATTCATCGAATAAGAAGAAGTTCGTTGCACTTCCCAAATTCGAGCCTGTCATTATCTCACGTGCACTTTTTCATACGTATTGAAATTGTTTCAGCATTTTTGCGCAAAGTTTACGGCTTGTTGAGTATTCAGATATTGATGACCGTCGTTGTGTCTGCCGCCTTTATGACTTGCGACCCCATCAAGCTGTTTGTTCAGCAAAAGTAAGAACGTCTTTGGAAATCTTTCGCGACGCGCCATGTATCAACGTTGATTATGTGACATTTTCAGCCCTTGGACGATCGGCGCCTCGTTCATAATGACGATGGTGATTCTCATAGCCCTGCACTTGAAGAGGAGAGAACACCCGATGAATTTGATTCTCCTCGGTGCATTTGTAAGTTTCATGTTCTCGTCAATTATGACAGCCCTAATGGTGTTGAATACACCGTGACCTCATAAAAGCTCCGTAAAGATTAATCCGAAAGTAATGATACGTGACGTCGTTATGGAAGTTTGTTATTGAGCAGTTGACGTAGCTGCACAACTTCTGTCGCTTTCCGACAGATGCTGATTGGTCGGGTTTGAGGGGTTAGGCTACTGTGACGACCCAAAAATCACAGTTATATATAAAAAAGTTACTTTTGTGGAATATGTAAGATGATTTAATGATCGTTTGGACGTTTATTTGTATGTACATTAAGGGATGTTTCCACTTTGTTGGGACGAAAAATGTTCGATTTTTTACCAATTTTTTAACGCGCAAAGTATTAAATATACAATGTTGCAATTTGGTACGTTTACTAAGCGGTCTCTGTGGAACGTGATGATATTTCTGAAAGTTTGAGAAAACATGGTACTGGGAGTGGTAGGAGCCATTATTCACTTTCGTAAGTCCTAAGTCCTGAACACGTGATCTTAAGCAAAAAAATTAAACATATTTTTACTTTGAACGATATTGCGTATAGGGCAAACTAGAATCGAGAAGGAAAGTGGGGAAATAAAAAAAAAGTGAGCAATCGAAGGGGAAGTTTAGTTTTTTACCAAGAGTTTTTGCAGTTTTTTATTCATCGAATAAAAACGTTTGAATATTTATGGATAATTTTAGTTCAACTAATGAAGACGTTTGTTGTATACGTTCGTGCCAAATTTCATAACGTTTGCCCATCTTGAGCGTGCCCTTCCGCAAAATTGGTAAATGTGGTTTCGAGAAAAACGCGTTTAAAGTTAAACTGAGGTTTATGTGCGAATAAAGTGAAGAGTTTCATACATACACCGTAGTCTGCTATGCCAAGGCCATAGAGTACACCTTTCAGCACGTTTCACGAAATCAGCAACCATTTTTCTAAATTTTCGAATAATATACTCTGCATATATAACAAAGTTCATTGGGGTATTTGAAGTAGCTCACTGAAGTAGCTCTCTATCACTGAATTAATTAATAATAGCAAATAGCAAAAGACAAAACACTTTTAATAAACTGCCAATGACATTCACCATTAAATTAAAATTCATTTCAAAACCCTGTGTATTAGCTTGGCAAAAATTTTGACAATCATACGAATTTTGCAGGCATTATTTTTCTTTGTTGTCTCGTGTCGTTAATTGTTAATGGCATTATGCCCCATTTTAATCGTTTCAATTTTTGAGCACCTCTAGTATTTTCTAAAACAGCAGTTCTGCAGGTATATTATGTTAAGGCCTTAGGCCACAGTAAAGGGTATAAAATCATGTGCGAATTTAACAATTTTTTTTCGTATGAAAAATTGATTCACTCATAAAATCAATTGCACATTTATTTAGTATGAATATCAAGCTGTTAGAAATTTTTGTTTTTTTTTCGATGTACAAAATGGCCGACTACTAATATTTTCTTTCATCTTTTTTTAGGTGCACCGCGGCGTGACATTTAGCACCCACAATTTTTTTCCTAGAACAAAAAACGAAAATTCTCGTCAATCTACATTAGAATACCTAGAGAAACTTTCAGTGAAAAATTTCGTTATAACTGCTTATAAAATGAATAGTTTTCGATTAATCAGAAATTCCGTACGTACTTCTCTGCGAAATGCAATTAGGAACATAACTTTTAAATTTGAAGTAAATCGAGTAAAAATTGGTGCACATATTTGGCACGAGAATTGGAAAAAAGCTGTTTCAAGAAGTTTCGAGTAGTTGGCCATTTTGTACATCGAAATATATATATCTTTCAACAGCTTGATATTCATACTAAATAGATGTGTAATTTATTTTGAGTGAATCACTTTTTCATACGAAAAGAATGGTTAAATTCGCACGTGATTTTATATCCGTTACTGTGGTCTGAGGCCTTAAGCGCATCAGCTTTCGTCCCACCACTCATAAGCATGTTAAGGGAGGACCCAACTGTAACTGCCCATTTACGACCGTTTACTTTCCAATCGTTTCTAAAGCAATAAGAACGTAATACATAGCCAAAAGCACTTTCAGGCTTTATTAGGTATGTAGAAAAACATTTATTTGTAGAAAGATTACAAAATGGCGGCGTACGAATCGCTACAGGTTTTCAACCCACCCTCTCCTCGGCACGCAGTATAACTGTCGTAAATTTAATCCTGAAACTACGAGTAAAATATTTTCGTTAATTATATTAGTTGTAGCAGTCAAATACGGGGAGAAATTTAAAAAATAATGAAAAAAAGACGAGTTTGCCAAAAAGTTCGTTTTTTTTACCATAATCTTCATATAAAAGGTGATATATTTTTTACTGTTTGCAATTAATCGAAAAAAGCGCTCGTACTTGACTGTTAAAGCAATCTAAGCTACGGTTAAAATTTTTAATCGATTGGACGAAATGTGTTCTAGTTCTGCTGCGTGCCGATCTCAAAAACTTTTTGAGAAACACGCGTTTGAAGTTTTTGGTACCCGTTAGGAAACAAATGCATGAATGTGCAAAAGCGTGGGAGCTTCTTGAGTCGGTGGTTTGAGTGATCCTCGTTGGTAACGGTTTTTACTTCAGGATCAAATTTTTGGACGGTCTTTTGTGTAGCTGGTGCTGCGTCTACCGACGTGGCATCGCCGAAGGCACTTTTCAGCGCTCGGAGACCCCTCAAAAATAGCTCGAACTTCAAAACTTTCTTTTTCAGCTATAAACGAATATGCATATTTTGAAGATTTTAAACGTTTGTTAAAAGTGAGACCAAAAAAACTGTTTTGGCAATTTTCGTGGTGTCCTCCCTTAATTGCCTGGACGATCCACATTGTTAATGGTATATTATTCTACAAAATACCATGATTTTTCCAGACTCTGATTCAATCCTACACCGTCGGAATAGTAGTTTCTATGTACGAAACTTCCATAGTTCTCGAGGCGCTGTTCATAACTCTGGTCGTCGTTGTCGGATTGACCGCGTTTACTTTTCAAACGAAACGAGATTTCTCTTTTCTAGGATTTGGGTGAGTAACGTTAGGGTTCTACGATAGCATCGGTGATAACGATACATTCCATTCTCGTGAAGTTTACACTGTTGGAATACAACTAATATTTCTTAGCTCCTTTGACAAATTTTGCGTATGAAAATCATTCAACCATTTTAAAAAATATTCACTTAGCAATCTACGATATAAATCTATGATAAAAACATCTTCCGTAAGAATGAAAATGTGGAAAATAAAATGTAAAGAACTTTCGGTTGGTTCCAACGATGTAAACTTCAACACCATTGATTTTCGCAGATTATTCGCTGGATTGTGCGCACTGCTGGTCGGTGGATTTATACAGCTCTTCGTGCAGAGCACGCTTATGGAACTCTTTATCGGTATAGCTGGTGCCGTCCTCTTCTCGATCTTCATTATCTTCGATACGCAATTGCTGATGCACACGTTGTCGCCCGAGGAATACATTCTCGCGACTATCAACATATACCTCGACATTATTAATTTATTTTTGCACATTCTACGGGCACTCGCCGCCTCGAGACAATAAATTTGTCCGTATTATCCGTGTCTTTCCGAAATATTTTTCATCTTTGACACGACTTCGAATCGATGTACAGAATAACTACAAATACGATGATAATAAATAATAACTGGGTTTTGTTTCAATTTTTTTGTGTTTTTTTCTCTTTATTTGTAAACATGTGTGACAAATACGAGTAATTTACGAGCTCTCCATGGCCGCTGTAGTTTCCTCGGTATATTTGCCCTTGTCCTTGCCCAAAGCAGCGAGACGACCCTTGCTGCGTCTGTCTATGATCTTTTTGCGGTCCTTGTCCATCTTCAGTTTCACGATGACGGTCTGTTGAGAAAATGACGAAAACGACGCGACCGGTGAGTGATTTCGTCTTGATTTTGGAATGATTCGATAAGATCTTAAAGGGGTTTCATCAGAGCCAGTTTTCTGCAGTAATCGGACGGAGCTCGACCAGTCGTCTCGAGATCAGGAAAACCCTGATAAAGATTCGACGGGTCTCACTCGTTATTCCGATTCTATGTGAATGGTTTGGTTCATCATCTTGAAACGCATTATTCGGAATGAAGTGATATTGAAGTTTGCACTTTGCATTGCAGCGGAAATTAATTTTTGTGCCTGATTGGGCTACGGAAACTCTCAAATGTTTTTTTTCCACATTTATTCAAAATTCGAAGCCCAAATCTCTGAAAGACCTTGGATAGTAAGAATAGTAAAATAAAACGGAAATAATCAAAAGAATTTTCGTTAGATACGACAGATGGAGGCTTTAATGCCACGGGAATTTTTCAACGGTGCGAAGGAAAATATGCGTGTTACCTTGGACGGATCGATGCCTACATAGACGCTAGCGCTGTTGGCCTTCTCCCTCTGGATCCTCTCGATGTAAATGACGAATTTCTTTCTGTACACCTGAATCACCTTTCCCACTTGCTGTCCCTTGTAATGTCCTCTCACTACCTGTCGATTGTTAGGCATTTTTGAATTATTCTTGCATAAATTGTGCATTATCATGTAGCCGTTTTCTCGTCGAAAATAAAAAAGGCAGCATTTCCACGTTTTTGTACAGCTGCACTCATTCGACTAGCGGTGTGCTCAGACTATCTCAAATCTTGATTATAAAGTTGCTCGGGTCACACAGAAATAACAATTCATAAAAGTGGCTTAATATATATTAATTTGTTGGATATGAGTGTGCACGGACTTGCTTACTCCTTGCAAAAGGAAAACAATTCCTATTACATACACAAATAGGATTCAAATTTAGTAGCTTCATTAGCATACACAAATGAAATTCATATCTAGTAGCTTCAAGTTTACAAATTTATACGTTATGGACTTTGGGTAATTTAAACAAATTTAATTTGACCAATCAATTTCAGAACCTTGTCTATCTTTATTAATTGTTTGCCAATAAACTATACGAATAATCAACTTATAGAAAATGATACTGTTTTTTGTTGGTTGGAACATTATGAATACTATCGGTCAAAATGTCGACACACTTTTTACCATTTTTCTACCAGAGCCCTGCTGAGAACATTTTTTATTTTTCTTCTCAATCTCAAATCAGTTTAATTGTTTCTGGATTAAACTTTTTCCCTTCGCATATCCCATTTCGAACCCTGTAGTTCTTAAGTTACAGCACCTTTTCGATGATCGCACTACTTCACAAAAAGCTGAATACCTTGCGGAAAAAAGATCGAAGATATTTTTGTCTTTTACTGAAATGGGGGGAAAATTTTGGCCCTTTTTAATTCCTCTAAGCTTCTATTGCCACTTCCCAAGAAATGAAACAAGTTCACAAAAATGGGAAAATTTGTGAAAAGTTCAAGGTCACTCAGTGAGCAAATGAAAGAAGAAAATAAAAGCATAATGAGGCGTTTTTAAAATTATTTTGAATAAAATAAATCAAATATCCCTTTGCTCTCTTTCTACCAAGATTTTGTAACTTTTTTCCTTCATTGGAAATTTCAAGTGTGCCCATATCTTTCTATGGTAGCGTATATATTTAGTGTTTTGTACAAAATGCCAATTGTTAAGCAATTTTAAACGAAATGCTACTTTTGATATATCTCCATTTCAACTTAAAAAAATAAACATAAATAACCGATATACATTATTGGCAAGCGGATGTTTCTCCCGTTGGCCTAAGTGACTATAGCCGTAGCGCCGTCAGCTTCAGGTTATTTAAACCATAAAAAACGTCTACCGTTTTATAAAGAGTTTTTGATTTGTGCAAGCTGAGAAAACGTTGAGAAGTCGCGTGGTCGAATAAATACATTTTGTTATAAAGTTCAAATGCTCTAATATTACTGTGTTTTCAACACCCGCAGATTTTGTAATACCAGCCAGTTAATTCTTGACTATGGGTGGCCACTCAACGAAGCCAGTTAACACAGTGCTGCCACGTTTAACCTACAAGTTTCGATAATGTCTAAAAACAAACCGTTCCAACTCGAAATTCACATTTCCTCGCGAGTATTATTAACAAAATAGAACAGTTTAATTTTTTCACACGACATTCCCAACACTACAATAACAGTTTTCTAAGTTTTTCATATTAATCAAAATATTGTTCCAGCTCCTACAGTCGTATGACTAGTGTTCACGAGGCGCCATTACCAGATGGATAAAGATTCAACTTGAACATTAAAAACCGCAGAAACTAAGTTTTTGTACAAATACATTTTTGGACAGGTCATACATCCTAAACTAATATCTCGGTGATATGAACCTCAATTGTCTACGAGCATTTCGATCCGTTGCAAAACCCTTAACAGGCTACATCAAGGTGGTTCTAAAAATCGCATTTTTCAAAAATATTTTTATTCGATCGTATTACCTTTCAGCTATATTACGTGAAAATTTCATTGAAATATTCCTAAAATTGAATGAGTTTACAGCTTTTAGCCGGAAACTGAGTTTTTTTCTTCGAAACACTGTTTTCAATGTCGGTGAACATATCTCGAGAACCACTTGATTGTTTCGAAATTTACAGGAGATACAACGAGTAACATTCAAAGATCATTGACGATCATATTTTTTAATAGTTACATAAAAACGACGACTTTTTCCATACATTTTATGTGCTCAAGTTCCAATGCGTCCCCACGTTAAATTTTGTTTACAAATCGACGTTCATCGACGCCTCGAATTTATTGTTAACTTAAATAGCCCGTTTGATTTTTAGATTTCGGATGGACCTCTAAGTTTGTGTCCCCCGTCAAGCACGTTTTTTTTTGTGATTTTAAAAATATTTGTCAATATATGTGCGTTTAAGTTAAAAAAAAAACGTTTCTTTTTCACCAATTGTTTCCCAGAAAAAAAAATCGAAATTTGGTCATTTTTTTCAGGTGTCTAGGTAGATGGAGCCCCTCAACATCATCAGTCATTTGAGCTCTCGCAAGTAGCTTATATTCCAAAAATATTTTACCTTGTAACGGGAATTAGCAATATTTTCACTGTACACATTACGACAATATTTCGCTTACACCGGGCATGTTTGTGTGACGTAGGCTGTTTTAACACAGGCTGCAATTATTACAACACGAAGCTCGAATAAAATTGAAAAGATTACGCACGACGATATATTGGAATACGATAAGCTCAAATAAAGATAAAATTTTACCTGCACTTCATCGTCTTTGCGGATGGGCATGGAGCGCACGTTGTACTTTTGGCGGAGCTCTTTGGAAAGTGGAGCCGACATTAAGCGACGTCGTATGTGAGAAGGTGCGGTAAAATGCCTCTTGCGGTTTTTCCTCCGCGAGAAGGATACCATTTTGTTGAACTTCATTTTGAGGTCTCGTCTCCTGAAAAAGATTGTTTCTAATGTATATTTAACACAAACGGTCGAAGAGGTTACGGTGCGTCGCGCGTCGAATCTGCTTCGTCCCGAGTCGAGTTGGTGGGTATGACACTTGAGGCGATTCGTTAAAAATAAAAAATACTCGGCGGAACAGAAATATGATTGCGCCTACGACAAGTGATCCTCGAGGTTTAATTTTTATTCGGTTATTTGAGCTATTGCACGTATCATTGTCGAGGATTAAAACGATTCTCGTGAGAGCAACTCACCGATGATGGGAGATACAACCGCAAGGGAAACCGGAAGAATTATCGGAACTTGCGCTGTATGGCTCGTGAACACGAGCGCCAAAGTAGGATAAGCGACGAGAAGTCGCATTATCGAGTTTAACGATACGGAAGAGAACGATTGCTTACCGTTTCGTTTTGCTGATGAAATCATAGATGGCGTTTACAGTGAATTCCACTTTTTCTGCTATAAATGATTAGCAGAGTGCCAGCTTTTCGAATTGAGAAGACCTACTAATCTCTTGTCATAGTGACAATAAAAAATAGAAACATGCACATTCCTTTTACATAATTCTATTCTGTTCACAAGGCTCCCCATTTGAGAAGACAGTTTTTCTTAGGCTTCCCGATCGAAGGAGCAGTGTCAGCGAATTAAAGAGGTTGGAGTGGTCGACTTGAGTTAAATGACGGCTTATGACCTTTTTCAATGAACCTCAAAAAATGCAGGCGAGATATAGATTTATTCTGCAGAGGCCAATTTTTCATAAAACATATCATTAAGGGCTCACAACACTATAGAATTTTCAAAAAATTGATTTCTTAAAAATTGGCTTAATAGATGCTTTGAACCATCTAGAATAAGGGGGGAAAAGTTTAGGTTAGAGACGTCGACCGTTTTTCTCGGAACACAATGTTTCAAACAGCACTCCAACCATTATCATTCTTTTCACTCCAGATTTTGAGCACATCTTAAAGATAACATTTCGAATACAAATACGTACGGGCTTTTCCATGAGTTCATTATAACCATAGTTACTAACGAATGATTGTCCTTTTTTCCTGTCGAAAATAGAGTTTTTACTTTAAATGCTCGCCAATTACACAAAAAATCATATTTTCAAAATCCCCTACGTATTTCTCTAGCTATACTCATGTTAATTAATAGAATTTTTTAATTTTCTTCCAAATTCAAATTTGCGTGTTATACCGGGTGCCGCAGAGCGTCTCAAATTCAACATGCCTCGCGAGAATGGCTCCAGCTTTTATATGCGCTCACCATTTTATATAAATATTAAATATAAATCTTTTTTTTGTTCACTTGAAGATCTGACTAATAACTAAATATCCCGCCAGATAAATTCGCGAGTATGGCTCCAGCTTCACCATTTTGTATAAATATTAAATATAAATCTCTCTTTTTGTTCACTGGAAGATCTGACTAATAAAAAAATCTCCCGCCAAAATTGAGGTGAAAGCCTACTTCTGCATAATTACCAAAAAAAATGTAATTCTATCAATTTATAAGAGTATAGCTAGAGAAATACGTAGCGAATTTTGAAAATATGAATTTTTGTGTAATTGGCAAGCATTTAAAGTAAAAACTCAATTTTCGACGTACGTATTTCACTTCGGAATGTTATTTTAAAGATGTGCTCAAAATTTGGAGTGAAAATAATGAAAATCGGTGGAGTTATGCTGCGTGCCGTTTTGAAAAATTGTGTTCCGAGAAAAACGGTCGTCACCGCAGATCCACACGGGCCTGCGGACCTTTGTTTTACAGGTACCAGACTTTTTTCCTCCTTAATCTAGATGCTTCAAAGCATCTCTCAAGCCAATTTAAAGGAAATCAATATATTGAAAATTCTACAGTGGTGTTAGCGCTTAACGCGCGTGTATATCTATATCTATCATGGCGTGCTAGTACGGATACCCTACTTTATCGACATGATGAGACATGTTTGTCGCTCGTGTCGTGCTTGTGTTTGTTGGGTTTGTTTTTGATTTGCCAGGGTCTTGGATTTTGTTTTGGTTTACTCGGGTTTCGTGGGGTTAGGTTGTGTTTGTTTAGACTCGATTGCGTTGTTTGGGTTTTCGGAGTTTGTTTGGCATTGTTCGGGCTTGTTTGTGTTTGTTTGGGCTTGTCCGAGCTTGGTTGTGTTGTTTAGGTTTTGCTCGGCATTGTTTAGCCTCCGTGTTGTTTGTTTGGATTTTCGAGCTTTGCTTGGTATTGTCTAGCCTCAGTTGTGTTTGTTTGTATTTTCCGAACTTTTTATGGGATTGTTTGGGCTTGGTTGTGTTTCTTCAGGTTTTGTAGGGTTTGCTTGGGCTTGGTTTTGCTTGTTTGGGGTTGTTTACGCTTGGTTGTGTTTGTTGTGATTTTTTGGGTTTCTTGGGCCGATTATGTCAGAAAGGTAGGGATAGCAACAGCGCCCTATGATGGGTATAAATATACACACGTGTTAAATTTACCAATTTAAAAATTTGACATTCCAAAAATTATTGCCATGCGCCAAAAATTCTTTGCAGCGAAAACTTATATTATCAATAAAAAGATCTGTGCAAAATTGCAGATAAATCACAGGTAATAGTATTTTGGAAGTTTATCCAAATATTTTACCGATATAGACAAAATTGCTTCCGATAATACCTCGTATGATACTCCGTTTATGTACAAAACTTTTACGAGACATTTAAAAAGTGGTAAAAAAATGTACCCTCACTTCAAATCTCCGTCTCGCCGATTTTCGTTGAATTAAGTTGAGACATACATTCTACAAACGACATAGACAAAAATGAAACCGGATTTGTCAAAACGTGTAGACGTTTCGTGAGAGACAAAAAAATCCGTGCACCTACAATCGCACAAACATTTATAGAATAACATTTTTCGACATTTTGGAAAATCGCCACGAACATCTCGAGTAAAGAATTCAGGAGAGCAAAGCTACTTTTGAAAGGACGCAAAAATAAATACTTTTATCATAAGAGGCGTGTTATAAAAATGTTTTACTGTACATCGATAGTGCCGTACCGACAGAGGCGAGCGTGTAATCGTTCGGCGCATCTATACGAAATAACAGCTGCTAAGTTCTATGAGTAATTTCATCCACGCGTTCAACATTTACCAAAATACAACACGTCCAATGCATTTTCGCGTTATGAATTCTCCAAGTTTCGGCAATGCCTTCCCGACAGGTTCCCTCGTTTCAAACAAAACATGCACCCAATTTCCAAAGTCAACGGCGTGTCTCAAGAGCGCGCTGATAAAAGCTGCACGGAAATTCCTCGCAGCGCCTTCTTTTGTACGGAATTCGTATTTCATTTGACAAGCGAACAAAAAAAATCACAACAAAGATTACCGAAGTGACGCGATTCTGACAAGCAGACTCTTCTATTGCGTCTCTAGTATTGCCTTACCGTCGCCATATTGTGCTCATTTTTGTAACGCGCATCGCTTATCGTTACCTTTTACCACTTTTTTTTTTCATCGCCTATTCGTCGCAGACAATACAGCGTCTCTGTGTGCACCCGCGAGCGAACGATCGAAAGAGAGCTCAAGATTGGAACGGGTGCCAAACCTATTTTTACTCCATTTTCAAAAGCAGCTATGGGCTCGGGTAGTGCGACGATAAGAAGATCAACAATGTGCAGAAAAAGCAAGGTAAACATACGCGTTTATCAGCCTCCATGTGGATATCTATATACATACTATATATATATTTATATATATGTGTGTGTGTATTATCGACAATTGCCTTTTGGTATTTTCTCCCTCCGATCATGGAAACACGTGTGTTATGGGTTTTCGTCTTTTCTTTCCTGAATAAAATGCTTTTTCAGATCAGTAGAATGGTGAAAGGGTCCAACTCCTAAGGGGTGCGTGTTCACGATATCGTACAACTTCTGGAGGCGCGACATATCTTTAACGCACTATACCATATGGCATATATACATAAAAGCACATAACTATACAAGTCCGACAGTATATACACACACGAGCAAGCCTCTATCCTCGCGAACGTGAGAAATTATTGAAAATAGCAGCGGCGCGAACATGGGCTCATCGAGAGGCGAGGATAAGTGTCTGGGCAGCGGCATATCCCTGCCACAGTGGATAAAAGGACGAGGGGACGTTAGGTACACAATTTATCTACTTTACTTTTCTATCCCGTCGACGAAAGAATACGGCCGCTCGAGTAGTCGTTCGAAGTCTAATTTTTCGCGGGATATCTCGAGCGCGACTCTCGCCGGTGTCCCAACTCCGAAGATATTAATAGAATACAGTCAGTGACAAAAGCCGAGAACGGAGCCTCGTTCAGTGATCATTGACTGGTCATTGAGAGACGAGGCGAGAGTGTCGAGGCAGCCGTACGCCTCGTTGCTGGGACGTATTTTGTCGTTAATCGTGTTACGCCGATTCGACGAACCGTCGGGGAGAATTCTATGAGGTCGAGCTCGTATATTTGCAGGTACGATATCGATCACAGTTCGTTCAGTCCGCCGTCGCACGACGATAGTTTCTTCTGCATAAGATATTCGGCCAAGACAGCAGGCGAGAAGAGCACCAACGATACGAGCGGCGACAACGGACATCTGGGTTACAGGCCCATCAGCCAAATATTGAGCGCTAATACAAGCTCGCGAGTGAACGTTAGCCAAGTTGATTCTACATCGGCCGGTGCATCGTCCGATTCACCCAACATCAAGGATAAAAAGAATATTGATTTTAGCAAGCATCCGTTGCCATGCCAGCCGTTCATACCTGCTGCAGGTAAACGCGCACTCTCTCGTTATTCTTTGTACGTCAGCTGTCTACTACGTCTTAACGATAATGTACACCTATTCACACGTGAATGTACAGGGTATGGCAACGAGTGTTAGCGGTAGACATTTTTTGAAGCCTCGCAGACTTGGGGAAAGACTTTTCCTACAACGGTTGCACAGCTCGAAGACGCTCATGCGGGCAGAGGCCGTTCAGAGATTTCAAGGTCATCGCAACTTTTTTTTCAAGAATGGCATATTCTTTTTTTTTCTTCAGGATTCTATTAAGGAATTGAAATAATTTGACACCAAGTTTCAACATGATCGGGCGATGGAGAAAATCGACGAAAAAGGAAATGCAATGTTTTTATCGTGAAATTTATTTAATAAGACGGTGCAAACATTTGGACTTGTGAAAGAGGCTCAAAGTGATTGCCAGATCGTTCACCAGACTTGGAAGCACTGGACTTCTTTCGTGCGGGAATTTGAAAGAAATGGTGTACAAAGGAGCGCCGACTACTTCGCAAGATATGCGAGAATGAATAATTATAGCCTGGTCGTTGATGCATACTGACGAGGTTAATAAAATGATACAATGGAGACGAGTCAGATTGCAGGCCATCACTTTAAGCACCTTTTGTAAAAATTGTATGGCGTTGGAGTTTGCATAGTTGGAATGTAACGAACATTCTTGTTGATTTTTTATTTTCGTTATTATCCAATATATTTTGCAGATTTGTTGTAGATCGCTGAATAAGTAGCCTAAAAATTCGTCGCGTGATTTACGTAGCTTAAGTCTGCAAAGGGAAATTAGCGAAGTAAAAAAAAATCTTTATTTCTTATATTTTCTTCTTTCTTATTTTTTATTTCTTATATTCTTATGGAATCTTTATTTCTTTACATAAAAAAATCTTATTTGCATTCCAACGATCCAAACTTCAACATCATAAAATAGATTGCACCGTTCTTTTAATCCATGTTGAGCTGAACAAAATGGAAATTTCTGTACTATTGGTTTTTTATGGTAAATCTTGCTCGATCATCTTGAAATTTAGTGTGTGAATTTTTTTTAGTTCCCCGATATAATTTTGAAAAAAGAAGTAGTCGCCTTGAAGAAAAATAGGCACGACCTTGGAATTTCCAAAACGCCGCCCCTTGAATGAACCTCGCCACCACTCGACGAACCCACTAGAACGGTGCAAGTTTTGTAGGAAAAGTTTTCTCCTAAGTGGAATAGATTTGAAAATGGTGTCGAAGTTTGCATCGTTGGAATGCAACGAAAGTTCTCTGTTTTTTAATTTCTTTATTCTCACTGTCATCTAACATCGTTTTTTGCAAATGTCGGTTAAACATTTCTAAAATAAACATCCTCAAAATCGTTTCAGTGGTTCTGTAACCTAGATATGCCAAAAAAATTGGGCCAAAAAAAAATTCTCGTTGCGTTCCAACGATGCAAACTTTAACACCATATTGAAAGTATTTCTACTGCTCCTAGTCGTTGTCTCACCCTGTTTATATTAAGTCGAATATTGTGGAACTAAGAACTCGCCCGTAGCGATGTTCCGTAGCTGTAAATAAGAATATATATACATATATATATATATATATATATACACACACGTATACAGTATACATATCGATAAACATTGATCTGTTTCTTTTATGAATTAGGGCTGAGACGCTGCTGCGTATTTTGATGTATATTAAAAAGTTATCATTTCGCGAAAAATTCCGTATTAGTGTATAGCAAAGTACGGCGGAGCTGGGAGACGTGGGAAATTTAATCTTTGATAATTTGTGTCGAGACGCGCTGTCGCGTCTTCTGAGGTATACGTTTGGTAAAAATCCGACGCATTGTCTGAGCAGATTACAAAATTCGTCATTTTCCATAATCACTTAATTCCGTGCTGTATTCCGTTCCGATGTATGAGAAAGTGTTGCAAATTTTTGGTCCGTGACTGGACTTGGATTTATGGATTGTTAACAAAATTTCCAGCTGCTCTGATATTATTTTTCTCTTTGCAGACTGGACAAAAACAAAATCAGGCGACACATCTGATCAATATATGGGGATGTGACGTGAAAGAGCTTTTTTCGAAATGTGAACACTCCGAATGACCTTGCTTGTGTATTTTGTTATCGATTATGTGTCATGTATATACAGGGTGTCCTGTTATGAATGGATAATTCTACAACTGTCGATAGGTCTTTGTGTTACTTTTTGAAAAATCTGCTTTTGGTTTTTCGCGTGCCATTTCTACAAATCATATGAATCGCCATAACCAACTTTTAAAAGTAATGTGCACGATATGCGTGGTACTTTTTTTTACACCACGGGCTATCAAAGTCAGTTCGAATGGGTTTGTATGACAATTCTTAAATTCCAACACATGGTAGGACATGATCTGACATATCGACAGTTGCAAGATTATCCACTCATAGCAGGATACCCTGTATAATTGTAAGGGCGTTCGAACGAACGTTAACGTGTTAAGTTTAAGATTTACATTTTTTACTTCCCATACATCGAGTACTCTACTTTACCAGTGAAGTTTCCGGGTTGCTTATCTACTATTCCAAGAAGCATTAACAGAACTAATATTGAGTTTTCACGTAGACCTTACAGGCCAAGCAAGTCAACATATTTTCCTCCAACGATTTTACTATCGTCGATTGAACTTTTCGTTAAAAGACAATTATTCTTGGGACGAGGACGCTAAGGACGAGTATCGTAGAAAAAACATTCGGCCGATTTATTTCGAGATATGTTCGATAAAAAAATAATGTTTACAAATCAACAAACTCATAACGCTTGACGATGTGAATTATTATTATAGCTATAGTGATTTAAAAATAGCCAACTTCATCATTATGCTCGCTCTCAATTGTTGCGGATGGAATGAATGAAAAGTAAGACAAACTTACCGTTTTGTTTTTACGAGTGTGAAAATATGGTCAGTCGGTATTGTTAAAAGATCGTGAAAGCACTTGCGCCATCTTAGAATCTTCATGCAACATACTAAGCGTAGATAATAAACGATTTCTGACGTCGTGTCCACAGGTGGAAAAGAAGTAAAACCAGCACCAATTGGAACCGCGAATAAAATCAAAGTCGCCAAGTCCCAGGGAACCGACGACGGTTTTCACAGTGGGCCAGCTCTATGCGGTAAATCCATCGTGCACGTCGCTAACCGTATGATGTCGAGAAAACTGGCCACCCTTGATTCCGTCAATGAGTCTACGGAAGGCTACAAGAGCAACGCAACGATGGAGGATCAACGCAACGAGACGCAATTATCAGTAAGAAAGGGAAGCAGATCTTTGCCGGTAACGCCAATAGCGTCGCCCACCTCGACACCCGACACATCGCCAAAGTCTCGACGAAGAGGAAACGCTAATCGATACTTTGCCGGATCTTTCGCACCCGAGCGCGACAACAACAAGTACCAGGCCGGATGGCTATTGTCAAGCATATTCGGCCAGTCGCGCGAATTGGGAATGGGCGCGGGTAACATGATCCAGGAAGTCGACGAGGACGAATCGCCACCTCTCAACCTCGTTCCGTCCAAATTTCTCAATCGTAAAAAGTCAATTTCTTCTCAGAATCTCTCGTATCTCGGGAGAAGCGAGGAACCGCAGCAACAGCGCGACGCCGGGACTAAGAAGGAAACTAACATCTATACGAATGTCTTTCAAACGAAACCGGCGGAAATTCGCGAGATGAACTTTTGGTCCCCAACCTCTATGTAATTTCACCATTTTTAATCAGATCCACGGAAAACGCGTATTATTATTAACCTATATAACAATCAATTCTATATACACAGTGGACTCATTGGAAGCTTAAAAAGGCTCTCAATTGTATTTACAAATTGACATAAAACTAATAACGTCTGTACGATCTCTCTTGAATCTTTTTTATTCTTCAATTCTCGCCGTTAGTCACATCTGACATAAATCCTCTCTGTCCGCACCCACCCGAGACGCTAGTACAATATATCGAGTTACGAAATTGCAACTCGAGACTAATTTGCGTCATGCGGAATAATAACGACGGAAAGACCGTTATAGGATCGTTCGTCGCCGCCGACCAGAAACGAGAGACAGCAAGAAAAATCGAAACTGGAGGTAGGCCAGGGTAACTCTACACGGGTGTAACGTTTGAGAAAAATAGGTTTGCACACTTATACGTAATATCGTCGCGAAAGGGCGCCTGATGAAATACGAACTTTCGTTCCGATGAATTCGCTCGTATAAATAAGCCCTCGATCAGACTGCTGAATTCATTCGACTCGCGTCTTGTCTCCGATCAACAAGTACTCTCTTCGAAAGACACTTTCGTTATCACAAAGTCGCAATGTTCAGGGTAAGAAAGCTTCAACTGATAAACTTCAGTTCGTTTCTAAACTATAAATATTTGATGATTTTTCTAGTTTGTTGTGATTTGCGGTTGTTTGATGGCGGTGGCCCATGCCGGCTTCATCAACGGAGGCCTCCTGACCGCTGGGCCAATTTCGGCTCAGCCGATCGCTGTTCAGCCAGCACTGGCTTTCCGTCCGGCCATAACATCAGCCTCGTCGTCTTCCAACATCGTTCGAGGAATCGGTTAGCAATATTGTTTTATTTCTTCTCACTTTGTCAGCAAGGATATTTTGAAACCCTTGGTTGCAAACCAAAATTGAATACTCGCAAACCAATGATACGGCAAAGTATCGAAAAGCTTGGAAGAAGATTGTCAATGTTGCTAAATTGTCGTTACGTTGTTCGTAGGTCCATTGGGAACAACGTACGTAGGAGGAAGGGCTCTGGTTTCAGGACAGCAAGGGTTAACCACCCTGCTCACACCATCTGGCTTTGGGGGAGGATTGGCAGTCAATGGCTACGGGCTTGGCGGAGGTGGACAGGTCGTTGGACTTTTGTAAATTTCGACCAATCTAAGGATACCCGTTTTGGTATAGAGTCCCTTTCTCAATTCGCAAATATTTGTCACAGAATGTTCAATTGGCGTATACAATATGATTATACTTCATCGGAAAATAAAATTTGAATAATATAAAGAAAAAGAACGATTTCATTCAATCCCGTCGACTTTCGCGTCGTTCTCCTAACGAGCTTGAAAAAAGGCGAAAAGTGCGAATTACATTAACACGTTACACCTAGCTCGGGGCCAGAAAGAAAGAGAACATTTCCTGAATTTTTTCTGGGAGATCGCAGATTTTCAAACTTTCTTTTTCCGTAAAGAGTATAGTTTTAAATATTCAGTTTTTGCATGAAATTATCTAGTGCTTGAAGGAAGGATTTACCAATATATTGATTTTTGAACAAACAGTCGCATTTTATTTTCGTTGATAAGATAAAACTATGCATCGAAAGAAAGTCTTTCGTTCAAGCACTGCGCTTTGATACGTGAAAGAAGCTTGTAAAATTTGAAGTTGATCGGTACAGTGATTTTTGAGATATCGCGGTCACCGATTTAAAAAAAGTTAGGAGAAAAACGCGCTTAAAGGTGGCCGCTTCGCGGAACCTATGACCGCCCACAACTCTTAACTTTTGAACGGACAGGGTTGTTGGGCATATGGAAAACAGGGAAAACCGAGAAAACTCAGGGAATTTCGTTCCTCCCGGAATAATCAGGCAAAAGTCATGGAATTTTGGAAATTTCCTGGAATATTTCCACAATTTACTTTTTGAAAGAGATACGAAAAATGAAACTGACTTGACAAAAAAACTGAACAGTATAAAAATAAATATTTTTGTATATCTTTAATTTTTATGTTATTCCTCATTATACACAAAAGAAAGTTATGTCAGTGCCAAACATTGAGGATTAAAAAAACTGAAAACTAATTTACTGTAAAGCTACATTTGTAAATTAAAGTAAATTAGAAGTAAAGCTACAAAAATAGATTTGTATTCGATCTGTCGATACACAACCACATCATTATCATTATAGATAAGTATTGATATTTATTTTTTGTTTATTTTCACCGGCGTACAAACTTTTGTTTATAATGAAGAACAGGTTCTGTATTTGCTTTTAATGTGTTTTTTTAACTCTATAATGTTTAAATTATGTTTCGAATTTCAGTTAAAAAAAATAAATATCAATTTTATCAAATTTCGAAGGATCGAGTTGAGAATTTCCTTCGTTTCTTCAAGTCGGTTAAAATGTTGTTTTTTTTTCACAAAAATCAGTCATTGCTATTTTTATGTATATAATTTTACCGTATAGTTTGTAAGGCTTACAAAGACTAATATGTATCTAACTCAAGAAATATATGTTTGATGAAAAGAAAGTGTTCTCTATTTGACCCTAGTCTGGCTAGTCTGCAAAACCTGGTATTTTTGCAAAACCTGTATGGAAAACCTGGAAAACTCAGGGATTTTCTGAGTCAATAATGCGTAACAACCCTGACGGATCACTTGAAATTTTCGGAGAATATTTTTGAAATCTTGAGCCTCCGTCAAAAATAAAGAAACGATATTTTGAAAAAAATCAACTAGTTATAAGCCCTTAAGAGCAATGCCAGGAGACGCAGACGACCCGTTAAGACCTGTAGATTGAAAGTAGGGTTAGGTTTAACGGAAATATACGTTTTGGGGAATAACTTGACGGGTTTAAACGGATTGCTGAATGGTAAAAAACGATATATTTATTTTTCTTTTCCTCCAACATCTTGTGAGCCATGACACCTGTGGCTTGGATAATAGATATTCATGTATATACAAACAATTACGTATTTCTGCATGAAGAGTATAACCCAAAATGTTTGGGTTTTATTGATTTAATTGTATTTGATCCACTTGTAAGATCCGTAATATATAAAGTCGTGTCGTTTCGCCATTTCGTCCGCCTCTTGGGGTCCACGCGATGAATATCTGCGAAAAAAATAATTTACAAATCCTAGCATGAATCGATCACTATACACTTAAATAGGAAAAACGGCTCTAATTCTGAAGATTCCTGTCCTACGAAATTTCTCGTGCCGTGGATTTATCATAATTTCCGACCTTTCGAGGCAATTTCTTTCTTTTATAATTATTAAATTAATTTCTTCCGATTCAAGGCGATTTACCTGATTTTTGCTCTACCAAGGAAATATTGTCATCTAATTACGGCGGTCACCCTGTGTGATATGTTGAAAAAATCGAATTTAGCTTTAAGGGACCTCCAAGAGGAAGAAGGAATTCTGTATGGACCATAGCAGATTAATGGTGAGTAAAGATTTCAGAGTTTAAATCGTATTTGAACTTTCAAACGCGTTTTTCTTGAAACTACGTTTTTCTAACTGGTCTCCACGATAGCGCAAAAACGGTTTGACCGATCGCTTTGAAATTTTAATGGTAGATTTGGCACATGTATAATCATCGATTAAACTAATAGAAAGCAAAAACTTCGAGCCGTTTTTTTTTCCGTAACGAAATAATCGAAAAAAATCATGAAATTGGAAAATTAATTTTCTAAAACATGTCAATTGTCAGGGTTGTTAAGCATATGGAAAATAGGGAAAACCGGGAAAAGTCAGGGAATTTCTTTCCTCCCGGAATAATCAGGGAAAAGTCAGGGAATTTTGGAAATTTTCTCACAACTTACTTTTTGAAAGATACAAAAAATGAAAGCGACTTTAAAAAAACTGGGCAGTATAAAAATAAATATCTTTGTATATCTTTAATATTTATATTATTCCTAACGATACACAAAAGAAAGTTATGTCGATGCCAAACATTGAGAATGTAAAATCTGAAAACTAATTTACTATAAAGCTACATTTGTAAATTAATGTAAATTAAAAGTAAAGCTACAAAAATACATTTGCATTCGATCTGTCGATACACAACCACATCATTATCATTATAGATAAGTATTTATATTTATTTTTTGTTTATTTTATTTTGTTTTGTTTATTTTATATTAAAAAAATTGGCGAAAGTTGGAAATTTCGAAGCTCTTGAGCGACCACTAAATATTCATTGACCGCCTGGATATTTGCTAGGTTAATTTAAAAATTATGAAACGTAAAGTTCATGGGTAAGGAGTAAACAAAAAAATCGATTTTTTAAATGAAAATTTGATTTTTTGGGAAGGTTGAGGGACCTCTAAATATTCTTTGACCACTCGCAGATTTCGCGAAATTTTTTTTTTTAAAAAGATAATTGGATGGTGAGAAAAAGGAAAAAAAAATACAGCTCAAATTTGTGCTACCCCAATATATATATATATATATATATATATATATATATATATATATATATATATATATATATATATATATATATATATATATATATAATAGTGAACGCCGCATTTTTCTCAAAATTAGAGATATTCCATTTCTTTCATAAATAATGCATTGTTAAAAAATGGTTTCGAAACAAAAAAGGTGCCAAGTGAAAAAATAAGCATCGTTTCTTTATTGCTTGATTTCACTTGCAAAGCTTCCTCCGTGAGGTAGCCATACTTTTAAAATCAAAATAGCTCATGGGCGAACCTTCGTCAGTGAAGTAAAATGACGAAGCAACAATATAGGAAGTTTCGTATGTGCAAGTTGCTTTTCCTCCTTAAAACAGCGTAGTTTAGCTCGTCAAAGTCACGCGATAACGGTCTAGTAATGTATGCGCATTTTTTTTTTGCTATACTCACTCGTAGGGTATCGGCCGAATTTTTTCTTTCTCTATACGGTGTAAGAGCGGAGTGAAGATTCTCCACGCCTCGGACAACTCGTCGCTACGTACAAAGTGCATCTGCGAGCCGCAGAATACATCGAGAATCAATCTCTCGTACGCGTCCGGCAGTTTGAGATCCTGCAAAAAAATGCGCTTGTCATTGTAGCTCGTGACGTTGCGAAAAATGAAGAGCAAATGTATGTTTTCGTTACCATTAAATAAATGTAAATTATAATGATAAAGTTTGAGATGGTGCAAAAAATTCCCTAGTTGTCATAGCTCGTGACGTTACGGAAAATGAAAAGAAAAAAGATGTTTTCGTTAAGGAGGTACGATGACTTCCACGGGATAAAAAAAGCGTCTAAATTTATTTTAACCACAGCTGCTCTGATTGATGTTTACTTATGTTGATTATTCGTATTATCGATTATAGTGTGTCAAATGTTGTGGCAAATGATGAATTTATTGCACGTGAACAAATAAAAACTGAAAAATTCGATTGTCAACGACTCGGTAGTAATCTTCGTAATAACATTAACGTAATAAAATTGAAGCCTATTAAAATAGGCTTGAATTACCTCAGCGGAATTAACACGATAGCCAGAATATAATTATACATATCATTGATACGTGATAAATTATAAAACTCCATAAATTATCGTTTGCATATTTTGTGGCGACTTCTATTCAAATTGATTTCAAAACAAAGCTAGGTTATGTTCGCCAAACGCATCAGCTGTTACTCACGACGTTGCTAAGGGCCGTATTCATAGTCCTTCCTTGAGGAACAAGGCTTCCTTGTTCCTCATTTCGCGTTTCATAGACCTTCCTTGACAGAACAAGGATCCTTATTGGCCTCCTTGTTTCAAGGCAGGTCTCGAGCTGCCTTGAGGAAACCTTCTGCGCTGTGATTGGCTGTTTCGTTTCATATGACTAACGCTTGCGCTTGCGCTTGGCGTCTATGCAGTTCTTATCTGTATCGCAGACCAGTCTACAGGTTAACCTCAAAAACAGTTAAAAGTGGAGCACGTAAAAAGTTTCGAAACGTATCGCAGTGAACGGAGTTAAAAAAAAAGCTGAGCTAATAACAGCCTTTCGCGCTCTGTATAATGAACATTCTTTCCTTCATCCATAATTGTACTCGTCGCAACTCAATTTCTAATTTTGAACTTTGAGGTTATACACTCGAGGCTATACAATCGAGAGCCAAACGGTTTGAGTTAGTTTCAAATATAGCCGAGTGGCGCTTCTATCAGCGTTTTTACCACCATAAGCAATCACATATCCCTAAATATGTCTTCCTTCTGGAAGGGAGAGTCGAGTTGCGACTATGAAACAAGGACGCCTTTGAGATTCAAGGAAGCCTTCATCAAGGCGTCCTTTATCCTTGCGATAAGGAGAGACTATGAATACGGCCATAAGTCTGTGGGTGCTATTTCGTCTTTCTGACCATTTTCAACCGGAAATTGAAACTTGTAATGTAGTGCTTTAACGGCACGGTGAAGATTGATTTTCTTATTTTCACAATATCCATTGTATCTAATCTATCGAATTTCAGTTTTCCAACGGGTTTAGTTGGATACGTGACCAGAAAAACTACGACACCGCACTTCCGGTTGACCGTCTCCATAATACGCCGTGCTTCGGTAACTCAAAGTGCTCGACTTTGAAGTTTTATTGCGAAAAAACTAAATGGTCAAAACAGCTCAAAATTTGGCAATGGGCGCATAAAGTATTCGTCAAAATCATATAAAAATTTCAAATCCGAAAGTTGGATTCGTAGTAATGATCGTACCTCCTTAACAATCAATAAACGTAAATTATAATGGTAAAGTGAATTATAATGGCAAAATAAATTGTAATGGCAAATGTAAATTAAAATGGCTAAGTGAATTATAATGGTAAAGTAAATTATAACGGTAACGTAAATTATAATGGTAAACGTAAATTATAATGGTAAAGTAAATTATAATGGTAAAGAAAATTATAACGGTAAAGTAAATTATAATGGTAAAGTAAAATGGTTATACTTTGTAGCGATGCCCATAAGTGAGATCGAGCTCCGTCTCTTCCATGTCGAATGTAATACCGGGTGTTTTCGTCATCATTTTTACGTAAAGCGCCTCGCCCGGCTGCACGCGAATGACCAATTCGTTTCTCTTCGCTTTTCCATCGAATATATCACCCGGTACATCGCGGTACTGAATCCTCACTTCCGCCTTGCGCTCGTTCAAGGCTGTTCGTGTGTAAAGTCAATATCATGGATGAGTGCAGCGGAACTAAAATTGCACGCTTACATCGCAACTAGGAGCTCGTGGCCTCCGATCGTCGGTTTACATTATCGCCCAAACCCCATTTCGACTATTATTTTTATCGGCCGAGAGCAATGATTTATAAAAATGGGGAAACTACGGTGAAGTTAAAATACCAAGCTTCTTGAAATATATTTCCGAGTCTTCGAGACTTTGAGAAAGCGTGACAAAAATAAACGGCTATCGTAGTATTCATTCCACCAGCCTGCGTTTCTACACGAGTGAATCGTTTTTAATTTGGAATTGTGGCAAGCGAGAGTTTCGCGTGAGTGCGAGAATGCGATATGTGCTTTGTTGAAAATTGACGTTTTGTAACAAATCGATATTTTTTTATTCGGTTAAGGCCCCCCTAATAATATAACTTTAGGCGAGGAAAAAATTGTCGATTTTCATGAGGTTTTTTTTAAAGGAAAGCTTTCTCTACCATCGTTGGGACTTAGGGTATGTTTCATTGCTACTTTTGGCTGTTACATGGTACTTTTTTAAATTTATTTATCTTTATAAAATAGTGGCGGCATGGCACGATGTTTTCAGACGGCGGGACTCGTAGCTTCGGCGGGATTAATCCGACAAAAACCAAGGAAGATTTTTCTTTCCTTAACACTTATACGCAGAATTTGAACTGAGAAATAGTGAAAAATTATGAAAATTGATAAAACGCTACGCTTCGAAACAAAACGATCGAATTTTCCGTGAAAAATATCTACATTTTTCAATAAATAATACTTTTTTTATTTTCAGACAACATTTAGGATGATGCTCCAGACAATAAGGTTAGAAAGATCTATACCAAGCTTCTTCGGAATCGATCGATTAATTTTTTAGCTATAGTTTCGGAAGTGCAGTTTAGAAGACCGTGCCATATATCCGCCATTTTTGAAGATTATTTGTTTCAAACGTCATGTAACAGCTTAAAGTGGCAATAAAATAGCAATTTATTAATAAATTTAGTAAGCAATTTGAAAACAAAATTTACTCATAAATTTAGTAAGCAATTTAGTAATTAAATTCAGTAATAAAATTAGTAGGCAATTTAGTAATAAATTTAGTAAGCCAGTTAGTAATAAATTTAGTAATAAACTTCGTAAGCAATTTAGTAATAAATTTAGTAAGGGATTTGGTAATTAAAAAACAGCCAAAAGTAGTAACAAAACAGCCTAATGCTCAAAAAGGTGAAATATTTCCTTTAAAAAAGAATATCATGAAAATCAGTAAATTTTTTCCTCGCCTAAACGTATCTCCCCCCTTAAAAGTCTGAAAGTTGCATACTCGTCGTTGTATTTTTTTTTTTCGTACATAGTTTCTTCGTGTCTACGAAGGCCTTTTACGCATGCGCCTCTTTTCGCTGCATTTTTTCACACCACGAATACTTCGACCTGCTGAAGAATTACGATTGAAATATGATCGAAAAAGCGCGAATGCATTCGAGCATCAAACAATAAATTGCATTCGTTTTCAACACGTAAGCATATGACGCTATGCGAGAAACAGAGAAAATGAGACTTCAAAGCCGTTGCTACCTTTCCCGCATTTCAGAATGAACGGTACACCGTCCCAACGTTCATTATTGATCTTGATAACTGCCTGGGCGAAAGTCGGCGTATTGGAGTCCGATGGTACGGTTGGATCGTCGAGATAGCCTAATTTCGCGTCGGGATCTTTCGCTTCCGGATTCCCGACGTACTGGCCCAGCACGACATCATCCAGATCCAGCGCGTGTATACACTTGAGAGCCTTCACCTTTTCGTTTCTGCGTGCATTTAATCAATCGTATGACAAATTCTGCCCATTGGCGTAACTGGTAGAGGCCAGGGGGGGCCGGACCCCCCCCCCCCCATGATTTTCTCAATATCTGTTTTATACCCGTATTCATAGTCCTTCCTTGAGGAACAAGGATTCCTTGTTCCTCATTTCGCGTTTCATAGACCTTTCTTGACAGAACAAGGAGCCTTATTGGCCTCCTTATTTCAAGGCAGGTCTCGAGCTTCCTTGAGGAAACCTTGGGCGCTGTGATCGGCTGTTTCGTTTCATATGACTAACGCTTGCGCTTGCGCTTGGCGTCTATGCAGTTTTTACCTGTATCACAGACCAGTCTACAGGTTAACCTCAAAAACAGTTAAAAGTGGAGCACGTAAAAAGTTTCGAAACGTATCGCAGTGAACGGAGTTAAAAAAAAAACTGAGCTAATAACAGCCTTTCGCGCTCTGTATAATGAACATTCTTTCCTTCATCCATAATTGTACTCGTCGCAACTCAATTTCTAATTTTGAACTTTGAGGTTATACACTCGAGGCTATACAATCGAGAGCCAAGCGGTTTGAGTTAGTTTCAAATATAGTCGAGTGGCGCTTCAATCAGCGGTTTTACCACCATAAGCAATCACATATCCCTAAATATGTCTTCCTTGTGGAAGGGAGAGTCGAGTTGCGACTATGAAACAAGGACGTCACTGAGATTCAAGGAAGCCTTCATCAAGGCGTCCTTTATCCTTGCGATAAAGAGAGACTATGAATACGGCCGTTATTCACGGTCATGCGTACCGATCTGGTTGCACTGTTACTTTTTCGATGGCAAGAGTGAAGCTCTCATTGTAAGTGATTTAGGTGGTTATCAATTAGGTGGTTAACCACATAGGTTGCTGCGATCACATTGTATTTCACACGACCGCTGGCGATTCGCATTCTGAACGATCTCCCATGTATATACCGACCGAATTAAGCAGCCTATGCAGGAACTCAGTAGTGATGATAACAACAACAAAACGATAACAACTAGGTAAGAATTCTTAATTATCCGTACCAACGAGGCTGCGATGGGCACAGACAAACAGAATAGCAGTGTTATTGCGTATCGGGGGTTGAGGACACTTGTATACCAGCCACGTCTTATTGCGTCGTCGAAATGGGGTTAGTATGGCGGTTAACTAGCAATAAGAGCGATTCCTTATTAGCGTTCAGACAGCGGCCCAAGCAGGAACTCCCACCGCAAGTATGCAGGAACTACCGAGTTCCTGCATAGGCCGCTTGGGTCGTTGTCTGTACGGTAATAAGAACTCAGTAGTTCCCGCATGGACCGCTTGCGGTCGTAGTTCCTGTATAGACCGCTTGGGCTGTCTGCACGGTACTCAGAAATCGCTCTTATTGGTAGTTAACCCGCCATACTAACCCCATTTCGACGACGCAATAAGACACGGCTGCTATACAAGTGTCCTCAACTCCCGATACGCAATAACACTGCTATTCTGTTTGTTTGTGCCCATGACAGCCTCGTTGGTACGGATAATTAAGAAAGGCTTTATTGATGTAAAAATCCTTGTTTCCACATCCTTGCATACAGATAAAATATGTACGCAAGGCAAGGGAAGAATTTGTTGATTTTCATGTTTTTTTTAAAGATTTTTTCTCCATTTTTGAGATCTAGGGATGTTTTATTACTACTTTTGGCTACAAAGAGGACAAAGAGAGGAAAAAAGACGCGTGAATGGAGAAGTATTGGGACAAAGGAACAACAAGGGGAGAAATAAGGGAAATTTGGGCAAAAATGAGGTGCATAGTATGTGGGACTGCGGAGGAAACATTAGCACACATTTGGGAATGTAAGGATAGCCCAGTCACTATGTCCAAATAATTCCCCTGAAATAACAAGAATGTCGTTATCGCTCTTCTCGTTTTAAAGCCTTAGGCCACAGTAACGGGTATAAAATCATGTGCGAATTTAACAATTTTTTTTTGTATGAAAAAGTAATTCCCTCATAAAATGAATTACACCTCTATTTAATATGAATATCAAGCTGTTAGAAAATATATATTTTCTAGTGAAGGTGAAGACCAAAATTGTCGAAAATCTAATTTCCTACAAGTTTATTTATGTTCAGTTATGCCCTAAAGTAAAAAATAAACGAGATAATGCAATAGTTTTACTTCGCCGCTTTTTTCAGATTTAATTCGAAAAATATTGATCGTGGAGAAAGAACTGTGATAACTTAAGTTGTAGGAAATTGGATTTCCTCCAAGTCTAGGCCTTACCATTTGTACCTACTTAAAAATTGAAAGTGGCCGAGTTATTCAACAAAACCAATTTTTCAAAAAATGCAAAATGTCGGAAACAAACCCATGGATGATTTGTTCGTCACTCTGAATGTAGACTACCGGGGGCGCCCCAACAGTTAAAATAAGAAGCGACAACGGAATTTTTGCAAGGTTAAAAGCACGGTCTGGAAACACGATGAAATTTCGGTGGTGGGGGTGACTCGACTTTGAAACCGAATTTGTGGTGTCGCTAGTATCGAGGAGTGTTGTTTCGATAGTGAACACATAACCTGCGTGATGGTACCATTCTACCATGGTCTTATATACAGGTCTCGGAACGACGGTCGTATTTGATAAGGGGGCGTACATCAATTACGTAACGCAATTGGGGGGGGGGGGGGGTCGAGGTTTGCCCTACGTCACGATTTTAGAACTGCCAACAATAGCAAAATTTCTACATGTTCAAGTTTTTTAAATTTTAGACTGATCGTTTAGGATAGATGAAGTGCAAGCTGTTATTATTTTGAGAAATATAATGAAGATGAAAAACCGTCATATCGCCCGCAACATGATACTTTAAGGGACAACACCACTGTGACGGCTTCAAAAAATCGATTTTTTGAAAACCATCTAGAAAAATCTAAAATACATTTAAGATTAAGATGCCGTTGGACCCAGGTCGAAAAAATAATTATTTTCGGAGATATTGAATATTTTGTGGAGCGGTGCAGCGCGGTAATATTTCTGAATATCGCCATAAGCCGCCTCTTCCTGAGGAAGTATTGGAGGCAATTACGCCAGTCTTCGACAATTTGAGCAGAGACGATTTGCTGCAGCGTTGTTTGGGCGGCTTCAGGCAAAACAACAACGAAAGCTACAACAAATCAGTTTGGGCAATAGCCCCCAAGTGTCAGTTCGGGAGCAAAAAAATCGTCGATATTGCAGCTGATATCGCGGTATTATTATTCGATGATGGCCTGACAAGCTTCATGAAAGTTTTGGAGACGTTGGGGATAACTATCGGCCCAAATTGTTTCAATTTTTGCGTTGAAACCGACGCAGCGCGGATCGAGCTAGCGGAGCGCTCGCTCACAGACGCTGCAAAAGAGGCAAGAAGAGCCTCTACAAGTTCGAGAAAAGATGCTAGGGACAATGATTTGCTTCTTGAAGGCCAGCTATATGGTGCCGGCATCGCTGATTAAAGGAAAAAAATTTTTTCCAATTTATCGCATAAATTAACAAACCTAAAACTTTGAACGCGTTTTTCTCAAAACCACTTTTTTGAGTGCGGCACGCAGCAGAACTCGAGCAATTTTTATCCGATCGACTTCAAATTTGGACTGCATCAATAAAACTAGATTATCTAAAGAAGTACATAGGATTTTTTCGAATCTCAATAATAAAAAAAGTTATAGCCTATTTTCGACGAGAAATTTTGCTCGAAAATCGTCCTTTAATTTCAAAAGCGTGCCTATTTTTTAAAAATCAATATTTTTTCAAATCCCTATGCACTTCTCTTCAAAATATCATATTATTAACGAAAACACTCGGTATTTTTTTTCAGATCGACTTTGAAGAGAGTTCTGCTGCGTACCGCGAACCACTGCAGAGGCAACAGTACCTGACGCGGGAGCTTCCCTAGCGTCACCATGGTGCGTGAAAAATTTGAAATTTTTTTTATTTTATGTATCTTCAATAAACAACGAACAAAACAAAAAAAAAATTCGAATCTCTTTTTTTTCCCACAAAAAAAAATTCTTGAAAAATGGCAAAAAAACAGGGGGTCACAGTGGTGTTCTGCCTTAATCTAGCCTCTATGAGCAGGCCGTTAGAAATCTTAAGGAGCGGGGGAAGGAGCAAAGAAAGGAACCAGATAGGTGGTGGATGAAGACATTAAAGTGAAAGGAGATAGTACAAGAGATGTGCGAAATAGTGAGACAATTTGAAAACATTGCGAAGAAAGAAGAGATAGAGAAGGAGGGCGGGGGAAAACGAGGTAGCAAGGAAGGGGGAAGACGGCAATAAGTAAATGTAAAAATGTTTATATGAATGGAAATAGAGCTGCAGAAATAGAAGAACAAAGAGAATAAAGAATGTAGAAATTTGGGAATAAGTGTAGATGTAAAGAAAGGAGATGTAAAAAGCCGGCAAGGGTATGCACGGAATAAAGTTTACTACTACTACTTTCGGCTGTTACATGGAATTAAAAAAATTAATCTTCAAAAATGACGGAGTCGTGGCACGATCTTTCAAGCCGCGATTTCAAATCTAGCGTGACGTATAGCTAAAAAACTGATGGACCGATTCTGATGAACTTTGGTATACATTTTTATAACCTTATTGTCTAAAACATGAACCTAAATATTTCGGATAATTTGAAGGAAAAAGTATTTTTTATTGCAAAATGAAATATTGCAGTTTCAAAGCGTACTATTTGACTAATTTCCGCAACCGGCTTGGAAGACCGTGCCATAGAACTGCCATTTTTGAAAATCAATAAAAATAATAGAACCATGTAACAGCCAAACAAAACATACCCTTCTCAAAAACGGTGAAGAAGGTTCTCCTTTTGGAAAAATCATGATAACCAGCCATTTTTTCCTCGCCTGAAGCTATCTCCCCCCTTAAGGTCGCAGGAAGAAAGAGGAATAGGTAACCTTATATCGTCCGGATTGCACGATGCCGGTTTCTCCATGGCAACGAGCGAGAGAATTTGCAAAAGATGATTTTGCATGACGTCCCTTATTATGCCAAACTCGTCGAAGTATCCGCCTCTACCGCCAGTACCGAAGGGCTCCTTGAATGTTATGAGTATCGAGGCAATGTTGTCCCTGTTCCAAGTCGGTCCGAATATCCTGTTGCCGAATCTCAGTGTCATCAAGTTTTGCACCATCTCCTTGCCGAGATAGTGATCGATTCGATATATCTGGTCTTCGGTGAAAAGCGAGCCGAGATGCGACGACAAACGTGCCGAGCTGCTCGCGTCACGCCCGAACGGCTTCTCTATTATGACCCTCGTCCATCCCCTGCGACACAGTCGATTATCTCCGTAGTCAATCAAAACAAAGATTTATACATGTACGCGAGATAACTCCGTGCCGCAAACAACATCTTATTTTCTCTTTTATTTCCTTTCCTTCTTTTTCACAATTTTCATCCTGTCCCATTTTTCTTCCAGCCTATCGATTTTTTTTAATTAAAAAAAAGAAGAAAAAAAGTACTTTTTCCGTGAAAAAGTTGTATGTCAAAATATTTTTAAAAAACAAGCCTTTATTTAATGTACTAAAAAGTAGAAAATGTTTTTTTTGCCATGTGATCAATATGCGACTATAAATAAAAGCTCGGGGCGCTCAACTTTTTAAATGCTTAATAAATTTGAGGGGTTACCCCTACTTGCGATTTTGAAAAAATCGATTTTTTTTATTGCATTTTTTTGAAGTAGAAGTATCTGAGAATATGTCCTGAAAATTTCAAGTCGGTCCGAACAAAATTGACTGAGATATGAGCGTTGAAAGAGAAGAATCCGTTAATTGAAGAACTGAAATTGAAACTTTAAACGCGTTTTTCTCAAAATGGCATTTCTGAAGTCGGTGACCAAGATTACTCGAACACTAATGAACCGATCTTCTTGAAATTTTGCAGGCTTATTTAATACATAAAAATGCAGTCTTTAATCGTTCGATTTTTTTGTTCGAAAAAAATGGCCGTTTTATAGCCAAAAAACGGCCGTTTTTTTTCGTTAAAATCGAACCATTAACTTTGACTGTCCGCCATTTTGGGAAAAATGAATATTTTTTAAAATCCTTCGATTAAAGACTAGTTTATACTTATATTTGACTAAATCCATCCGCATTTTTTTTCCAGATGATCCACTTCGCCGCAATGTTGGTCACCGCAAACCGTGTATATTAAAACATTATTTCATTGACGGCCATTGGCCACTAAACAATGTAATATTTTTCAATAAAAAAATTACTGGACGTTCTTCAAGATGTGTTCTTTAAGATGGCATATTGATCGATTACAAAAGTTTTGTAGTTTTCTTTTAAAAAATTCATGAAAAAGGCCTTTTTTGCGCTACAAGTGGGGGTAACGCGTTGATCGATTCATATCCATTAACCGTATTTGATTTTGCACAATAGTCATTAGAGAAATTATTATCACACGTTTATACTCAGTTTCCGGATTTTTATTTAAGAAATGTTAAGTTGTATTACAGTAAATTAAATAGCGTTGATATGTTTACGGATTTATGTAAATTAAAGATTATGTGTCTCAATTTTGAGCGCTCCAAGTTCTTACTCATAGTCACATGTGAGTAGGTAAAAAAAATGATTTTCTACTTTTTGGTACGTTAAATAAAAGCTTGTTTAAAAAAAATATTTTTATTATATCTGAATTCTTTTCTTCTTTTTAGTCTTTAATTGATTTTACTAATTAGTTGTTACTAGCAGTTCACTAGCTTACGAGTTTGGGACATTGGAATGATTTAAAAAAATAACAAACATTGTAATTAGGCTTGAACTTACGACTAATTGCTGCATATAAACTTTTCACATACAAACACAGTCGGCTACGAATTTGTTTTTACGTTTTAGTGAGATTTTATATGGATGATCAGATATCGCTAATTTTACATGAAAAGTTGAACATTTTTTGGATATTTTTTTTCCAAAGTTGAATCATGCATTGTCACATTTTAGATGCATGTTTGCAAAATTGCGGAGCTCTAAGTGGTCGAGAAGCGGGTGAAATATCGATTTTCCGTTTTGCATCCCACAGAAAGTTAAATAAAAGCTTGTAAAAAAATGGCTATCGTTCAAAGTGAAAGTGTAGATTTTTGCCAAAATATGGGGACAAAAGAGCATATACTGTTAAAATATATTGGTTTCGAAAAAAGTGATTTTTCGACTTTTACAACCAAGCACAACCCTTTAAGTGTATCTCAATGATATTCTATAGAAATTATGGTGACATATTATTCCTTAGCGTATTTGCGTGTCTCCTCCATTTGGGCCCGAGAGTACATTCGGTGTTCGATAATCGTTTTGTATAGACTTTCTTTTCACGGTTTCCAAATGACAGTACAGACGAATCTTTTCAGTAATGTACATATACGTAATAAATATGCATTATTATACATATTTTCGATTACTCAGTTCACAATATTATAGAAATATTAAACAAATGTTAAACAATATCGCAGATGTGATGCTTATTTTGATGGTATAACAATAATTGAATAATATTTTAGCTAACTTTTAATACTCACAGCGGACAGTCTCCGCGCAAGGTCTTTAATTTAAGATCGTCGTTTTAGTGGCTCGTCTAAAATTTACACGCTTCTGAGATTATGAAAGAGGGATGAACATTTTTCCTTCGTACTTTCATATGCATATACGGGGTGAGGCAACAACTATGAACAGTAGAAATATTTTGAAGCCTGTCAGATTTAAGAGAAAACTTTTCCTAGAAAAGTTGCACAGTTCGCAGGATGGTTTGATTGATTGATCGGTGGCTACGAGATTCGTTCAAGTGGAGGAGCTTCGTAAATTTCAAGGTCATCGCTATTTTCTTAAGGCGGTTGCTCAGTTAATCATTTCGGCTAAAAAATTTCATCACTTACCGGCGGCCGCGTTTTTGTTGTTTTTCTGTATTTTTTGGTGATTTTTTCAAACGCTCTCAACATATGTACCTTCGGGTTAAAAAAAATCGTACGTTTGCCACTAAGCGTTTCCCAGAAAAAAAATCGGTATTTGGCGATTGTTTTCGGGCCTCTAGGCAGATGTAGCCCCCGTACGGGTTTTCAAGGGCAGTGCAACTGTATCGGCTCAGGTTTTTCGCAGTTTCCCTGTGCCCTCGTGCAAATGCGATTCAGTAGTGAAGAGGGGGAAAAAAAATAAATAGCACAATATCTAACGAACGAGAAAGGAGGAGGTACAAACTTTGCGCCCATGCAAGTTGATCGTATGTGTACGGTGACCGTTTCAAAAACGGTGGGTGGCAGAGCGAGATAAAACAATCGATTGGCAGCAATTCCATTGTTCTCCATCATCTCGAGCTCGTTGTTGAGCCTGACGAAATCCTGCTGCGAGTCGTAATTACCGCTCGTGTAATGATTGAGTTGCCAAAATTCCTCGTATTTGGCTTCCTGGCCCGGTTTCAGTTTCATCCAAGGATCGCATTTCTGGCGCAACTCTTCGATCGTCATTTTGCTTCTCGCATAGCCGAAGAAGGTCGTAGTCTTCGGCAGCAGATTGTCCCTGAAGAGCCACCACAGAGTCGGATAGATTTTCTTCTTGGCGAGGTCACCCTGCGCGTCGCGTTCAACATTGTCGTTACGATTCTACCTATCCGCGTATCACGATGCAGAAATATCGAGATCAAGGGAAATAACCGCGAGCGTTATTCCTTCCGACACACTTACCGATGCCCCCAGGGTGACGAACACGTGAGGTATCTGACCGTCGAAGTGGTGTCCTTCCATGTGATCCATTTGTTCGGATCTCAGGGATTCCCTGATGAGCTTCAGGCTCTCCTCCGTCGACGCCCCTGCCAATTTGGACGCATGCATTTCACATTGCGCTCGCTTTCGGGCGTACACGGGCCTATTTCACATTTTACTTTTGTCCTCCGTCAGGATTTTGGGGCGAGTTTGAAAAACCCTTACGCGAATTCATTTAGATCCTTCGTTAATTATTCGGCCGGCAAAAATAGTATAGGGAATTCGAGCATCGAAAATAATCAGAGCGCGTGATAATCAGTCAATGGATACTCTACGAGCGTTAAGGGGTTACCCCCACTTGCGATTTTGAAAAAATCGATTTTTTTATTGCATTTTTTTTTGAAGTATAAGTATCTGAGAATATGTCCTGAAAATTTCAAGTCGATCCGAACAAAATTGACTGAGATATGAGCGTTGAAAGAGAAGAATCCGTGAATTGAAGAACTGAAATTGAAACTTTAAACGCGTTTTTCTCAAAATGGCATTTCTGAAGTCGGTGACCAAGATTACTCGAACACTAATGAACCGATCTTCTTGAAATTTTGTAGGCTTATTTAATACATAAAAATGTAGTCTTTAATCGTTCAATTTTTTTTTTCGAAAAAAATGGCCGTTTTATAGCCAAAAAACGGCCGTTTTTTTTCGTTAAAATCGAACCATTAACTTTGACTGTCCGCCATTTTGTGAAAAATGAATATTTTTTAAAATCCTTCGATTAAAGACTAGTTTATACTTATATTTGACTAAATCCATCCGCATTTTTTTTTTCAGATGATCCACTTCGCCGCAATGTTGGTCACCGCAAACCGTGTATATAAAAACATTATTTCATTGACGGCCATTTGCCACTAAACAATGTAATATTTTTCAATAAAAAAATTACTGAAAGTTCTTCAAGATGTGTTCTTTGAGATGGTATATTGATCGATTAAAATTTTTTTGTAGTTTTCTTTAAAAAAATTCATGAAAAAGGCCTTCTTTGCGCTACAAGTGGGGGTAACGCCTTAAGGATGTTGAGTCCCTATGAAACATGTTAATGTTAATTGTTCAATAAATAGCTTCTTAATCGTCATGAAGTTTTTACACGACCTCCTGAATACTTCATGTAAAAACATACCAAATTTTCAGAATTCTATCATCATTACTTCAACCTCCTTAAGGGTTGAAATAAAAAATGATGAGAAAATTCTGAAAATTTGGTATCTTTTTGTATGAAGTATTTAAGAGGTCGTGTTAAAATTTCACGACGATTAGGAAGCTCGTTTTTAAATAATTAACATTTTGTTAAGAACAATTTTTAAAAGAAATTTAAAAAAAATTATCAATAAACTTCGTTTTGTTTCCGTTGCTTTCAGTATATTGTAGATATTATAAAATTGAGAGGTCAAAAAAAAAACTTATTGCAAAGTTACATCAGTTTCCATAGAACAACATTTAATTTGTGAATGTTAATTGTTCAATAACGAGCTTCCTAATTGTCGTGGAATTTTTACACGACTTCTGATATACTTCATACAAAAACATACCAAGTATTCAGAATTTTATCATCATTTGCGATTTGGGACTCAACATCCTTAAGGGGTTGGGTTACTGTGAAACTAAAAAATAAAAAAATCGATTGTCTTGAGGCGAATGAAATACGAGAGGAAGGTACGAAGTATGTCGCGTCAATCGCAGACCGAAGGTAATATTGTGATTGCAACGATATAACCGCTAGTAGAAATTTAAGGGGAGATATACCTTTGGACGAGGAAAATATTTGCTGATTTTCATGATTTTTTTTTAAAGGAAATATTTCTTTACCGTTTTTTCAACTTAGGGTATGTTTCATTTCTACTTTTGGCTGTCAGATGGTATTTTTTTATTAATAGTTAAAAATGACGGATCGCACGGTCTTCTAAATTGCACTGTGGAAACTGGCGTGACAGCTAAAAAAGTGATCAACCGATTCGGATGAATTTTGGCAAAAATTTTTCTAACCTTATTGTTTAAAACGTGATCCTAGATCATTTTTGGAAGTTAATAAACGAAAGTATTTTTTATTGCAAAAAGTAGCCGTTTTTATCGGAAAATTCAAAGTTTTTGTTTTGGGGCCTACCATTTCCTCGATTTTCAACATTTATCACTTTTTCTTGGTTCATACTCTGCGTATGAGCGTTAACGAAAGAGTAACGCGCGTTGGTTTTTTTGCAGATCAATCCCGCCAATGCTACGCGTCACACCGTCTGACAACACCCGCTGCAACGCCGCATCATATTTTTTTAAATGCCATGTAACAGGCGAAAGTGGTAATAAAAAGTACCCTAAGTCTCAAAAATGGCGAAGAAATCTTTCCTATAAAAGAAAAATCACGAAAATAAGCATTTTTTTCCTCGCCTAAATGTACCTCCCGCCTTAAGGGGTCTTCTCACTTTAGACGCTAAAAACGGTTATTTTCATGATATTTTTGATAGCCTTATATTATAGATATTGATATAAAATTTGTCACACTTGATAAATACCCTTTCGAAATACATTAAATTAAAAAAAAAATGTATTTATGTAACCCAAACGAACTTTAAACGCGTTTTTCTCGAAACAATGTTTTTCGACGGCTTGTTGACAAAATCTTCGAAACTACTGAACCGACCCTTATGAAATTTTAACCACATATTCTTTACAACTATAGCTATAGCGCATATAGAGGATTTTGAAAAATTTGGATTTTTACAATTTTTTTTGCCAAACATGATGAAAAAAACACTTTTTAATTTTTTTTCGAAAAATGTCCGCCATTTTGTTATTTTCGCATATATCAAAAATCGTATGAGATGCGCTATAGCTATTAACATACTGAATCTAAAACCATTTGATTTTTTGTTTCGGATGGTCCATCTCCGACATTTTATCCACAGCGCAGACCTACAATTTTTTAGGACATTTTTTCAACTACTATTTTCGTCTATGAATAGTGATTTGAATAAATAATTTTTTTTTTGAATGTATTCCGAAAGTGTATTGATCAAGTGTAACATCTTTTATATCAATATCTATAATATAGACATATGAAAAAAATCATGAAAATAGCTTTTTTAGCATTTAAAGCGTTAAAGATTTTTTCGCAAAAACTGTTTTTCAAAATGGTGTACACGATTTCTCGATATCTAATGAACGGATTGACTTGAAATTTCGTACACTTATTTAGTGCAATAGTAGTTTACTCTTGACCGACGTTTTTCTTCTTGACATTTTTTTACGAGTTATCAACAATGCCGATGTCATTTTTCCTTGAGAAAAATTGAATAAATGAAAAATTTATTTTCAACCATTTCAGCGGGATAACAACAAATGGCTCGATCAAGTCGTAGCCAATTTTTTTTTTGTTTCAGATCAACCGTGTGGCCAAAATAAAGTACACTGTTAAGACCTTCCGTGCGAAGGTCCTTCACGAGATTGTTTATAACTTCTTTAATTATTAATCTTTTTATGAAATATGGTATACAACTTTGTTAATTTACATACAAATAAATATTCAAACGATTTTTCAATCATCTTACTTATTCCTTCGAAATTAATTTTTTCTCTATAATCCCTTAAGAATGTTGAGTCCCAAATCGCAAATGATAACAAAATTCTGAAAATTTGGTACGTTTTTGTATGAAGTATTTCAGAGGTCGTGTAAAAATTTCACGACAATTAGGAAGCTCGTTATTGAACAATTAACATTAACAAATTAAATGTTGTCTTATGGAAACTGATGTAACTTTGCAATAAGTTTTTTTTGATCTGTCAATTTTGTAATATCTACAATATACTGAAAGCAACGGAAACAAAACAAAGTTTATTGATGCATTTTTTTTATTTCTTTTAAAAATTGTTCTTAACAAAATGTTAATTTTTTAATAACGAGCTTCCTAATCGTCGTGAAATTTTAACACGACCTCTTAAATACTTCATACAAAAACATACCAAATTTTCAGAATTTTCTTATCATTTTTTATTTCAACCCTTAAGGAGGTTGAAGTAACGATGATAGAATTCTGAAAATTTGGTATGTTTTTACATGAAGTATTGAGGAGGTCGTGTAAAAATTTCATGACGATTAAGAAGCTATTTATTGAACAATTAACATTAACATGTTTCATAGGGCCTCAACATCCTTAAGCAGTGAAACCCGACAACTTCGAGATGTTTATTGAGTCTTGATTATAGGTATCTTATACCGCGCAATTCTATAAGATTTAATTCATGAGATATAAGACGGAACGAATGATTTGTCATCACGATTTTCCTGAAAATCTATAAAACCCTTTGTTTCCACTCGTTGTTGTAGTTTTCGTTGATAAACTCACTCAACATTTTGCCGTTCGATGTGCTGATTATATACGATCTCGATGATCGGCAGATAACGCGTATACGAATCGCGGATATGTACTCGGAAGCGCGGGACGCGTGTTTATTGATCAGCGATGTCAATCGTAAGGCAATCGATATCGCACTGAACGCGTGTCGCGAATCGTTGAAAGATTGGTCGTACAACGGAAGAACTATACCGCTATTTTTGCCGATCGAGTGACGTATACATGTACACTCGCTCACCACTTGCTACATGTATATCCACAGGGTGTCCCATTTTTAACGCGCACCCGGCATTATTCGCGAAAACAAAGTCTTACGTTAAATTGTTCGCGGCAAAAGATTTACGGTTTCGTGGTTAGGGGTAGGGGGTATTTAAATTGAACAGTCGAGATATTTAAGGGTGGAAATACCTTCAGGCGAGGGAAAAATTTGCTGGTTTTTCATAATTATCTTTTAAAACAAAGATTTCTTCGCCATTTCTGAGACTTTGGGTACGTTTTATCACTACTTTTGGCTGTCACATGGTATTTTTTATTTATCTTTGAAAATGGCGCAGGTATGACGCGATCTTTTAAACTGCGTTTTCGAAACTAGCGTGACTTGTAGTTAACAATCTAAACGACTGATTCTTATTAAATTTTGTATAAATTATCCCAATCTTATTGTCTAGGATATGAATCTAAATGTTTTTGAAAATAAAAAAAAGTCTTTTTTGTTGCAGGGATAGCAATTTTTTAGGCAAAATTCAATGTTTTCGTTTCAAAGCATACCATTTCATTGATTTTCAATATTTTCGACTCCTCCGTGGTTCATATTCTACGTATAAGTGTTAATAAAAGGACAACCTCCGTTGGTTTTTTTAAAGATTAATCCTGCCGACGCTATGTGTCACGCCGTCTGACAACATTCGCCGCAACTCGTTTAGAAGACCGCGCCACACTTCCGCCATTTTTAATGGTTAACGCAATTCTTTTTAAATACCATGAAACAGCGAAAAGTAGTCATAAAACATACCCTGAGTCTCAAAAATGGTGAAGAAATATTTCCTTTCAAAAAAATTATGAAAATAAGCTATTTTTTCTCGCCTAAAGGTATCTCCCCCCTCAAATATCTCGACTATCAAATGTACATACCTCCTCCCTTAAAGGGTTACACCTAGCTCGTCGCCACAAAGAGAAATTCTCGTGAACTTTTTCTGGGAAAGCGTGTGCATGTTGAGAATTTTTTTTTACATTTAAGAGTATGCCTTTAAGTATCTTTTGCAATTTTGGTATTGAAACATTTTCGAAAATGTGGTAGATACGATGGTTTGTGCCGATCGCTGTTTGAAAAACGCCCTTCGCAGCGACCACTGTGGCTCGGCAATAAATCATCCGAAATAAAAAAAAATCAAAAGCAATTAGTTTTTGCATGACCTAGTGCCTGGAGGAAGGATTTAATGAAATATTAATTTTTTTTAAATGGCTCCAGCCCAAGTGAAAGTATTGCTATTCCGTGAAAAAAAAACACTTTATGTTCATCGATAAAAAAAAAATGATGCACCGAAAAGAAATTTCCATCCTCCAAGCACTACTTTTTCATGTGACAGAAGCTTGTACAATCTTAAGTTCATCGATACCGTGGTTTTTCAGAAATCGTGGTCACCGATTTGGAAAGTGTCATTTTGAGAAAAACGCGGTAAAAGTTCGTCATCTCGCGCAACCTATCTATAAATGTCTATTATTCCCTCAATTTTCAAATTTTCAGACAAGTAAAAAGAAATGAAAAAATACATTGAAAATCCGTCCTAAAACAAAAATCGATATTTTCGAAAATCTCAACTATTCAATTAGTGTGGCTATCTTGAGGAGTCGCTAAACCGTTCCTTGACTGCAAGAGTGGGGATGAAAATAAAATGAGTTTTCAGCAGACTGCCAACTTCTTGCGAATTAAATTTCATGTAAAAATTAATTATTATTGGGCAATATCCGGCTCATAATATTGTTGAAAAATATTTCTAAGCCGAGAAATCATATTAATAGTTATCATTGCTGCAATTAAACATAAATATGTTGCAATTTTTATCAAGAAAAAACAAACGCCAGATTTGGCAATAGCGGCCGTGTCTGCCATTGGTACGACTGATCATTGCTAAAGCCTCGTCGGCTCCACCTTGTTCTCACGGTGAAAAACATTCAGCGCTCAGCGTTTTATAGAATTTTGTATACGTCAGTTGAGAAAACGTTAAAAATGTCGGGCGGACGAGTAAATACATTTATTATGAAGTTCAAACGCTGTAACACTATGTACGTTTTAACGACTCTTCTCACTTTAGACGCTAAAAAAGGCTATTTTCATGATTTTTTTTTATAGATTTACATTATTGCACTAATTGCAATGCAATGTAGATATTACAAAATTGAGAGGTCAAAAAAAACTTATTGCAAAGTTACATTAGTTTCCATAAGACAACATTTAATTTGTGAATGTTAATTGTTCAATAACGAGCTTCCTAATTGTCGTGCAATTTTTACACGACCTCTGAAATACTTCATACAAAAACATACCAAATTTTCAGAATTTTATTATCATTTGCGATTTGGGACTCAACATCCTTAAACAAACTATCCGGAAGAATAATTTACACGTAGTCATCCGAAGAAAATCTTTATAATTTTGTTTGGGTTGATTAGTTGTGTTTGGATTTGTTTGGTTTCGCTTGGGTTTTGGTTTTTTAAATTTGTGTTGTTTGGGTTTTTGTTGTTTGATTTGGGTTGGTTGGTTTGAGTTTGTTTTTTGGGGTGGTTTGTTTGCGTTTGTCATTTTGGGTTTGTATATTTGGGTTTGTGTGTTTGGGATTTTTTGTTTGGGGCGTTGTACAGCGTGAACCGCGTGAAATTAGCCGGAAATTGAAAGGTTTTTATAATGTAGTGTCCGAACTATATGAAATTCGAATTTTCGATTTTTTACAAAATCTTTTTTGTCTAATTTATCAAATTTCGGTTGTCCAACGACCTTAGTTGAATACGTGAGCAGCAAAACCGTCATCAACGCACTTCCGGTCGACCATCTTCATAAAACGATGTGCTTCATAACCTCAAAGTGCTCGACTTTGCAATTTTATTACGAAAAAACCGCATTGGTCAATATAGCTCAAATTTTGCCAAAGAGTGCATAACGTATTCGTCAATATCATAAAAAAAATAGCAAGTCTGAAAGTTGTATTCTTCTTAATGATCGTATCTCCTTAATGCGTCCTAACTTAATCTTTCGGCGATAGAAAATTCCATCGTCAACAAGCATTGCGATTTTAGTCTCGAAACCCCTTAAATTTTCCATTAAAAAAACTGCCACCTGTAATTGGAACTCAAAACGGACGAATAAGTGACCTTGAAACTCGTTTCTAGGAAACTTTCGTGCGATTTATTTTCTATGTGAATTTCAAACGGGACACCCTGTACGTATAGATACGTAAGTATCGGCGTGAATACTTGTTGCATGATTACGTAGTATATAGTCGCCACCTAATATTTGTCCAATCTTAGTTTTTTCGTAGCACCGTAGTTCGGGCTTTTCTCTTAAGCTACTCCAGCTCCGGTGTAACAGATTCGATAGCGAAATCGATGAATATGCAGAATTCGTTTTGACCCCGTGTATTGGCCGGGGAGCATGAGGAAGTCAAGCGAGGCGATGCTCGACTACTTTGCGGCGTAATATACGTATATATCGACATGTATACATACAGAAGACACACTTATGCAAACATTACCAACACGAAGCGCGCAACATCATATGGCGTGATATACGCTGACATAACAAAAAAAAAAGCGTGATTAGGCGTGACCTTGACGGACACAGAATAGCACTCATATATAAGTAATGTACACAGTAACGTTTCCCCCATTTTCTTCCTTTTCGCTCTTGCACTCCAATGTCACGGAACATGTGCACAGATAATCTTGTTCGGAAGCCCGATAGATGTCCGCTCCGGCGTCCTCGAGTATTTCGGTATTTCACTTCCTGTTCCGTGATTGTCACATTTCTCGACTTCTATCGCTCGTCAAAAACGTTTCGCGCACGTTTTGTGGTGTTTTTTTTTCAATAGACTTATGTCGGTACGTATAATACTTACTTCGATTCATGCTGGCCATGGTGAATGTGGCGAATTATTTGTCGATCCAGTTGTGAAGGATGTCCTCAGGGAACAGCTGACTCTTGAGAAACCTGTTCTCTCGTTCTACGCGCTATTCACGCATGTCTCACGTGCGGGCTGGTATCGCGGTGGTGGCAGCACCGTATGCACAATCGATTTTTCATGTTTTCGACCCAACGTCGATAACAGCATAGTTAGTCAAAGTAAACAGCTTTTGATACGTAAATGTAAATGAACTTTTATCGCTGAAATTTCAGTGTTTTTTTTTGTACATTCTTAATTCATTTACTATGAGGATGCCAGTTGGAGCACTTACAGTGATTTCCATTTAATCGCTAACGAATTTCTTATTGCGACATGTTTATAAATGATTGCAGAAATACAGTATTATATTCATTGTACTTGCCATACATTGGCGTAGAGAAGATTTTTCGTGCGGGGGCGTAAAGGGGGCTGACTAAAAAGTGGATTCGTTCACAATCAAGGGCGTCCCCAGTTAATGGGCCGAGGGGGCATATGGATTTTAGACATTTTGGAGCTTCATATACATTTTTTTCGAATCTCTGGAGGGGAGGCGGGTTTGACGACGCCCTTGTTCACAATCATCTTTTTTTTAAATAACATTTATATATTATTCGATAATCAAGTAACACACGTAAAATATAAAGCTTCAATAATACGTTCATGTTAACATGAATATCAAAGTCTTGCAATAACTTTAAAAATAATCAACTAATTTTTCATCATTCTTTAATCCTAGTCTTTGAACATTACTTTCAGTAGGTACTTAAATGAGTCTAAGCTTTCGATTTTTTCCCGCAAATCGGCCCAACATTTCATTAGTTGGATTTTTTTTCAACAATGGTATTATCTATGTTCATATTCAATTTAAAAAATGCGTCAACTGCACGAGCGAACGATGAATTGTTAAATTGACGTTTTAGCTTTACAATGAAATGATCTATTTCTTGGCAGTGAAAGTTGATCTTACAGTATTCCTCTGGTTGCGTATCGGCCGGCAAATCGAATATGTTGCTTTTGCCCGCAGTCGTGTTAATTGTGAAATTTCAATATCTATTCGGTTAATATTTACAAGTGGGGCTCCAGCCCTAATCGGCTCCAACATTTTTTTCACGTGTTCGGGGCTATCCTCCAGTATGAAAATATGTTTTTTATGATGGGGGAGGGGTATTTTATCAAGAAAAAATATATTAAATGAAGTATTTTATTAAGAAAAAAATGTACTAAATGTTTAAAAAATATACCCACACAAACCCAAACAAACCCATGTCATTTGACCCACTTGATGTCACCGAACCCGTTTCCTCCATACCTTTAAAAAAGTAAAAAAACGTCTGAGGGTTGAAATAAGGGTTGAAATTGTCTTCCCTCGACTTAAATATTATAAACAAAGTGCCCTGAAATACATCGACTCGGTACAAAATTTCTAAACCCCTTTTCCAGCTGGAGCTCCACTTGTAAATATTTACCATGTATTCAATGTACGTAATGCGTCGGGTACTTTTTATTCAAATTATGAGAGAAACATTTCAAGTTTCATGAAATTAATTTTCTATGCTTGCATGGGTGCAACTTAAAGAAAATCGTTCGATTTTTCGAATTTCATTATTTTGGATCGATTTTTTCTGGGTGGACCTCCTCCTCCTCCCCCACCCGCCCTTGGCAACGTCAATGTCGACATGAGATCGGAAAAACAAATTGACTCGAATGTTTTTTTTCAATTAATTTATTTTCATAATGTTTTCAGGAAGTATTTTTCTCGCGTTTAGCTTTGATTTGAATGTTTAATTTTTTGCACTGTTATTTATTTGTTTTCTATGAAAATGTCGATCAAAGTAGATTGTTTATTGAATTTTTTATATACTTTATTTGTAAATACATTTATACATATAATATTGTATTTTTCGTACTTACTATGACGTCGGGACAATATATGAACTGAAATATATTCTACTTTATCATATTCTATTAATTTACCTGAGTATAGCCAGAGAAATACGTAGGGAATTTTGAAAATAGGAGTTTTCGTGTAATTGGCAAACATTTAAAGTGAAAACTCAATTTTCGACAGAAAAAAAGAACAATCATTTGTTGATAACTAATGCTATAATCAACTCATGGGAAATCCCGTACGTATTTCACTTCGGAATGGTATTTTAACGATGTGCTCAAAATTTGGAGTGAAAAGAATGAAAACTGTTGGAGTTATTCTGCGTGCCGTTTTCAAAAATTGTCTCGCGAGAAAAATGTTCGACGCCTCGCACACGGGCCAGCCACGGCCACCGCAGACCCATACAGACCGTGGACCTTTGTTTTACAGGTAAACTTCCCCCCCCCCTTAAACTAGATGCTTCAAAGTGTCTCTTGAGCCAATTAAAAAAAATATCAATATGTTGAAAATTCTAAAGTGGCGTCAGCCCTTAACCCCTTCGTTGGCAGAGCTGTTTTTTGCACTTTCAACCGCCATATTAAATCCGCCATTAAAATTTTTTGAATTTTGTGCTCAGATTCGTAATAAGCGTCCTCGAAAATCCCAGAGTACCAATTTTTATCTAAATCAAGTAGAATTTTCAATTTCGGTCCGCCATTCTAGCGCCGCCATTTTGAATTTTCAAATTTGAAGTTCAGATTTGTAATAAGCGACCTCAAAAATCCCGGAGTACTAATTTTCATCTAAATCGAGTAAAGTTTTTGATTTTCGTCCGCCATACTGGCGCCGCCATTTTGAATTTCCAAATTTTGACTTCAAATTCGGATTCAGCGAGCGCAAAAACCCCCGAGTGAGGCTCCGGTTTCAAATCAGAGCAAGTTAAATAGGGAAATAAAGGTTGACGCACTATTGCGTCAATGCCACACAGGCCACGTAATTATTTGACGCACTATTGCGTCAATGCTAACGAAGGGGTTAAGTAATATTTCCTTGCACGTTTTGAGCTGAAACAATTATTGTCTCATTTGATTTTCGCGTGTCTTTTGACATTAGGACACATCCGTTATTACACGGCCCTTTTGAATATTTCTCGTAATTTTCATGAAGTTGTTAATAAACAATTGGAAAATTGTTATAAATAATTGGGAAGCACTATATTATATTTCGTTTTTTCGCTATCACATCGAGTAAACATATCGAATCGAAGAATACTTTTTAACCATCTATTCACACTATAGTCTCTGCGAATACATTCGTTTCGCAGAGTTGGCACTCCGATATTTATTTTTTATTGAAGTTCACGTTATTTCTATTTATTGTTTTTTAATAACTAACTGTATCCAAAATGTTTTGAAGGCATTAGATTATTTTTATTCATCATTCGACTAATATTATATTTAGCCATTATTACCAATGATTATTACAATTCTGGTTTGTGTCCTTTGAATGTTCTATCGATGACGTTTCGAATCTTTTGAATTAACAAAGTTCGTCTTGGGTTTCGATTTCGTCGTCACTATTATCATTTACTGCCTCAGTCTGTCCAGCCCTTTTTTAAAAGAAATATTAACTTGTAATATAAAGACGAATCAATCAAGTCTGCTTTATTAAGCAAAACTTGATCACAAAAAAGACTAAGAAGCCTTTGGTTCTTCCTTCCTCGCAATCGAAAGGTATAATTGGATTTTTTAACTCTATAACTTAATTATTTATGAAAATATAAAAGAGTGCAGTCTTCATTTACTGGCTGATAACTTGTAAACATAATAATCGATTGTTTCGATCGATATCTGTCAATTTAACGATAAAATATTAATCGCGTTTGCATTGAGAGGATAAAGAGAACAATACATTGCTTATTCATGCTACATTCATATTTCCATCAGCGAAGAATAAGACGTTAATGTCGCGCGCGATCATAAGTATCGAACGTTGCGAATGACTCAGTGGTTTTTATTGCAATAATCGCAAGAAAGTTAGCCATAAAAATGTCAGTTATTGACCAACCGTGGACAGACAAATTCATGTGCCCGAATACTTTTTGCTGCTGATTACGCAAATTTTTTTTGTCATTTTCCTACTGCGCTAATAAACGTATATGAAGAAAATCGGCTGGGAAGCTAGAGATCTTTATATTAGTCGATAAGGTCGGGAGCAGCGCGTAGGTCAAGCGGCTAGATGGGGCACTATTGCAAGGCCCTCTCTTATCTACAGTTTGCAATGTCAACAAGAAACAGAATCCTACTGCTGGAACAGTGGCTGTCGCTCTTTCCGGCACTTGCCGAAAAAACGTTAGATGGCGCGAATTCAGCTGTACTCGGATCTTTCCGCTTCGGTGATGCACCTCCCTGTGCGATGTTTTTGTTCCTAGATGGCGCTTGAATCACAAAAAGTGTGGAAAAAGTTTGAAATTCAACAAACTGTTCTTCTACGAGAACATACCCATTCAAAGATTTTTCTACGATACATACCCATTCAAAGATTTTTTGAACTTTGAACCAAGGTACGTTCATCGCGTTTCGTATACTTTCGATGCGTGTTCACGGAGAAGAATTTTTATCCGCTCACGCGCGCGAAAGACCAAAGATCTTTCACGTACGGGGACATTGTGAAAAATGCAACACAGACATGTGCATGTATATTACGTACTGCTTTGAAGAGGGCTACTCGTCTATTTTTGGTCACTAGAGTTCTCTCTACTTACTCGCATATCGATCGTATACACTCCGCGAGTGAAAGTGGAAACCGACGAAAAATACAGACTCATACACACATATATATATATATATATGAGGCATTCCACGCCATTTCGCTCGGCCGTGGCCCTAACCATTTTTAATTACTTTTATTTTTTTAAATAAAATAGTATGCTATGCAAGGAGTATTTTCACAATTTTTTAAATTTTTATCGCATGGATTTTACAAGTTACAATTTTTCGAAAAATCTGGATTTCAGAAAGTTCGGAAACGTTCTAACGCCGATATCTCTTAAATTGTTCGATATATCGAAAAATGTCTAGAGAATTTTTTTAAAAGATGATTGCCGTTTTTTTTTGAATTCTCTAAAGTAATATGATGAATTATATGAATTTTAACGCTAGTCCCATTGTGGGCCCATTTTTCCTTGTATTTTTTAAAAATAAATTCAATTTTTTTTCATGAAAATTTCGAGTGTTTCTTATGAATAACTAATAATTTTTATTACTAATAATACTCGTAAGTAATAATGATCGTACTTATTTACAATTAGTAATTGTAGTGATAATTTTACAATTAGTAGCCCGATCTAATATGTTGAAGAATTATTTTTCGCTTGCCAAGTGTAGGCGTGATTTTTCTCAGAAATGGTACAAAAACATAAAAAAAATATGGCGAATACGATAAATATGATTCATACGAAACACTCGAAATTTTCGTGAAAAAAAATTGAATTTATTAAAAAAAAAATACAAGAAAAATTGGGCCCACAATGGCACTAGCGTTAAAATTCATATAATTCATCATATTATTTTAGAGAATTTTTTGAAAAAAGAAAAAATGGCAATCTTTAAAAAAAATAGTTTCCACTTTACACGATGAAAAAATGTTGACAACGATGATATAAACATTTTTTCCTTTTTTTATGAAACTGTGAACTAATATATAAAAAATCGATCTATAGACATTTTTCGATATATCAATTAATTCAAGAGATATCGGCGTTAGAACGTTTCCAAACTTTCTGAAATGCAGATTTTTCGAAAAATTGTAACCCCTGAAATCTATGCGATAAACATTTAAAAATTTGTGAAAATACTCCTTGCATAGCATACGATTTTATTTTAAAAAATCAAAAAAATTAAAAATGGCCATGGTCACGGCCGAGCGAAATGGCGTGGATTGCCTCATATATAGGCCAAAACGTTTTCTAGAGGTCTCCGCTTCCCTGGATTCGGAGAGTCGAGTGTCTCGCCTCTTGAAATAATACATATGTATACCTTATTGTGACTGAAACGCAGTTAAAATTCTGTATGACCTTAAGACATTGGCGTAGCCAGGAGTGGGCACGGGTGGGCTACCCCTCCCCCAGCAACCCTGGCGGCCACCCAGTAAAAAATCGATCCATAATAATTAAATTCAAATAACCGACTAATTTCATTTTACCCAAGCAAACATAAAGCAATATTTTAATAAAACTTGAACTATTTTCTTCGTCGTAATTTCGTAATTTCGTAATTTGTATAAAGAGTTTCGTGACGAAAATTAAATAGATATTGAAATTTACAATTAAAGTAACTGTGGGCAAAAGAAAAACCTCAGATTTGCCGGTCGATGCACAACCAGAAGAATACTGGAAGATCAACATTTACTACCAAGTAATAGATAATATAATGGTAAATCTAAAACGCCGATTTGGAAATCTACCGTTGACACATTTTTTAGATTGAATATTGAGAACGGAGAGGATTTAATAAATAATAGGGTATTTGACTGTTGTACAGAAATCGTTTTAAATAATTAATTATTGTATATAATGCTCGCACTATTTTTTATCTCCGTGAATGTCAGTATTCACGATATAAATCGGTAATAAAATTAAAATATTCATACAGACCGCCAAAACGCGCCCGTTGTCAGATATGTAGTCACGTGACGCCTGTGACGTTACATGCCTGTAAACAAGGTAAAGGACGCATAAATAACGTCGCTGAGTTGTCGCACAGCAAATGTTCATCTCCATTCATATTTAAAAGTTGATAATGTGGTAACTATCGCTGAAAGTGACTATGAATGAACAGAAAAAGCACACTATAAAATCGCTCACTACTCGTCACAGGGCTCGTAATCACAATCTGTTTACTTGCATGTGACGTCACTAGAGGTCCAACCAATCCTGGAGCGTTTTCGTTCACGTGAACAAACGTTTAGATTGATCTAATTAAAAAATTGAAATACACGAAAATAATGCATATTTTTTCGATAAAATTATAGAAAAATTCACCCCAATCATTTTGCAATGTGATAAATTATTGAAAAATTCAACAAAAAAAAGCAATACTGCAATGCACTTTCAACTCTTTTCTACACGACCAATACCTATTATTTTCAAAATGTGTGATTCCAAATATGCGAAAAATATGTCCCGTTGTCCCGAATTTTGTGAAAGATATTTCAGGTCAAAAAACGACTGGGGTATATTTCATCCAGTGTGACCATTAGGGGTTAAATACTATATTCTTTTACAATGACGAGAGAATGGACCACATTTTCAATATAGCCAAATACCCTATTATTTGAGAATCTTTATAATTTATACGTCAGCGTTGACAGCTGAAGCTATGGTCATGAAAAACATACGTTTATTTTTAAACGATGCAATACATTCTGGAAATTTCAGAAAGCATATCAAAAAGAAGTACTGCCCTAATGTATATAAACATTTCTAAGCAGCAATAGTACTCCCATAGTGAGCTTCGCTGGCTTGGCTGTGAGAGGAGTTTTTTGGCTATCAGGCGAACAAAAACGTGGCTTAGACGCACGACGCTTCAGGAACAATTCTCTCATATGTCACTGCTGAAATTAGATAATGACGTTGCTTAAAAAAATTCCAACCAAAAACGTGTTGGGCCAATTCGCAGAAAAAACTAGAAAACGAAGACTCTAATCGACTACCTACTGAAATTAAAGTTAAGGGATCAGTCCAATTTGGAGCCACGAAGAAAAGGCTATTTTCGCGATTTTTTATGAGGATTTTATAAAAGATATAAATATAAAAGTTGTTGGGCTTGATAAATAAAATCTTGAAATACATTAAAAAAAAATGTATTCATTTTTAAGTACGAAAACTATAGTTTAACGTAACGCCTCAAAAATAAAGTTTGAGGCGTTACGTTAAACGAGCGAAAAGATGTAAAGTCTTATCACAAAAATTAAAAAACGAAAGATGAAAAACGAAAAAAGTAAAAAAACGCGTTTTTTCGCAGTCTTTCGCAAAAAAAAGAGTAAAAGTCAACATTTTTAAACCATCGAGGGTCATCTTCTTGCGAATCATGTTTACAATATGTGGTTCAAATTTCAAGAGCATCGGTTTATTAGTTTTAGAGATACGATGGTGCTAGATTTTGAAAACGTTGTTTCGAGAAAAACGCGTTTGAAGTTTATGCTATGAAAAACTCTTACCTAAACTCAATCTTCAATTTCTGCACCGTACAAAATCCCTTCCGATTGCTCATCATCGTCGATTGCTTCAAGTGAAATTTTCAAATTGAAAATTTGAAATTTTCAAAGTGGACTGGCTCCTTAAAAGACTGGTAACCGAATTAAGCAATGATGGAAAGTTAGTGAAATAATTTTTAAGGTATTGCAAGATATTGACATTAACGTTAATATAAACGTGTGATTAAAGCTTCATATTTTATGTGTGTTACGTGATTATCGATTATTATGTACATTTCATTTGAAAAAAAAATATGATTGTGAAAGTAATCACTTTTTTTTACTGCACCGCCGCCACTAGGCCCGCGCCACAAAAAAAATGCTGGCTACGCCAATGCCTTGAGAAACATCGGGAGAAAGAGAATAGCTAAAAAATCATTAAAAAAAAAACCTCCGGAGCTATTGAAAAGACGAAGTGTAGGAGAACATTCTGCGAGGGTCAAGGTTAAAAAGACGGCACACGAAAAGGAATGTGTGAATCGTGTGGAAATTGTTTGTCATAGTAGTACTTCAGGTAAAGGGCAGGGTTGGAAGGTCAGTGAACTTCACTTTTTTTTCCGAACGACAATGAAAACGAAATTGAAAATCCGGTCTTGTGAGAATTCCTGCACTGCTCTTGTACGATCGAATATTCGTTCTCGTAATTCGGTAACGCTTTCTCTATCATTGAAAATATTATCCCTCATGGCGAAATTATAAAAAATATTGAAAAATCCCCCGATACGCGGCACGTAGCAAGGGCGTCACCAAGGGTGGGGCGGGGGGGGGGGGGGGTACAGGCGCCCCCTAGATATTTGAAAGCATGTATATGAGGGTCTAAAATGTCTAAAAAAAGGGTCAAAAATGTCTAAAATGTCGTATTTCCCCGGCCCTCCCTTCCCCATCTTGCATCCCCCCCCGGCCCATTAGTTGGCTCATTAGACGCCCCTGGCACGTAGGATATTTTAGATTGGAATTCCTGACACTGCATTATTCGCCTCCGCAGTTGGCTAAAATGTGTACAAAAAACGGATAAGAATAGTTTCTTATCGGTGTTGTGTGGAGACCGCGACTGGATCTGGCTCAAGGAATCACGATCATCCCCTTATCGGCTGAGCAGTTGATGTTGGTTCGACCTCAAAACTCATAGGTCTGCCACGCAACTACAAGCTTTTTGCGCTTTACGTGCTCACGCCCAGTTGAAATTGGTGAAAATATCGATCTCTGGTTTGCGACGGATTCTCAAAATGTAAAATTTCAAAATATTCTTTCGAAATTTTGAGTCGTCCAGTTCAAAATTGATGGGGTCAGGCCGTTTATAGGTAGGTTCCGCGAAACGATGAAATTCAAACGTGTTTCTCTCAAAATGACTTTTCACAAACGGTGAGCGCGATATCGCAAAAATCACTGCACCGATAAACGTAACATTTTACGAGATTTTTTGGCATATCAGAAAGCAGTGTTTGAACGAAGGAATTTTTTTTCGATGTGTCGTTTTGTTTTATCAACGAAAATCAAGCGTTTTTTCACCGAAAATCGATATTTTCACTTGGGCCGCGGCCATTTGTTCGAAAATAAATATTTTATTAAATCCTTCGTCTAAGTATTAGATGATTTCAGCCAAAAACTTAACGCGTTTGATTTTTGTTCATTTGGAATGATCTGTTTCCGATCAGCAGCGGTCACCGCGAAGGACGATTTTCGGGAAAGGTTCCGACCCCCCACCCTCTCCGATCGAGCTGAAATTTGGCACAAGCCTTCCTCTTAATATTTTGAGTCAACCGCTAAAGGGATTTTTGGCGACGCGTAATAGTTTGTGGGTTTTGGTTTGTTTGGGTTTTGTTGTTGGGTATTTTTGTTTGGACAAAACGTAGGGCGCGGATAACATACACTGACACATAAAATTAAAGGAGCAAGAAAAGTTGACCATTTTTTCCGTGTTTTTCGACAGGCTGTAACTTCGTCAAAAATGGTCGTACAAAAAAAAAGGCTTTTGAAGGTCGAAGTTTCTAGTTCTCAGTTCTGACAATGATTTTTTTTTTTTGATAATCACTGATTGCGCGATCGGAAGAGATATCGCGACAAAAAAAAATTTGCAAATTTTTACGTTTTTCAAAGTTCTGCACGGGTTTCGGAGATTTTCCGGAGGGTTTCGGAGGGTTTCAGAGAGAAAAAACGTCTTTTTAAATAGCTAAAAAATAGCTAAACAACTAACCGACCGATTTTGATGAAATGTGGTATGAATCTTTCTTATCTGATGTCCCAAATGTTTCTGAAAATTAAAAGAAAAAACGATTTATTGCAAAAAGTAGAAATTTTTCCGGAAAATTCAATCTTTATGTTTCAAAGCGTGTCATATCATCAATTTTCAACATTTCTCACTCCTTCTTGGTTCATATTCTGCGTATGAGTGTTGATGAAATAAAAATCGTCGTTGGTTCTTATTCAGATTTATCCCGTCGACGCTACGTGTCACGCCGCCCGCCAACATCCACCACAACCCGTTAGAAGACCGTGCCATACTTCCGCCATTTTTAAAGATTAATAAAAACATACCACGTAACAGCCAAAAGTACCAATAAAACATACCCCAAGTTTCAAAAAAGGTGAAGAAATCTTTCCTTAAAAAAAATCATGAAAACTAAACGATCAAACGAGCCCGCCGAAGGCGGGCGACGTTCGATCAGAATTATATGACGCCTCGTTCGAGAGGATTACTAAAAACGTAGTATCGCCGTTTGTACAGCAACACCATCACTTGTTCAGAGTAAACAAAAAAAAATTGAGGGCAGGAACCTCTACGTTCCTCCTCCCATCGCCCCTAGCAGCTTTCAATCATATTTTTAGAGTAGGTTCGTGAAATAATAAAATGTGCAATATGCTAATAGCATAATTGCCGTTAAGGGTGGGAATGACCAATTGTTTTTATTGGGTGGGTGGTAATCCTCTTGAACGAGGCGTCATATAATTCTGATCGAACGTCGCCCGCCTTCGGCGGGCTCGTTTGATCGTTTAATTATAAGACGCCTCGTTCTCGGGATTACTAAAAACGTGGATGTTTAGAGCGCACCTTAGCGGAGCATAAACATTTTTATTATTTCATACGAGTTACAACAAAAATTTTCGTTGAGAATTACAGTCTTTGCAAAGTTATCTTTTGATGGTTGTAACAGTTGATTACAAAATTTCGCAAAAACCTCTGATGACCGAGACCATCCGGCCGTCGACTTGATTATCTTAACGTCTACTCCCTTTCTGAAGGCGGAAGATGTTGAAGCATGTCTTGTACTGTAGCCCGTAAATTCTTGGCTTACTCCACTAGTGGTTAAAACAGTTTTAATCCATCTACTAATTGTTTGGGTCGAGGCCTCTTTGTGTGGTTTTTTCCAAGTAACTAATAGTTTTTCACACTGGTTTCGTATGGTACTGGTCTTCGCAATATATTCCAGAACGGTACTTGCGATACAAAGTTCTGGTTTTTCTTTGAAAAAGGGTAACACTAATAGTGGTTGGGTAACGCCTTTCTTTGAAGTTTTGATAAAATCTTTTATTTCTACCTGTAATCCGTCTTCATTTATTTTGATATTATTCAACCTTATGAGGGATAGTGTTTGGAGTCTATGTGCGGTTCCCAGAGCTAGTAATGTTACCAGCTTTAATGTTAGTTCTGAAAGTTTTAGTAGGTTGGGGGGGATACCATTTTTCTAAAACGTCTAACACTGTCTTGGGATCCCATGTTTTTTCGTATTTAGATTTTAAAGGACGTTGTCGGTAAACACCTCTAAAGAATCGATTGAGTAATGGATTGGAGGACAAATTTGTCGTAGCTATCAGGGATATTGCTGCTCTCATTGAATTGAGAGTCCCATAGGACGCTCCCGCTTCAAACCTTTCCGAAAGGAATTCTAAAAGATTAGTTTCTAGAACTTCATATGGATCTGATCCTTTTTTAACACAAAACTGCCACCATAATTTGATTGGACCAGAATATTGTTTTATCGTCCCTTCTGATAAAGATGCCAGCATTATCTCGGAAGTTTGAAAAGAGAGCTTCCTCCTCGTGAATGCTGTCCTGATAATCTGCCGGCAATCAGAGACAGCTTCTGGGACAGAGGATGTTGTTGGGTTCTGTTAGGAGACATCAACAGATTTTTATTAGGTTTAAATATGAGGGGCTTATCGATCAATAAAGATTCAAAGATAGGGAACCAAGGTTGAGCTGTCCAAAAAGGGATGACAACAATGCCTTGGGATTTTTCCGTGATAATTTTTTGTAATACACGTGGTACTAGTACAAATGGTGGGAATGCGTAAAAAAAATTATTTTCCCAATTTATGGTGAAAGCATCTATATGTGACGCTTCAGGGTCTTTGAACCAGGAGCAAAAAATCTGACGTTTTTTTTATTGATTCTGGTCGCGAACAGATCGATCTCTGGGTTTCCGAACAATGTAGTAATTTTCGTGAAGGCATAATCTGCAAGTTCCCATTCAGTGTCGATATTATCTATCCTGGATTCCTTATCGGCTTGTACGTTTTCTTTGGATGGGATGTAAGATCCAAAGATCCAGATGGCTTTGGCTTCGCACCATTGCCAGATTTCTCTGGTCAATTTATTCAAATGAGGGTATTGAATTCCGCCCATACGATTAACGTATGATATTGCCGTGGTATTGTCCATTCTTAAGAGTATATTGCAATGTGTGAGATCGGAGGCAAAAACTTTCAGGGCCAGAAAAACGGCTAGGATCTCTAGATAATTAATATGAAAATTTCTCTCTTCTGATGACCAGAGACCATGCGACCTTCATTCTTCACAGAAAGCTCCCCAGCCTAATAGAGAAGCATCTGAATATATTACTCTTTTGAAGGTGTGTGGATTAAAGGTATTCACTGATGTAAGGATGTTTTTCTCCCACCATGAAAAATCCTCGCGTAAATAATCTTTTAGCGTCATTCTTGTTTCATACTGTCCATCATTTGATAGCAAGGCTAAATATTTTTCTCTTTCAAATTGTTTCGTGTATAACCAGCCATACTTGATTGCCGGGCAAGCGGCGATTAGGTTTCCTATGAATTGGGCGAATGTCCTTATCTTGCAATCTTTTTTCGAAATTAAATTTCTAATTAGTGTAAAAAAATTTTGGCGTTTTATTTCTGGTAATTCTAAAATCGAGTATTCCGTATTTATGGAAAAATCCAGAAATTGGCAATTTCTCGTAGGGGTAAATTTACTTTTTCGTCGGTTTATAATAAAACCAAGGGTTTAGAGCGTTTGTATTGTGTTGAATACGTTATTTTTACATGACGTCACGTTTGAACCTATACTTAAAATGTCGTCAAGATAGGCTACAGATAAGAACCCTTGTTCACGTAAGAATTTTAATACTAGTTTTAAGATTTTTGTAAAAATGAAAGGCGCTGTGGATAAGCCAAATGGTAAACAGACGAATTCGTATAGTTGCGATTGAAAACGAAGACGGAGCAGTTTTCTACTTTCGATGTGGATTGAGACCAGAAAATATGCATTTTCTAGGTCCAAATTAGCCATGTAGTCGCCGGGGGCACTAATTTAGAAACCAGTTCGATGTTTTCCAGTTTAACAAGGGGACAGTACGGCAGTCGGATTTTTGTAATTTTTCGTACTCATGGTACGTGAAGTTCAGAGCTCGAATATTAATATCCCAAAGCAGTACGACGCCATATTCAGAAATTTTCGAGAAAATTGACTTTGAAGTTTTCGAGCGCACTCTTATCCCACAAAGATGCAACGATATTCGAACCGGGCTCGTGGCGTACCCGGTAGCGCTCGAGTCTAGTAATCGCGGGGTCGCTGGTTCGAGTCTCACTTCGAAATTTTTTTTTTTTTTTTCATTTTTTTTTTTAATTCGCATACCTCCGTCATTTAAATATCCCGATAAATTTTTGTTGTATATAATCACATATTATTATACATGATTAATATAATATATCTATATATGTTTATATATGGACAAAATCCATATATAGTTATTTATGTACAAAATTCATTATAGTTATACATAATTATATATTTTTTCATATATGATCATATATTATTTATATATAACAATAGGTGATTATTTATAAAAAAATAAATAAATAATCCCGGGATAAAAATCATAAAATCTATGCTAATTCACATATATGTAATTATAATTGTCAATGATAAATGCAACTCTTATTTTTGATTATCTCTTGCTTGAAATTGCAAATAGGCGACGTAAAAATATCCAGTAATAATATTTACATAAACGCAAACTTTCAAACGATGTACGCAGACCTGTTATTCACAATATCGACGGCTGCCAAAGCAAGCGTTATATTCACATATTTCAACATTTATTCTTCTATTTATATTCCTATTAATCTACAAGGGAGTTTATGTAAGGTGGGTCGATAAACATATTTAATTTTTTCAAATTTAATATGAATCTTTTAGTTCTATCTGGCTTATCTATTAGAAAATAGGAGGAAATGAATTGACCCTCCTGGTCATGGCACGATTGAATAGCTCCTATGCTCAAGAGTCTATTGATAGAGTCCCTGCAGTCTTTGGAAGCCGGAGAACCATTAAGATTGAAGTTATTTGGTTCTTTCGTTTGAAAAACAGGTCGATTAAATTCTATTTTATGACCTTCAATGCAGCTTAAAATAAATCTGTTGTTTGTAATTTTTTTCCATTCGTCAATAAAGAATCTTAGTCTTCCCGCTTTCGGTACCTCTGAAATTAATGTCGTTGACCCGATCGTGGGCGATATGTTTTGGTGTCGTTCTGCGGATAGTGGTACGTTTTTCTCGATGTGTTCGCTTCTAGTTTCCCCTTGGGAGTCGATTTGGTTCCCATCCTCGGTGTCCATTGGACTTTGGAGGATGGGGCCTTCCAGTTTAACTGAGTGGCAGGTCTTGATGGCAATTTTTTTGGAGCAGCTTTCTGTTTTATTTCTGCAGCTAACTTTTCAATTGATTTTGTCGACTTAATCTTGTCTGCTAAATCTTGTCCAAAGAGAAACTTGTCCATTTTGCATTTTTCCAGGACATCTTTGATGTTCTTGTCCGTGCCTGGTAGTATAAATGATCGCCTCGTTGATGCTTCCTGGTGATGAGCTTCTGCCATCAGCTTCCCCGCGTTGCACAAGTATTCTAAGAGTTGATTTTTATCCACTCCTTGATCTTTTTCCTCCAGAAGTATGGTAATTCCCAATCCCAGAGCGACCATCGCCGAACTAATAGTTCTCTGGACATTACTGGCGTAATTGTCCCTTTTCAAGGCCGCCTCCTGCATAGTAACCACTATTTCCGGATTTAAACTTTGAGGCTCCAATTGCCAATTGTCGGCGCGTGGATATTTTAATAAGAGTTTATTTTTAGTTTCCTTTTTTAAACCTTCGATTATCCAGCTTTTCCATCGTGGTGCCAGTTCTGAATGCAAAGTTCCCACCTGATGATTGTCAGTCCGTGGGTCCTCTCCTAGGATTCTTAAGACCTCTGTGTTCAAATCATTGGTCGTGTCCTCCGTAGGTGCAGAGGTACAGGAAATGTCTGATTTGGGATCGTTTCCCTCGACTGTATCTCCCGATGGTAGGTCTGAGGTCTGAGCAGGTGGGACAGTCGCTAAGTCCTCATCCAAATCGATCGAATTATCGACCGAACTCACTACTGTTTCTATAGAAACAGATATGGGAGATTGGGTTATGCCTATACCACTCGTGTAAGTACGAACTCAATTTCGTGAACGATTTGTCCCACCACTCGTGTGGGCACATCGCCAAGTTACGACTACCAAATCTTACCTGTCGGTTTTTCATCATTGGCGAAAATCGGTGGTGGGTGGCCGGACGGTGATGTTCTGAAAGCGTTTTCTAATTCTTTTAATTTCTTCCAAATCCGGTCTTCCCTTTCTTCTTTTTCCTTCTGCCTCTTGTGTCTTCCCATTCCGGTTGTTTATTTATTTAATTAAATGATATTTTCTACTACTACACTCTGAAAAGATGTGACGATGTCGAGCACAAAAAACGTTATGATTGAAAGTTGCTAGGGGCGATGGGAGGAGGAACGTAGAGGTTCCTGCCCTCAATTTTTTTTTTGTTTACTCTGAACAAGTGATGGTGTTGCTGTACAAACAGCGATACTACGTTTTTAGTAATCCTCTCGAACGAAGCGTTTCGGATTCGGATTCGGAGGCCTAAAGGTAATCCTTCCTTCCTTATCTCCGTGATATACTGTCAGCCATTTACAGTCAGTCAACAATTTTATGAAGAAAAATTGAAAAGTGCAAAACTTATTATCTTTTTTCGAAAAGGGTGCTTTTATTTCCCATTGATCACTTGTTGATGTTTTCCACCATATTAAAATTCGATTCGAATATAATACCGAGAATGCTACATTCTAGAATGTTTAAAGTAATATTCTGAATTTTTCTGAGTCATTCGGAACGATACAGTCAACGCGGCACTCGTTTGAAACACGGCTGGGGTCATTTCGACCCCCTGTGACCAGCGTCTTATAGCCAGAACGTGTGACTACGAAGGCTACATGAAACGAACGCGCGGACATTTAAAAGCGAAATAATTATAACGCACCTTTTTACGTCGTTCTATTTTTTAAATTCTTTTTAGAGTTGTTTAAAAAGCAGCTGTAAGCCAGAGAGTGCGAAGGATGTACTTGCAAAAATGTCTTAATATAATTCTGGCTAAACGTACGAGTATAGTACAGGAATTTAAAATGATACATAACGCGCTTCCGCTCCAGTCTGGAACCCGGAAAGAAGGTGAATTTCGACAATATTTCATGGATACCCGATTGATAGAACGAAAATTCTGTTCAGTGTCTTTTATTCTCCATATCTTCAAGTATCTTTACCATTTTTTTCACAATATTTTGTAACAAACTAGCCAACCTAAAGCTGGATGTAGCGAGTCATCTTTGTCTGATAGTGTCTTGCGGCTGGCAAGATGACAGCCCCAACACGGAGCAGATCAAGCTACTACGGAATGCCGTAGTGAGGCACGCCTGATCTGTGCCGTATGTCCACCGGATCAGAGAAACCGTGTCGTATGGAAGTAACAAATTTGTACATCGAGCTTGTAGTTTTTTTCTCACTAAAACTGTTTGTATATAAAAACCTAGTCCATGTTTATTACTTGCTGGCAGAGTAAAGATTATTCGAATTCACGTGGTTTATATAGCAAACGTCATTGAAACCTAACCTCAAACTCTTGATTCGCGAACTACACACGGAGAGAATTAAATGTTAAAAATTACCGTGCAGTAACGGTAACCAGATGACAACCCTGAAACTTCGCTTATTATTGTTGGGTAGAACACAGATTTTCACGAAAATAAAATAAAATTTCTTCTTCAGATAGAAAATTTTACCAGATTTTCTAGTAAATTTCGATGTGTAACAAAATACGCAAAACTTAAATTTGAAAAATATATAATATCAGCGAAATTTTACTGTGCATTTTAGTATTTTATGCCTTTCAGAAATGTCTATAAAAAAGTATCGTCTTTATAAAAGTTATTTTAAGATTTATTATAAAATTAAAGAATGTTACAGGAAAATGTATTGTGCTCTCGGTAAAAATTATCGTGCGCGCTTGGTTAAAATTATCGTGCGGTACGGTACGGGAATTTTGAGGCACTGCATTGTAAAAATTCCCCTTCATTCCTTTCACTTCAGAATGGTATGGTGGTGGGAGTAAGTAGGGGAGCGCGATTTCTTTATGGTACGATGGGACTTCCCAAAAAATATCGTCTAAACTGCGTACATCGCTAGTTCAGTTTAGCCTGAAGCCTCAGTCGCATGCAGCGTCTCGCTGCGAGAAAGTGACACGTAGCGATCGTATGATGACGAAGTAATATGTGCGCAAATTAGTCACATCACTCGAGCCTACGATGGTACAAAATGTATTATAAATAAATGTTAGTATTAAGCGAAAAATAAATTCTAATGATTAAATTTGTCTCCTTATCCGTTTGTTGACTATACCAATTTATATGGAAGAAAAAAATGTTCCCAACAAAAAACAAACAGCATTAATTTGTACCAATTTTTCAATAGTAAATAATATTCATTATTATTATTATGGTTATTGTTATTTCGGTTATTATTATGATTATTATAGCACCAGTTTTTGAAGAAAAAATACATTTTACTAAGGATTTCTTCAATCGAAGAATTTAAATTTTACCAGCCTTATAGGGAATTGTTTTTGAGGATTCGGCTTCGATCCGGCCAGTGAAGGTTATTCCACAGTCAACAGTGGAATTAGAAGATGTTTACGTTTCGGCCCTCTGGTTCGGGTCCTCTTCAGCAATTTTATTTTTCTGTATATAATATGATACACATTTTGTCATAATAATGTTTTTACATTATTATGACAAAACAAACATTATTATGACAAAATGTGTATCATATTATATACAGAAAAATAAAATTTCTGAAGAGGACCCGAACCAGCGGGCCGAAACGTAAACATCTTCTAATTCCAATGTTGACTTTGGAATAACCTTCACTGGCCGAATCGAAGCCGAATCCTCAAAGGCTATCTTGTCATCTACACGGCCGCACACATCTCTGACTCACTTATAGGGAATTTTTCTTCCGAGGTTGCCGCAGGTAAATTTTACTGTGCAGCACCGTAAAAATAACGTACGGCGCGGTTGGTAATTTTTAACCGACTGTAGGTAAATTTTCGAACATACATGCTAAATTTTACTGTCTCCAATTTTTACCCTTCTTGTATAGTAAAATTTGAACTACGTATTTGAAATTTTCTGTAACCTGAGTTAAAAAAAACTTGACGCATACGACTTATTATGTTTTTCTCACTTGTCACCACATTGAAATATATCACGGTAATTTTTACCGTGAAATTCACCACAAAAATTACTTTTTAATTCTCTCCGTGCAGTTCCACTGATCCGGTCTACATCCGGCACAGATCAGGCGTGCCGTGGTCCGGTATTCCGGACCGCAGCTTGATAGCCGCCTGGTCAGTCTTCAGGCTGCTGGATCAAAATTTCTAGTCGGGAACAAATTTGTACACCGAACTTGTAGTTTCTTTTTCACAAAAACTGTTTGTGTACAAAGAATTAGTCCAGGTAGTAAATCAAGGAACATTATTATTATTTCCGTTGTATAATAAAGGGATAACCGCGGGTAACATTACACATTTAATTGACATAACGATTTCGTATCTCCGCAAGTGGTTACGAGCGATAAGCAGTTTGCTTGTAATACTGTCGAAAATGTGTGTGATTGTCCAACAGTATGGATGCTTTGGCGCTGTTTGAAAATAATCTCCGAGCAACGCGAATGTGCTGACGGAATTTAATTGCGTTCACCAGCTCGCATGTGTACACGATTTGACATTATGACATTATTATAGGCATTATATCCTCAGCCTAATCACGCGTTGGTCTTTCCAAAGCACGTGGCCCTGTATATAGATATTTAAAAGAAAAAATATGTTTTTGCTGTTCAAGACCTCGTTCTATAGGTGTGTGTGTGTGTGTGTGTGTGTGTGTGCGCGCGCGCGCTGTTGAGTTTTACCAAAATTCTGTTTTTCAAGTAAGTTATCGCAAAAAAGATAAGTTTTTCTTATCTATCGTGCAAATTCATACAGATTAAAAATGTATGGGACGTATGACGATGTCGTCTTTCATTCTTTATAAGCTTTTATCTTTTTTTAAATGGATAAATAAAAATACAATGTTAAAGTGTCATCGATATCGAAAAATTATTTCTTCAAAAACATAAGCAATACGAAAACAATAAAGCTACAGCATGGAAAGAGCGAATTTATCGAAAAGTTTGATTTAAGATTTTTCGTTCGATTAAATTGCTGGGTAGTTCGGTTAGCATGAGAAAACACGATTGTGTAAAATAAAGCAGACATTCGTTCCATCATATAAGAAAATTTTAGTAACTGCACTATTAAAGATATAAAGACGCCAGATTTATGATACGGCGAATCATGACATGGCGATATTATGATTCTCATTGAAGTCTTCAAACGGAGAGCGCAATGATGAGTGGCGATCAAGAAAATAAACATACTCATGATTTTATAACGTTACGATTATTGATTGGTCATTCTTATGGTTTTCAATATGTTTCTATCATTTTATTTCAAGAGTAAGAAAGTCGGAAATGATAACGACGCAATTTCGGACATCCGTTGAATCTGTAGGGGAAATTCGGTGGATAGGTAATAAATCGATAAATTATAACTCCAAACTAATTTTACTCTGGTCATTTTTTACAAAACAGTCGAGGAACAAAATCCTCGACTGTTTTTTTCATAAGCTTTTTTTCAAATGATGTATACACATAATTTGAAAATGAAAACATTATCTACATCGTAAACATCTTTTGAAAGCATCACAAGAATGATATTCAAAAGGAATTATACGCAAAATTGCTTTATCTTGTTTTTTGTGCGCATTTTTCGAAGCGCCTCCGAGCGCTCCGAAACGCTTATGAAACAGCCTAGCCGATGGAAATAGCAATTCGGAGCCGTTTAGTCCAGTTGTACGAAAACTATACAACGACCTAACAACTGGACGATAGCCTAATCAGTTTAGAAGTTTTTAACGCGTTTTTTTCGCAACCGCATTTTCGGAATCGGGAAAATGCATCGTTCGGGCAGTTTTCAAGCCATTAACTTGAAATTTCAACTATAGCTTTTTAGATAAATTCTCTAAAGCTGTAAGAAAGATTTTTACGATTTATCATCAATCTTCGCCTTTATAGGCAAATTTAGGCCGATTTTTAAGCGACACAAAAGTATTCAAAATTATGCCGTTTAGCGAAAAAATCTTATTTTTAAATCATCTTGTGTACTTCTCTGGCAAAACTAATGGAAATTAGTTTTCTAGTACTCTCAGTGTGGATACGACTGAGCAGCCGTTTTGTATTTTTTTTTTCATAATTATTTTTTTTTCTATATCTACGTCAACACATATGTAGAATAAATCCTCTGAATGCCATTTTTATTGCTTTATTAGTATTCGTAAAAGAAATTCCCAAAAAAGTCTCATTTTCAGTGAGCCTCGTAGATGTAACGCCTTAAGGGGAAATATACTCTTCGGCGAGGAAAAAATTTGCAGATTTTCCTAAGATGCCTTCACCATTTTAGGACTCAGTTACTACTTTTGGTTGTTACGAGGTATTTTTTTATTTATTAATCTCTAAAAATGGCGGAGGTGTGGCACGTACGGTCTTCTAAACACCATTTTTAAAACTAGCGTCTGCACTTTTAAAACTCATCGACCGATTCTGATGAAATTTGGGACAAATATTTCTCACCTCATTGTCTCAAACATGATCCTAAACGGTTTTGAAAATAAAAAAAAAGTCTTTTTTATTGTAGAATGTAGCACTTTTTTCGGAAAATTCAATCCTTTTGTTTCAAAGCGTACAATTTAATCCATTTTCAAGATGTCTTACATTTTCTTGGTTCATATTCTGCGTATAAGTTAAGGGGGGAAAATCCCTTTACACGCCCAAAAGTGAGGCATTTTTCATGAATTTTTTTAAAGCTGATGAAACAATTGCATCATTTAAAATTGTTGATATTATCTTATTATCGTTATAAGATTTTAGCATTATCTTATTACAACTTTCAAGTGTTCATTCTTTCTTTTTTAAACAAAATGAAGTGACGGCGTTGTGAGGTATACCTTTAGGCATCTTTTGAAAAACTGTTCATGGTATAGGTCAAAACGTTATTGATCGATCTGGCTGAAAGTTTGGGAGGTTTCTCATTCTAACATTATTAGAAGGATAATGTTAGATAATGACCTAAAGTTTTTAAAGTTATCGCGTCAATAAATTACTTTTTTGGGGTAAAAATTGTCGAGAAAATGGTCAAAAATATGAAAATTTGATTGCAAAGCCTACTGAATTTTTAATTTTATACTTTTTTATATCTTCATTGGTATATCTTTCCAATAATGTTGAAGTGACAATCTCCCAAAATATCAGCCAGATCGATCAATAACTTTTTGAGCTTTAACATGAGCAGTTTTTCAAAAGACGACCAAAGAAATACCTTATAACGCCACCATTTTGTTTTGTTTAAAAAAGAAAAAATTAACACTCGAAACTTGTAATAAAATGATATCAAAATTTTATACTGATGCGATTATTTTATCAGCTTTGAAAAAATTCATGATGAATGGTTATTTTCCGGGTGTCTAAAAGGGGGTCCCCCCTTAAGGCGTCCGGCCACCCCGGCCGCTCGAAAAGTAGATATATTTTTGAAAAATTCATAAACTCGAAAGCATAAAACGAATAATATTTATTTTTTAACACAAAGCAAGAAACAGCTTTGAGAATGCCTCAGATAAATTTTAGTTCAAAATATTAAAATATTGCGGTGCTATTCGTGGATAGTGTCGCTACAATGTAGCATAGCGATATTTGTTTTCGACTATTAGGGAACCTATGGTGAGCCGAAGAAAAAAGTGTATTTTTCACCAAAATTTCACGAGAAAAAACGTAGATAAAAAATACCCAATCAAGTAATCGCAAAAATCCTACGTCACCTTTTAAATAATAATATATCAAAAAGTGTTGTGTACAAATTTTACACTAATCGGACCGATATCTTAGGAGATTTACTTGACACCATTTTGAAAAATGTAGTTTCGAGATAATCGCTAAAGACAGAAAATGTGCGATTACTCGACTGACGATGCGGTTTGTAATGTCGAATAATTTCTCAGTTCTTTATTTCAAATCTTCAACTTTTTTTTTCCAATGATTCCTCGTTGATAATTATTCAATAGCCGGCCACTATTAAACCGACCGTTCTAATAATTTCTAGTGAATCGATACTTTCTTTTTCCATGATGTATATTATTCTAATATATGATTACTTTTTCGTCAGCGATATTCTTCGTAATCTCAGAAAAGTAATACTATAGAATTTACGGCACAATCAGAATGGCTTGTGCTTTGCAAAATAATGGACGTGTACACCGACTTAATAATAATGGGTACTCGTCGATCAATTCCTCAAACCCCGATCAATCATGCCATGTGTTCGTACGTATCAAAAACGCGGATGTTGTCCGATAGCTTTGTTCCCTTTGTTTCCCATCGGCGAAGCAGGCCTCCCTCTTTCTCTATCAAACTTTGGTTCTTTCCGCAAGCACTTACAATTACGTTTCAAACGTCGATCTATCGGACATTCGCCGCAAACAAACCTCAAATGACATACTGGTGGGCCGGAAAATGTTCGGCACAAACACTACTTTATCGCGATTCTTATCATGGACAGCTTCGTCAACAGGAAATAGTATGCGAGATTACACTTTTTTCCAGTCATTCAAAATTTCAGTCTTTCGTATTCTTGTTCGAAATATTTATTTCCCATCTGGCATTAGCGATGGGTGTATAAACGAAAATCATTAGAATTTCTTCGATTAGAAAAAGCATTGTACGATCGACAATTAATTGACGGCATCTTCGACGCCCTTAGATATTTTTTGTATTCCTTCGTATGCTCTTGCAGGCCCTATGCATTTTATTTTCACCCTATGCTGATCGCTCCACTATGTTTAGTTCCTTATCGGGCCGCTAGAGCATGCCCACTAAAGAACGTAAAACAAGCACTTTATGTAACCATCGGTTATTTGCAAAAAGCATGTTTTTAGATAAATGGGTGAAAAATAGTCTGAAAATGTAGGTTAAATTTTGCGACCACTTTTAAGCTCACAGTTAACAAACATCATCATAGGGCTGTATTCGATACCAGAGTTAAAAAGATTAAAATGTTATTTTAATTATTATTATTTCCATTTAAGTTACACTGAGAGAAACGTATGGTAACTTCAACCATATTTCAACCCATTTTCAACCCTGAGAGAACAACAATATTTTATAGTAATGGTTACTATCTGAAATATAGTACTGCTTATGATATGTTAGCAGTTGTGTTAACTATACTCGTATGTTAACCGCAACCAACAACCTTTCAAGCATGCGTTGATAGTTCAATGGGATATAATATAATAGGTTTTCATAAAATGGATATTTCCTCACACTATCAAAAAATAGTGATTTTCATCATATTGAATGGTATGTCTACTGAATGTATATAATATTTCAAAAATTAAAAAATTCTGAATTGAGAGTACTACCCGGATCATTGTTTATCATAATTTGGCTTTCTCTGACCTCCTAAAATGATTCCTAACGAAAAAAATATTTCGCCTCAACATGGATTCGAACGTACGGCCTACTCATCTAACTATAAATCTAAAATATAAATATAATCTATATCTATAACTAACTATAACCAACGACGATTTATCTTTCATTACCACACATACGCAGAATATGAACCAAGATGAAGTGAGAAATTTTGAAAATCGATGACACGGTACGCTTTGAACCAAAAAGATTCAATTTTCAAAAAGAAAGTGGCTACATTTTGCAATGAAAATATATTCTATGTTTTTTTCCATTTTTTAAAACATTTAGAGTCATGTTTTAGACAATAAGGTTAGAAAGTTTTATACCATATTTCATCAGAATCGGTCGATTAGTTTTTTAGCTATACGTCATGCTACTTTTGAAAATGCAGTTTATAATACCCCTGCCATTGAGATTGAGGAAGTGTGGGGTAAAAGGAGTGTGGAATGAGAGACTGAGAGAGGGGTAGAATAAATGGATTTGTTCGGCGAGTGGTGAGCAGACGGAGGGTATACAGATTTATGGATAAGGAGGAAGCGGCAGAGATTATAAGAGTTGTTAATATATATTTTCTGACATTGTATCACTTTTGTAAAAAACTTTTAAAAAAGTTATGCAAATAAAACTCTATTGATTGAATACCCCTGCCATTTTTGAAGATTAATAAAAAAAAATATACCATGCAACAACCAAAAGTAGTTATAAAACATAGTTTTTAGTCTAAAACAGGGCGGGGAATCCTTTAATTGAAAAAGAAAATCGCAAAAATCAGCAAACTTTCGAGCGAGCAGGGTTTAGAAGTGGGAGAGGAACAAGGGAATATATCCTTGTACAAAACCGATTGACAAACAATGAATTATAGGAAGAAGGAGGTGAAGGCATTTGGTGATTTTAAAGCGGCTTTCAACACTAAATATAGGGAGGATCTGCTGCGGCAGACAAAAAAATTTGGGATGAAATGAAAGTTGCAAAAAATAATAAGCAAAATATACGAAAAAAAACAGAAAACTAGGTCATCACGCAGGAAGGTACAACGGAGAAATTTGGTATCTGACTGAAACAAAATTGAGAATTCGATATTTTGCAGGGAGTATGAAAATGGATAACAAAGTATAGAAATGGAAGAGTACTGGAGAACCAACGGGACCTTGGGCAAGATTAATGCGGCAAATAAGTAACCACAGGAAGGGAAGAATCAAAGAAACATGGGCATGGTATGACTGGATTGAAAATTACTGAATTCCATGAATAAAAAATAATAATATTCGGCAATCAGTCCGATTTTTTTCGTTTATTTAAATGACTTATGTTGTACATAAAAATATTTTTTAATGTTTTGGTTTTATTTTTTATATAACTTTTTTAGTGGAAAGTCCTACTGCTCCAAAAATTGTCTGAAAGAAAAAACCAACGAGATTATTAATCGGTATGATAAACTGAGAAGCGTACAAAGGATTTTTTCAAATGAAAATCAACAAAATGGTGGTCATTTCATACTTAAGTGTCAAATTGGGCCCTTTTTTGATACTTTTTCGTTTGAAAAAAGAGTGAAATTTTCGAGTAAAAAAATCCTTCCGTACGACCTTAAGGAACGGCGTGAATAATGTTGTGACAAAAGTTGGGACAGATGGCTTGACAACTCTTTGTTTGAGAAAAACGTGCGCCGTCCACGCCAGGTTTCACGCAGCTGGTCGAATGAAAGTCCATAGTTTTGGATGATGCAAAAAAAACGATTTTCAAAAATGTTATACTGGAAGATGTAAACTGGTATTAAGATGCGGAAATTTATGGAAAGAAAGCACCAATGACATTGAAGTTTGCATCGTTGGAATGCCACGAAACATAGTTCTTTTTAATCATGCAGTTTTTTGGCTGTGGAAGTCACACGAACGTTTTTGCGTATTTTTAGTAGAGATTTACAACCTCAATTTGCAAAAGAGGCTTTGATTAAGCATAAGAATTAAGAAATTGAGGATAATTGAGGATAAGTAGCTGACAAAACAAAAATATTGTAGGCACCTTTGCAATAACGTATGTGTACGTCTGTTGTACGACCTCTGCTTTCTTCACACTTTAAGACTAGTAGTTGTCAATCAATGTTTGTGTCAATGAGAGTGACGAGACAAATTTCATAGTTATTCCCCAAAGTACGGGGAAAAAACTCAAGTTCAAAATAAAAAACAAAATTAACAGATCACGTATGGCGAACCGAAATGCAGAAATTAAATGAAATCGCATGGAACTCGGTAATCTGCGGGTTTTGCGGGATCGTTAATAACGAATCTCAGGTCGAAGAAATAAAAAAAAAAACGACGGGTCCAATATGGCGAACCGAAATGCAAAGTTTGATTCAATTTGAATTTGCGATCCTCAATTTATACCTCAGATCCGTAATGAATGACCTCGAAAACCCCCAAACATCGAGTTTCGCCCGATTGCAAGAATTTTTGCATTTGATCCGCCATTTTGAATTTTTCCATTTTTTATCCCAGATTCGCAATCAGCAACCTCGAAAACCGTTGAATACCAAATTTTGTAATTTTCTGATTTTTTTTTTTTCGAGAAATTTCACCCCGCGCTGATACCTGAGAGACCTCGATTTTCGTGAAAATTGACGGATCTCCATTTTCTCCAAAAGAACGGGGTTGCAACCCGAATAAAGAATAAAGGCAGCGATCTGCTATTTGGTGGAGTATTTCTACATACCCTGAACTAAAAAAAACGCAAAAACCTTTGGTGCCTCTGCATTTGTTGTAATGTTATAACATGATAAACAAAGAAGTGTAAAAATGGGCATTTTACACACTTTTAAACAATCAGCTTTACAATGTGGAAAACGGCTTCTGAAAAATACGAAAAATAAACAGTTTTGTAGGGAGAAATCCAAGGTTTCCAACGATGCCGGTTTGGATGCTGTGCGATAATTTGGACCAGAGTTATGACCGGTCAAAGTTGAAAAATGCATTTTTTCGTAAAGCTGCGATAACTTGGCTAAAAAAAATCGCACAGAAATTGAAAAAAAAAACCAAATTGTTGGGAAAGATACAAGCTTTCTAATGGTCGAAACAGATTTTCGAAAAAAAAATTTCTGTTCCCCGTGTACCTTGTCAAACTCGAGCAAATTTTTTGATTTTATGTTTTGTTTTGTTTAACAACGAATTTCTTTATTTAAACAAAACGAAAAAAATTATTTATAATCAGATTATCAAAGTCGAAGGTTTACACTACAAAATGCTTTTTTTTCATTTTTTCTCCGACCATTTTTCACCGAGTTACAGTTACAGCGGTTTGAAAAAGGGCTATTTTTCGTCAAAAAAATAGTGATCCCTTAATTGTTGCGCTTAGTGTAAAAAAGTTAAGTTCATAATAAATTTTCACCTTTCAGATTGAACAAAATGTTTAATCAAGAAAAATATGTTTCCATTAAGCGTGAGAATTATTTAGCCTTTCCTTTATCGTTTTAAACTTAAGGGATAACGACACTCCAGGATTTTGGAAAAATCGTTTTTTTTTGCTTAAAAAATACTTTGGGGCCATAAAAACAATAAGCAATTGGTCCTGTAGCGATACATTTTTTTTCAAAGGTTTAGTTATCGATTTTGCCCCACGCCTCGGAGCGCGCGCTGAGTGGTCGTACAACTTTGATCGCATTTTTCTCGAAACCACTTTTTTCGATTTGAAAGGGCGAATTACTCAAACGCCTTTGCATGGATCGATTTGAAATGCTGATAGTGGCTTCACCATTACATTCTCTATGGGAGGACGTAGCCGTTTTTTTATTAAATTCCAACTTTTGTTTTATAAACAATTTACTGCTTATTTTTTGGGCAAAAATCGATTTCTTTCTTCCAAAGTGCGCCATTTTTGCAAAATTCGATGAAAAAGAATCCCTGCGTAGTCCCATAGCTAATAATATATAGATTATATATATTTTTTTGTTTTTGTTCCAGGTCTTATACTTTACGCGTTAAGCATGTTTAAAAAACACGTTTTTCAAAATGGGCTCTGTCGCCGTCATTTTTTATGAAAATTAAAATAATTGTTTTTCTTCGTACTTTAATAGGTGTAAAATAAAGCCTCTCAAAAGAAATTCTATTCCTCTTGTCATACTCCCAAAATAAATTGTCAAAGTTAGGCCTTATTTTGTGCCGCTAGAGTGGTGTTATCCCTCAACTGCTGTTAACAAAATAATAGTACATGTACTTTCTATCCAGCTATGATCTATGGCGCTCATTTTTTTATTTCAATAGCGTGTTTTTATTCAGTCATCCATGCATCTATGCTTATTATTATTTTTTTATCGTTATTATTAACGTTATTTGTATTGATGAACTGATGGTTTTCATTAATTCTCGTTTCCACCGACAAACTCGGCGGGTGCGGCATGATTTGATAGTCCGTCGACCTCACTTGTGATTAATCTTTCGTCATACAGTGGTAGCTCTCCGCAACACACAAGTATAACACTCAATAAGCGAATACTCAAGAAGCGAATGTCAGTGAGGTTATCGGAGTTTTTTCTCCTCAATTTTTTTTTCGTCATTGATAACACTATTTTTCGCATTCATCATCGTGCACAGGCCATCGACGGAATGATCCGGGCACATTGCACTACTCGGCATATTTATTTTTCGTCATAAATTCAACGTGAACCATAGCAAGCTAAAATGATCCGATTTGCACAATGTTGACACATCGTGCTGTCATTATCGTCATTGCCTATCGGCCGAAAATAAATCGCAAAAGTCAAATCGATGGCGGACCACAGTGCGATTCAATAGCGAAACGAAAATGATTACGTGTTACCAATAATTGCAATACAGGAATAGAAGTTAGGGTGAGATGGACGTTTTCAAGGGGAAGTTCTCCGATATACGATGCATGAACACGTCGAATATTTCGAGAATGCTTACGGCAATAATGTATTAAGGGGAGATACCTTAGGGCGAGGAAAATATTTGCTGATTTTCGTGATTTTTTTTTCAAAGGAAAGATTTGTTCACCTTATTTGAGACTTAGGATATGCGTTATTACTACTTTTGTTTGTTACATGGTATTTTTCTATTTATTAATTTTTAAAAATGGCGAAGGTGTGTCTTCTAAACTGCACTTTTATAACTAGCCTGGCATATAGCCAAAAAACTAGTCGACCTTTATTGATGAAATTTGGTACAAATCTTTCTAACCTGATTGCCTAAAACATTACCCTAAATATGTTTTGAAAATCTCAAAAAAGAAGTCTTTTTTATTGCAAAATGTGGCAATTTTTTTTCTAAAAATTCATTTTTTTAGTTTAAAGCGTACCGTTTCATCGATCTTCGCCATTTGTCACTTTTCTTGGTTCATATTCTGCTTTGAGTATTGATAAGAGAAAAAATATCGTTGGTATTTTTTAGACTAATCTCGTCGACGCTACGGTTCGCGCCGCCTGACAAGATCCTCCCCAACCCGTTTGGAGTACCGCGCCATACCTTCGCTAGTTTCAAAGATTAAGGGTTTACGTGGGTCTCAAAGCCACAAAAGCATATTAAAAAAAATTAATTTCTTTTAAAATAAAGAGGATTAAAAAAAATTGAAACTTGAATTTTTCGCAGAGTTGTATGCAAAATAGTTCAATTTTTGGTACAACTTACACTACGGTGGCCTTGTGGAATTGGTTGTACTCGAAAAAAAACCTTCGTTCAATCACTGGTCAATGCTAGTTTGAAGACGTGTGCAAAATTTCAATTACGCCGAAGCATTAGTTTTTGAGAAATCGTGTCCACCGGTTTTTTAAGGGGACTCCGGAAACTAGGTCCCACCGGCTAAATTTCCCAAATTTTCGGATAATTTTTTGTTAAGATATTGTTGAACTGTCGCTCTTTTATGTGCTTAACATTTTGAATAAAATAATTCATATATTATATGTTTTTTTTAATAGAGAAAAAATGTTTTGTTTTTGCTTCGAAACTAAATTAATAAAATGAATTACGAGGGTTTCGACAAATAAAATTTAAAAAATACCATGTAACAGCCAGAAGTACTATATAAAACATACCCTAAGTCTAAAAAATGGCAAAGGGAACTTTCCTTTTGAAAAACAATCATGAAAATCAGCAAATTTGTATCACCCCTAAAAAAGTGAAGAAAAAACTTTCGGGAATATAATTTCTCTTGCTGGACCTAAATATAATTCATCGTGCTTTTTTTTATACTGGTTTCATCCGGCTGTCGTGATAGCAAATTATTGCAATTGGCGATAGCGAAGCTCGAATGTTTGGAAATATGTCCGCGAATACCAAATGTACGTTTTGCAAATAGAGATGTACAGTACAAAGCCCGTTCACGACGTACGTAATTTGACATTCAAATGAACTTAGAAATAGTAACAAGATTCGTGTATGGATATACAAGGCGACGTTGTAGTCTTTTAAGGGGCCAGTCCACTTTGGAGCCCCGAAAAAGGCTATTTTCGGCTCTATTGATAAATAAAGTCTTAAAATACATTTTAAAAAAATGTATTCATTTTTGTTCATTTTTAAGTACACTTAAGTACATTTGTAAGTACATACATTTTATCACAAAAACATCACAACTCGGCAACGGCTTGTTTGAAACAAAAAAATCAAAGTCCATTAGATTCAGTATGACACTAGCTACAAAATGACCCTCGGATATAAAGTTTTATCAAAAAATAAAAAAATTAGAGATGAAAAACGAAAAAAGTAAAAAAACGCGTTTTTCACAGTTTTTCGCAAAAAAAAAGAGTAGAAATAAACATTTTAAAACCATCGAGGGTTATCTTGTTGTGAATCATGTTTACAATATGTGGTTCAAATTTCAAGAGAATCGGTTTACTAGTTTTAGAGATACAATGGAGCTAGATTTTAAAAACGTTGTTTCGAGAAAAACGCGTTTGAAGTTTGTACTATGAAAAACTCTTATCTAAACTCAATCGGCAATTCCTGGACCGTACAAAATCCAACATTTCTGAATGTATGTACTTTCGAAAACAGTAAAAAAATCGATTTTTTGAAATTTTCAAATTGGACTAGCCCCTTAAGAGCAAGATTGTACTTCGGACGCTCGAAAAAAGCTATTTTTGTGATTTTTTCATGAGATTATTAATAAGGATTTTGATGTAGGGTTTGTTAGGCTTAAAAAATAGAGGCTTGAAATACATTTTTTTTAATCATGTATTTTATGCACTTTTTATACACAAAAACATCCTTTAAGGCCTTAAGCCACAGTAACGGGTGTAAAATCATGTGCGAATTTAACAATTTTTCGTATGAAAAGGTGATTCACCCATAAAATTAATTACACATCTATTGAGTATGAATATCAAGCTGTTGGGAATTTTTTTTTTTTTCGATGTACAAAATGGCCGACAACTCGAAACTTCTCGAAACAGCTGTTTTCAACTTCAACAATTTTCACTCGATTCACTTCAAATTTGAAAGTTATGTTCCTAATTGGATTTCGCAGAGAACTACGTACGGAATTTCTGATTAAGGACGTTGAGTCCCTATGAAACATGTTAATGTTAATTGTTCAATAAATAGCTTCTTAATCGTCATGAAATTTTAACACGACCTCCTGAATACTTCATGAAAAAACATACCAAATTTTCAGAATTCTATCATCATTACTTCAACCTCCTTAGGGGTTGAAATAAAAAATCATAAGAAAATGCTGAAAATTTGGTATGTTTTTGTATGAAGTATTTAGGAGGTCGTGTTAAAATTTCACGACGATTAGGAAGCTCGTTATTAAAAAATTAACACTTCGTTAAGAACAATTTTTGAAAGAAATTTTAAAAAATTATCAATAAACTTCGTTTTGTTTCTGTTGCTTCCAGTATATTGTAGATATTACAAAATTGAGAGGTCAAAAAAAAACTTATTGCAAAGTTACATCAGTTTCCATAAGACAACATTTAACTTGTGAATGTTAATTGTTCAATAACGAGCTTCCTAATTGTCATGAAATGTTTACACGACCTCTGAAATACTTCATACAAAAATGTACGAAATTTTCAGCATTTTATTATCATTTGCGATTTGGAACTCAACATCCTTAATCAAAAACTTTTCATTTTATGAGCAGTTATAACGAAATTTTTCACTGAAAATTCATTTCTTAAATTCAGATACCTACAACTTTTGAATAAAACAATATTTTTTAAATTCCGTACGTACTCAGGGTTGTTACGCATTATTGACTCACAAATTCCCGGACTTTTCCAGGTTTTCCATACAGGTTTTGCAAAAATTCCAGGTTTTGCAGACTAGCCAGATTAGGGTCAAGTAAAGAACACTTTCTTTTCATCAAACATATATTTTTTGAGTTGGAGAGATATTAGTCTTAGTAAGCGTTACAAACTATACGGGAAATTTATATACATAAAAATAGCAATGACTGATTTTTGTGCCAAAAAACAACATTTTTAACCGACTTAAAGAAACAAAGGAAATTGTCAACTCGATCCTTCTATTGAAGAATTATGTTGAACTGGATAACATAATTTTTTTAAGACCAAATATATGGAAATTTGATAAAATTGATATTTATTTTTTTTAACTGAAATTCGAAACAATTTAAAAATTATAAAGTAAAAAAAAGACATTAAAAGCAAATACAGAACCTGTTCTACATTATAAACAAAAGTTTGACCACCGGTGAAAATAAAGGAAAAATATGTATAAATACTTATCTATAATGATAATGATGTGGTTGTGTATCGACAGATCGAATACAAATGTATTTTTGTAGCTTTACTTATTGTTTACTTTAATTTACAAATGTAGCTTTACAGTAAAATAGTTTTCAGTTTTTTAAATCCTCAATGTTTGGCACTGACATAACTTTCTTTTGTGTATAATGAGGAATAATATAAATATTAAAGATATACAAAAATATTTATTTTTATACTGTTCAGTTTTTTTGTTAAGTCGGTTTCATTTTTCGTATCTCTTTCAAAAAGTAAATTGTGAGAAAATTGCAGGATATTTCCAAAATTCCCTGACTTTTCCCTGATTATTCCGGGAGAAGGGAAATTCCCTGAGTTTTCCCGGTTTTCCATATGCGTAAAAACCCTGGTACTTCTCTAAGTATTCTAATGTAGATTGACGAGAATTTTTGTTTTTTGGTCTAGGTAAAAAATTGTGGATGCCAAATGTCACGCCGCGGAGCGCCTTTAAAAAAAAAGATAACAAAAGAAAATATTAGTAGTCGGCCATTTTGTACATCGAAAAAGAAAAAAAATATTTTCTAACAGCTCGATATTCATACTAAATAGATGTGTAATTAACTTTACGAGTGAATCACTTCTTCATGCGAATAAAAACTGTTAAGGCATTACCCCCACTTGTAGCGCAAAAAAAGGCCTTTTTCATGAATTTTTTTAAAGAAAACTACAAAACTTTTTTATTCGATCAATATACCATCTTAAAGAACACATCTTGAAGAACTTTCAGTAATTTTTTTATTGAAAAATATTACATTGTTTAGTGGCAAATGGCCGTCAATGAAATAATGTTTTTATATACACGGTTTGCGGTGACCAACATTGCGGCGAAGTGGATCATCTGAAAAAAAAATGCGGATGGATTTAGTCAAATATAAGTATAAACTAGTCTTTAATCGAAGGATTTTAAAAAATATTCATTTTTCACAAAATGGCGGACAGTCAAAGTTAATGGTTCGATTTTAACGAAAAAAAACGGGCGTTCTATGGCTATAAAACGGCCATTTTTTTCGAAAAAAAAATAGAACGATTAAAGACTACATTGTTATGTATTAAATAGGCCTGCAAAATTTCAAGAAGATCGGTTCATTGGTGTTCGAGTAATCTTGGTCACCGACTTCAGAAATGCCATTTTGAGAAAAACGAGTTTAAAGTTCCAATTTCAGTTCTTCAATTCACGGATTCTTCTCTTTCAACGCTCATATCTCAGTCAATTTTGTTCGGATCGACTTGAAATTTTCAGGACATATTCTCAGATACTTATACTTCAAAAAAATGCATTAAAAAAAATCGATTTTTTCAAAATCGCAAGTGGGGTTAACCCCTCAAATTCGCACATGATTTTATACCCGTTACTGTGGCCTAAGGCCTTAAATACAATGCCTCAATATTAGTAGATAGGTCTGCGCTGGTGTTAAAATCTTAAAAATGGGCCATCCGAAACAGAAGAATTGAAAAGTTTTTAGTTCACTATAACACTAGCAACCGGCAGAACTAAAATTTTTAATGTACATGCAGCAATAATAAAATAGCGGCGAAAAAAAAATTGTATTTTTTTCACTGTTTTTTGCAAAAAAAAAATGCAGTAAAAATTAAAATTTTAAGATAATTTTGCGGTGTAAATACGTGATTTAGAGAAAAACGCGTTCTTTTAAATAAAAAAACGTTCTTTTAAATTTAAAAAAAAACGTTATTTTAAATAACGTTCTATTAAATTTAAAAAAAGCACAAAAAAATTAACGTACACTTAATCAGTGACGCCTGCACCATAAAAAATGTCTTCCGGCTGTTCCAGAAGGTCATTTTCTTCCAATCTAGCCTGTTTCAAAGTTCCAAAGTAGAATCCTGCCTTAAATTTTCAACATTCACAACGGTCCGAAATCATTCTAAGGATATCACCGAATAATTCCCTTGTATCTTTGCTCGTCTTCGCGACCTTGACAAAAGGTTTCACAATTACACGAAGGTCAATACTGAAGATTGCGTCAAAACTTCTCGCTCGAAGTTTTCAACATTTTTCTTTATCTTTCCGCATTTCGTATTCATACGAAACTGACGCAAGTCACGAACGTTATGTCTTGACAATTTGTACGCGGCTGAACAGCTCACTCGTTGTCATCGTATTTTCCTTTATTTTTCGCCCGAAACGCTCGTCAAGATATTCTTTTTTTTCACGGTCGAGTAATCGGACATCTGTTTGCGTGCTTCAATCGGAATTTCTGCCGATCACTGAATCTCGGGTACTCTTCAAGAATGATTTTGTGGTTTTTTTTTGTTCAGTCTAATTGCCTCAAGCATCTATAACAGTGATGACCCGGTGTGAATAAGTCAGTGTCTCGAAAGCTCTTGTCGGAGGCAGATCGTGGTGTAATTCTCGTAGGCTCGCAATTATAGTTACTCGCTAGCGACCACGTGATTGACGCCCCTGGAAGGGTGATATCGACCCGAGTTTTCTCCGCCAAGTAAATAGCGTTTAAAAAAGCCAAATAAAACAGAATTATGTCGAAATTTCGTAAGAAAAGTCAGTGATTTGCGATTGCACAAAAGCCACACGATTATTTCCTAATCTGGAGTCGCCTCGAACGTTGCCGGGCGAAATAATAACGCGTCAAAATGATCCTCGTATCGCTTGTTTTTGCACAGCCGAGAGAGTGCGGGTTTATTTTCGAAGCGAAACAAACGTTCAATAAAGAGATCCGTCTTTCGGCCAGTTTTCATTCTTCATCTCTTTTTCTCGATTGCTCTTCTATTTTTCGGATACACTTGCTCTAATTCGCATCCTACACTCGATCGACGATTGACAAATATCGGTCGCGCAAAATCAATGTTTTTCTATTCAACGTGTTTGCGTGCTGTAAAAAAAGCGCGTTTTCAATCGTCGAGACGATTAAGAATGTATTGCCCGTACATTCCCTGCCAAAAGTAAGTTTCGGCGAGAATTTAGAGTACTTTGCGATGAGATTAAATTTTTTTTTAAATCAACCACACTGAAGATGCTGAGAACATTAATTTCCGGTAATAATAATAATGCAAAAAAGTTATGAGTAAATTGTTGAAAAAAAAACAAATTGTTCAACAAGTGTTCGGTGAAGTACTTTTATTATATTATAAAATGAAATCGTAGATTTTTCTGAATAGGTATGAATGTTTTTAGATTTTTCTTTCTATTTTCATTTTGATTTTTTTAATTTAAAAAAATGGATTAAGAGTCACAAATTTTCTATATGTATTCGGAGCAACGTTCCGTGTTAAATCCAAGAAGTGACCGCGGTATTGAACGAACAGTGTCATAGGTACAGTCTCTGAAAAATTCCAAAACCGCGATTTTCGAAATAGAGATAAAATTCTTTAAAAAATCTTATGTATTCAGAAAAATATCATAATTCATTTAATGTCACAAAAAATTAATTTTATCAGAGATTTTTTGAACGAATTTTTGTTTGCACAATTTATTCATAATTTTTTGGCATACTTATCATTCACAACCAATTATCTTAGCATCTTCAATGCAGTTGATTTTGTTCAGATTTTAATGTTATCGGAAAGTACCCAAAATGACCCAACAGATGCAAGAAAAACGACTTTTTTTTCTTAAAATAGTAATATTGGCTGAAACTTCACCGAGATTGTTTTTGTTGTAGTGTTTAAATTGTCAAAACAAATTTTTTTATTTTATTTTATTCTATTTTTCGCGGAGAAATTACATTATTGTTAATAACTAAAAAAGATGACGAAAATAAAAACATCGGTCAAGACTAAACTACTATTACATTGCATAGGTGTGCCAAATCTCAAGTCAATCCGTTCATCAGGTGTCGAGAAATCGTGTACACCGTTTTCAAAAACATAGTTTCGCGAAAAACGCGTTAAAGATTTACTAGCAAGTCTATCGTTGTGTTCATAAGTTTACCTTTAACCTGCCATTCCTGCACCATATGTTGGATGACATTGGAGTTTGCATCGTTGAAATGCAATTCTTTTTTTCCTTTATTTATTTCCATTATCATTCAAAATCTTTTTTTCAAATTCAAAGTCCTGAATTCCTAAGGAGGATACATAAAAATGAGCATGTGATTTTCATAGCCTGAATCGAGGAAGGAGAAATTGTTTAAATTGGAATGAATTAATTTCCGTTGCAACGATGCAAACTTCAACATCATTAGGTCAAGCTTTCCTCTTCAAATTGAGTTGCCTCAAACAACGATCAATTTTTCGAAACCCCCCTCAAATTATCTGACAGATCTCCTAATTATCGAAAACGCTCAAACTTGCCTAAATTTCTCATCGTCAGCGACGAAAAACGTTAAAACGATAAACAAATAGTACACTCTTTGTAGTCGACAAAGCTGAACTCCGCGAATTCCGTTTGCAGGCTGCTCATTTTCAGATTCATCGAGAGTGAAAATCGGGAATAAAGAGAAACCGTAATTTGAATATCCCGCCACTGTGAAAAGCGGCTGACCAACCAGAATCCGGTGGGATTTGGAGGGTGCCCACGTGACCCGAAGATTACCGAGAAAGCGAGAATCGTACGTATACCGAGGTTATAAATACCGGGGGTGGGCTAGCGGGGAGCCTCTTTTACATCCCGAGCGTTCCCAACAGTGCATTCACTATTGCGCTGGTACGACCATTTGGTCGAGTGTCGCGGCTGTGTGGCTCTTGCATACGCGCCCACGGTACAACGACGATACTTGCGAACGTTAAATCATTAATCGCGGTTAAGTTGCGCGACAATTGTTACAAACGTGTCGAGCGCCGTCAGGACTCCGGGCTTAAGTACGAGCGTCATTTCAGCGTTGATCGAAGAAACGAGAGAACGAAAATGCCGGAGACATCGCACCACATGAACGGATACGCGAACGGGCACGCGCCTGCCGCCGAATTGCAACAGGACACGACATTCTTATTTACTTCAGAGTCGGTTGGCGAGGGACATCCAGGTAATTCTTTATCTCATCTCCACAATTTCCATAGCCCATGGACATCACATTGTTTTCGCCTTTTCTCTCTGGTTGAGAACGTGCGCGCGGGACAATTCTCCCCCTCGTGTCCGCCATGGTAACCCGGGAGAAGTGCTGTTTCCGTTCTCTCGCACGCGTGCACTGCCCTCTATCGCCAACGCCGCTAACCATTCCATCCGATCGCGTGTGGTTTTTTTCCAGCGAAAAATGTATTTTACGAAAATCCAGAGGCTCTTTGTCATGCGCCGTTTCAATTTTTACCTCGTTACCGGAAGTATCCGCTGCTCGGAACATACGTAATTCGAATATCGGAATTTCTAACCTCCAAATTTCACGTCGAGGCTCGTAAAAGCGGCAGAGCGGGGTGAAGAGGAGGTTCTTTTTTTATCGCGAGACGACGATATCGCGTTACATCGCTTGCCATGTGCTCGCCAACAGTTTTTTTTGTGGGTCCCAAGTTCGAATTCTACGAACGCCGAGGTGTACACATAGAAGATTATTGTCCGATTTTTTTTCTTTCCCTGATCAATGCTTTTTCCCTAAAAATCCGACCACGAGGCAGAATAATGATTTACAAATATCAGCGCACGATGATGATTATCCGCTTATCTTTTTCGGTAAACGCTTTTTCTATCATGTTTGAATGAGATTTGATGATAATGGGGACGCGTGGAGAATCGTTCAGGCGGTTTATCAACGTTGATACAATATTTCGTGATGAAATCGTTGCGTCAGCCAAACAAACAATTCTTCTTGAATGTGGGAAGGTGCAAAAGGGTTGAAACGGAAATTGAACGTGTTGAGCCTGCGTTTATGAGATTGTGAGACATTTTTTATCGATTTAAGGCAAAATTGAGTTTAAATATATGTATATATATCTTTTTTTTTTTCAGACAAAATGTGTGATCAAATAAGCGATGCTATTTTGGATGCTCACCTGCAACAAGACCCTGATGCCAAGGTTGCGTGTGGTACGTATGCAGTAAATAACGATTTTATTCGAGGATCCTTTTCTCAATTATTTATTCATTGATATTCTCTTGATTAATTTGAATTCTGGAACTGCTGTAATTGGGATTGAAAAGGCTTCACATTGTACAAGTCTAATGAAAGATTTGGCCGATCAGAATTTTGCTATCTTCCTACCCAAACAATTATGAGAGTGCAATGTGATATTTAAGACGTTATCAACGTTCCGTTACACAAAACCATCGCCAGGCTATCAATGGTTATCAAATTTTTCTCTCAATGGCTGATGGGTTGTTCAATGATGCATGTTTCATTGTATTTGCTACTCTCGAGTGCCATGATGACAGAACAAACTCTGAGAATGACATAGATCGGCCATTGAGATGTCGGTTCTACCTTAAGGGGGTACCTAGAGGTCTGGAAAAAATGGCCAAATTTCGAATTTATTTCTGGGAAATGGTAAAAAAAGAAACGCGATTTTAAACACGAAGGTACATAGATATTGGGACTTAAAAAAAATAAAAAAAATACTCAAAAACAACATAAACATGGCCACTGGCAGATAAAGACATTTTTTTGGCGGCTTTTGGCGGTGGACACTTCAGCTTATAGGCTCTCTGAGAGTTAAACACCAAAAAGGTTATACAAGTTAACAATAAATGACGTGGCGACAATTGGAAACTCGAGTATACAAAATCTATAAAAAAAAGTTGTCATGTTTACATAACTATTAAAAAATGTAGATAGATTGAAAAAAAGTAAGATCATCAACGGCCTTTAAATGATTCTAAAGGAAATGTAGCTAAAGGGTGATACTATCGAATAAAACTATATTTGTAAAAATGCAATTTTTTCACCCACCTAGGTAGATGTAGCCTGTTAATTGATCGTATTTGCAAAAAAAAAAGCATCTACACTTATTATTTTTGAAACGTCAGAAAGAAATGTAATATTGAATTTTGCGCCAAAAATTTCAGTGACTAGTCACACGAAAAAACTATCAAACATTACTTTAAATTAGTATATTATTTTTATGGAACAATACATTAATAAGATTGTGCAAATGAAAAGTTATAAACAATCTCGTGAAGGACCTTTGAACCTCAATGCTGCACTTGATTTTGGCCACCCGGTTAATCTGAAAAACGTTTTTTTTTTCTCAAAATAGATAATATCGGCAAATACTGGACCGAGCTTTTTGGTTAGGGCGTTTCAATAAAAAAAGGAATTGAACCTTTTTTTCGAGAAAAAACAGCATGGTTAATAACTAATGGAAAAACAAAATGTTAAGGAAAACGCCGGTCAAGACTGAACTACTATTACACTGTATAAGTGTACCAAATTCCGAATCAATGTGTTCATTGGAAGTCGAGAAATCGTTGCAATCATAAGTTAACCTTCAATCTGCGATTTTGGCATCACACGTTGTACCTTCCTCTTCTTAGGAATAACCTTAGAAGTGTACCTTCTCGTTAATTCATCATGGATTCAGAGAAAGACCAATATTCTACAATCCAAGTGAAAAAAATGTGTGCATTATGTTTTCAACAATTTATTATTGAGTCATGACATTATTACTATACGACATGAATTTTTTTGTCACCTGCACCGTTGATTCTTTTAGTCGAATGTTCAGTATTCCCATACATAAAATTGATCCGTATTAAATTGTTTCTTTGGCTAAGAATATTTTTATATTACTTATGGAGATAAAAGTCTAGTTACGCATCTCTTACCAAGCAGAGAATCTTTCAATTCCTTAAAAGATTCTCTGCTTGGTAGGAGATACGTAACTAGACTTCATCTCCGTAAGTAGGATCAGGTTCATCGAGTTTTTATTTGCCAGAGGTTTAACTCCGTCGAACACCCACCCACAGAGAAATTCGCAATCCTGAGTACTATACTAACTACAGAGCATCGTTATTTGCCCCTATTACTATTTGTAATGTCTCTTAAGGAGGTACGATAACTTCCACGGGGTCAAAAAAGAGTCTAAATTTATTTCACTCACAGCTGCTCTGATTGATGTTTACTTATGTTGATTATTCGTATGATCGATTATAGTGTGCCAAATGTTGTGGTAAATGATGAATTTATTGCACGTGAACAAATAAAAACTGAAAAATTCGATTGTCAACAACTCGGTAGTAATCTTCGTGATAATATTAACGTAATAAAATTCACGCCTATTACAATAGGCTTGAATTACCTCAGCGGAATGAATACGACATGTAGAATATAATTATACATATTATTGATACGTGATAAATGATAAAACTCCATAAATTGTTGTTTGCATATTTTGTGACGGCTTCTATTCAAATTAATTTCGAAACAAAGCTGGGTTATGTTCGCCAAACGCATCAGCTGTTACTCACGACGTTGCTAAGTCTGTGGGTGCTATTTCGTCATTTTGACCATTTTCAACCGGAAATTGAAACTTTCTTGTAATGTAGTGCTTTAACTACACGGCGAAGATCGATTTTCTCATTTTTTTACAATATCTATTATATCTAAACTATCGAATTTCAGTTTCCCAACGGGTTTAGTTGGATACGTGAGCAGAAAAACCACGATCACCGCACTTCCGGTTGACCGTCTCCGTAAGACGACGTACTTCGGTAACTCAAAGTGCTCGACTTTGCTGTTTTATTGCGATAAAACTAAACGGTCAAAATAGCTCAAATTATGGCAATAGGCGCAAAAAGTATTCGTCAAAATCATATAAAAATTTCAAACCCGAAAGTTGGATTCGTAGCAATGATCGTACCTCCTCAAATCCTTCCGCTAACCCGCCAAAACTATTCCAACATCAATCTATCCAAAGCTATGCGATACGTTAAACAATGTTCGTTTTTTTTTCTTTCTATTTCATCGATGCTCAGAGACTGTTACGAAGACCGGAATGATTCTTCTCTGCGGTGAAATAACATCGAAGGCCGTTGTGGACTACCAAAAAATCGTACGAGACACAGTCAAGCACATCGGCTACGACGATTCCTCCAAAGGTATAAACAACCGAAAAATTGCGATATCCTTTCACGCGTAACATTTTATCTTTTGTTTCTTCTTTTCGCGATATGATCACCCGTATTTCTCAGTCCCTCCTTCATCAATGGTTATCTATTTTGTCCCGTAATGGCTGAGGGGTCGTTCAATGATGTACATTTCATTGTATTTGCTACTCTTGAGTGCCATGATGATAAAACATGCTCTGAGAACGACATTGTCCAGTAGATTCAGGCACTTCTTCCTCCTCTTAATGTAACATACTTGAAGAACGAAAGAAAAAAACACCCACGATTATCGTAGAACGGTTTTTATCAGGTATATACAGTCGTGGTGGAGAGGAGGTAACGAAAATTTGGAGATGCGAGTATTTTCCTTGAAAAAATAAAATCGAAACGAAAAACGTCTGTACAAAACGAATACTAGACACACGCGACTGAATCAGGCGGCAAACTATTACCGCTCTAACGCAAAGGCGAATTAATCACTCGGATAAATACATTTTTAAAAAGCCCTAGTAGATAACACGAGGCTTGGAGAGGTTTGGTGAGAACAGCAAAGAAAGACAATTATCTAAAAAAAACAAGAACAGAGAGATGAACACTGTACATATAATAACGTAAGAGTGTAATGGTGGTGGCAGGATTTGATTGGCGCACGTTGAACCTTTTGGTGGCGATCGAACAACAATCACCGAATATCGCGGACGGAGTCCATACGGACAGGGAAGAGAAGGACGTGGGTGCCGGTGATCAGGTACATAACCCAATCTCAGCCCGTGCAACAGAGCGGCAAAACAAAGTCGTGTTTTCGTTTTTTTTTTGTTCATCTCGATAATTCGAGCATAATTATCACATGGAAACTATTTAATCAATGAGTCAGCACTCAAAGCAAAATCTAATGTGTGCGTGTGGAATCAGAGCGGTATCGATCAACGGGATCCAACATATCAAGGAAAACAAATCATAAAATCACATTTTGCGCCTGAATGTATTCATCTCACGAGGCTGACCAACTTATGATCTCATAGCATACACGAGGATGGAAAAAACCATTGTTAACAAAATTCATCAAATTCATGACTGGATGCGCTATAACGTACATAGAAGGGAAGAAAAAGAATCACGCAACGGCGATCGTACACTCACAAAGTTAGGATGTCGCAACCTATAACATCGCCGTTCCGACCATCGACAGACCACCATCCGAACGAATACTTAAACACTCCGAGGATACCTGTTACATGCTTTTCGTACACGTATATATATATATATATATATATATATATATATATAAAGTATAAATGATGGAAGTTGCATTGATATATCAGATGAAAATGGTTATTAGGCATAGACCGTGCCGCTTGAACGTCGCTGTCCGCACAGACCACCGAGTGAGAATTTATAACATGCTGCGTTTCCAATGTACATTCTTGTATACTATTTATCTTCTCTTTTTGACTATTTAAATCACACGTGTATATATTCGTGTATATGTATATGTATATATAATATGCATTCATGAAGGATGCTGTAAAGGGGTTTATACGGTCGTTACATATTGGCTTGAGTTTGCAGCACTTTAAAATGAATTTCGTAAATATTCCAAATTCTATCAGTTCTACCGATGCAGATTCCAATTAAAGGAGGAACGAGCGCGCGCTCTTGATTTCTAAAGCTTTTGTTAAAATGTTAACCAGGCGTTGTTCATATAATCACGCACGTTTGAGTTAAATTTCAGAACAGTCGACTATTTAGGTTAAGAGATAATGGGTTTTAAAATTGCAACTTAACACTGCAGGGTCTGCATTGATATTCAGACAGAATAATTTTCCGTAAAAAATATTTGTCCCCTATGCTGAGAAGACATATGGCAACACCGCATCGTTCCACGTATCCAATGACGTAAGCTTGCGCGACATATTCAAAATAATACTGCAACACACATTTTTATTCGGAAGTAATTTTTAATCGAACAGAGTTTTTAATTAGTTATGAACTAACCAACACTTTTATTTGTTAATGAAGATAACACAAACAATGTAAAATATTTATATTTATAAGGCAAATATGTGTTTTATGGTAAACGTTTTTAACTTTAGGAACACGATAATTTATTTTTTCTCGAAATATTGAACAATACTGTTCTGCAGTGTTGCCATATGTCTTCTTATTATAGGGGACAAATATTTTTTACGGAGATTTATTCTGTCTTCACTGAACGTTTTTAGCAAAACTGAATAGTAAAGACAATCCAAACTTTTTTTCACTCTTTCCTTAACTAGTTTGCTATCGAAACATGATGTTTTTTTTTATATTTATAAACACAATAGACAAATTACGACAAATTACGTGACCTGACTTTCGGTCGATGCCGATCCTGCAGTGTTGAAAGTTGCAATTTTAAAACGCATTACCTCCCAATATAAATAGCCGACTGTTCTGAAATTGTATTCAACCATGCATAATGATGTGAACAATGTCTGGTTAAAATTTGAACAAAATCTATAGAAGTCAAGAGCGCGAGCGCTCGTCCTACCATAAATAATGCCTTGTCAAATCTTGGTAATATTTGTAATATTTGGCAATTGGTAATATTTGGCATTAGTTTTTTTTTACTTTCATTCACTATTGATTCAACCCGAGCCAATGGAAAGGTCTATGCAATGTCTATATTTTTTCAGTGTTAACGAAATCCGAAACGTCCATTTATTATAAGATTGAAGAGGGCGATATCGTGAATATAAGTACATAGAAAAGATACCAGTTAAATACATATACATGTACTACTGGGTGCGCAACTAAGTTTCCGGGTTTTTTTGACCAATAAAAAATCGAACATTTCAAGACAAATACAAAAAATGGTTCATTCGAAGTATTGTCCCTCGCTATTTACACATTTTCGCCATCTCTCTGGCAATACATAAATACCGCGACGATAAAAAGACGCGTCTTTGGACTGAAACCATTCGTCATACCAATTTTGTACTGCATCGTCATTGGCTAAGTGTAGCCCACGCAAGCCGTGCGCCATCGACCGGAACAAGTGGTAGTCTGAAGGGACCGGGTCTGGTGAATACGGCGGGTGCGGTAGCAGATCCCATTTCAGTGTTTTTATGGTGTCTTGGACGATGGAACTGCGATGGCACGGAGCGTTGTCGTGCTGCAATATCACACGTCCGTGTCGCGTGTCCCATTCTGGCCGTTTTTCGAGCAATGCGTGGTTCAAATTGATTAGTTGTTGTCGGTAGCGAAGCCCATTGACAGTTTCGCCCGGTTTCAGCGGCTCATAGTACACGATTCCTTTCTGGTCCCACCAAACGCAGAGCATTATCTTTTTTTCGAAGCGATTTTGCCGTGTCGTTGATGTTGACGCTTCGCCAAGTGAAAGCCACGATTTTCTGCGTTTGGGATTCTCGAAATATATCCATTTTTCGTCGCCAGTAACAATTCGATGCAGGAAACTCTTTCTGTTCTGCCGCAAAAGCAAAATTTCGAGAGTGGCTTTCCGCTTCCCGCAAATGCTGTTTATTTGGCACAAACTTTGACATTTTCGAGGTTAGAAAAAATGTCGTTGCGTTGCGATATTTGTTTATATTACGACTGGGTATTCTTAACAGATGTCCAAGCTATAAAGACACCTAATTTCAGACCTGTATGCCGACTACATGTGTCGCTAGCGACATCCATGTGTAAAACCCGGGAACTTAGTTGCGCACCTAGTATATATATACACTTACCAATATACTGATTAGCAAGCTATCAATTTTTTACATGTGTTTAAAATCAATTCTGTTGCAAATGAAAAAAATTGAACGAAGAAGGTTCAACGACAAATGGGCCTATTCTCATGCCCGTTGAAGGACGAAGTAGCGAAATATGTTGTGGTCTAACGACGAAAAAAAAAATGGTCATGTCAACAGGTTTTGACTACAAGTTGTGCAGCGTACTGATGGCAATTGATGCACAATCGCCAAATATCGCGGCAGGGGTTCACGAGAACCGAAGCGACGAAGAAGTTGGCGCTGGTGATCAGGTCAATTCCCCTTTTCCAATTTAGTAGAAAACTTTCTGCCACTTTTATTTCCTTTTCTCTCTCTTGCCAATTGTGACTATCACTTCCTCTCTTTCTTAAACAAATGTGACATGTTTGTGGCTAATCGTGGACTTTGTAGCAACTTCTTTTTTCTCGATGTGCGTTTCGGCCTCCTTTTTTCGAAGGATAATGCCACCATATTAAGCTACAGCCTGATATGGGGATCTTGAAGTTGTTTTTTTTAAACATAGTGTGTGGAATATTAAAAAACTTATTTATACAAACAAATTGTATGCAGAAAAGATTATAAACCTTTTTTTAAAGAGATTCTAATTTTTCCAAGAGATTTATAATAATTTTTTCTATTGTGAGCATCGAACTTCGAGCAAAGTACCAAAGCATTTCTTAATTCATATGTAGAACACTAGAGAAGTACCAAAGATGTGGAGAACATTTTTTTTTTCTTCAACTAAATCATACAGACTTGCCTTTCTTGTTCAAAGAAAAAAAAACAACGTCATCACAATGCTAAAGACAGAAGGGTTTTTCAATACTTCGCAAATTATTTAAGTTTTTCCTCCAGTACTTTATATCAACATTAACAGCTGTGATATTTCGCTCGAGATTCAATCTCAAAAGTTTTAAACCTTCCACTGCGGCGGACTTTAACGAAATATAATGGCTTCGCAACGGGACGCAAGAGTGCCGCCACTTTGTATTTAATAAAATCTTGACCACTTTTTCGTACTCTTTTTATTTATATATTGAGTAACGAATGGTACATTTGTTATTCTGTTAATTCTTTTTTGTGAATCCACTTGAAATTTCCCGTGTCAGTTTTCTTTTCAACATGGTGGTATTAGCCCTCAATTTCGGAATGCAGAGAACAATTTATTAAAATGACAATTTTCTACGTCTCCCCATCGATTTATTTTTCTTTCTCTCTTTGTGAAATGCATTATCTTTTTTTTCCATTTATTCGATTACGCGCTGTACATAAAACGCATTTTTATTCTCCCACTGACAAAGAAAGTTTATTCGCGATACTTTTGAGGTGAAGGGTTACCATAGTAGCTGGAACGTCGTCAGCGTAGATGTAACAATGCCTTCCCTAGTTCTGGCGTTCGGTAGATTCGCACTTATAGAATTCCCAATAGTAAGTTTTCATTTCATTTGTTTGGCAGCGTCCTCAGGCTGCTTGAATAAGTATGTGTGGATATTTTTTTGCTTGCTTGGCTAATATTTAACACGTGTAGACTAATGATCATCATTTACAGCTCTGTGTTGCACGTTTTCCTAAGCACGAATAACCGTTATCACTATTATTGCCTTTGCCTGGACTCGATACGAGCTTGATCGTAAATAACTTGGACAGTGTGACAGGGTATGACCTATCGATTTCGGGCAAAGCAATCGGTATAACTAACCTTAGTGCATTAACCTAATCTTAACTAATGCAAATCACTTACGTATCCGTCGAACGAAAATGTAATTTAGAAAGTTAGGGTTTCACCGTTTTTGTAGATTAATACTCTAGAGCAAGGCGAATCGTGACTGCACATTCGCTTCGAACATACAAAAGTACCAACGAAGAATCATTCTCGACTTTTACCGAGTCCTTTAAATGTCGACTTTTTTAAGGCGAGAAATCCCTTTAGGAGCGTGAAAAATAGGTACTTTTCGGGATTTTTTTTACAGGGGATAAAATGATCTGATCATTTTCAAATTTGGACATGAGTTTATTATATTTCTATAATACATAGAATTATTATATTCAATAATATAATAATTCAATTATATTCAATATTTCGAGTTCTCCTTTGGTCAGTATATTCTTTGGATATCATACTTTCGAAATATGTATTAAAAAATCGATTTTTTTTTTTAATCCTAAAGGGTTTTCTCGCCTTAAAAGAATCTTTCATGCAGGGGTAATTGCAAGAGACATTGTTTAAGAAGGTTATGGTACTGTGACGGGACGAAAATGAGAGTCAATTTTTATTTTTACTTCGAAGCTAAAGTAAGATTTTTGAAAAGTCGTTTGGACATTTATTTGTATGTTCATTGAAGAAATTGGGTCCCAAAATGAATTAAATTTTTTTTTATAATTGAAGAAGCTATGAACAATCTTTTGATAGTCCTTCAAACGTGAGGGGCTCAACGATGTACTTGATCTTGGCCACACAGTTGATCTGAAATAAAAGAGATGCGTTTTTTTGTCTCTTAAAGTAGATAATGTTGGCCAAGACCGAGATTGTTTTTTTATCGTTTTTTAATCATTAAAAAAAAATGATTTTATATTTCGAATTTACGCTAACTCCGCGGTTTACGCGGCCTCAAGCGTCGATCGATTTTTATAATTTCACAGTAGCATAACCCACCAAACAGTTGAGTCTATCGTAGAAACTATTATTCTCTGCAAAACAGAATCAATAACGTGCAAATAAAAAAATAAGCATCGGGATCGCTCAATAACTTGGAAAATACATAAAAGCAATTACACACGGTAAAGAAATTTATAACTAAAACGAATCTTCGGAGAATCTAGTGTGACTCGATGGTAAACTTCCATACATATTTCGACATCGACATCCATTTATTTGATTTTTCAAATTCAACCGCGCTTCGACGAATACGTATTGATCAAGGCATTTGAATAATTTCTATGTTTCCGTGTACTGCATACTTCTTTAAGTTTATTCACAAAACCACGATCGTTAATGTTTGAGGTAATTCGAAAAAAAAAAAAATCCAGGGCTTGATGTTCGGGTACGCCACGGACGAGACTGACGAATGTATGCCGCTAACCGTCGTACTGGCGCACAAACTGAATCAAAAGATTGCCGAGCTGAGGCGAAGCGAAGAACTATGGTGGGCGCGGCCCGATTCCAAAACGCAAGTAAGACTCATCTTCGATCAAACGTCTCCTCCCTTGTCAATCTCTTTCGCCTGCCAGCGTTTTACAATTCATGCGATGATGCAACTTTTTTTATTTGCTACTTCTGAGTGCCGTGATCAAAGAATAAAAGTTCTGAGTGTCGAAAGAATGCAGTGATGATGAAAAAAAGTGGAAGGTGAATTGGACGTTCTGAGGAATGTTGAAATTTCGTTGAAACAGGTGACATGCGAGTACAGAATGGACCACGGTGCTTGTGTGCCGGTTCGCGTTCACACAATCGTCGTGTCGCTCCAGCACAGCGAGAAAATATCGCTCGAGGAGCTGCGCAGGGCCGTGATGGAAAAAGTAATAAAGGAAGTCATTCCAGCGAGGTATCTCGACGAAAAGACCGTCTTCCACGTTAATCCTTGCGGACTCTTCATCATCGGCGGGCCGCAGGTCAGTTCGCTCTTGATGTTTATTCTTGCCCGTCTATTTATAGTGCGTGGTGTGCCGTTAATACGGGCGAGACGCGAGCGAATGGGGCATGGTTTCGTGCGACTACGATCATTCTCGTGCCTCATACCGAACGCGCAAACACCCTTGTGTACCCTTACTGTCGGCTACATCCACCTCGAGAAAAAAATTGCCAAATGCCGATTCTTCTTTCGAGGCGAACAAGAAATCCTTTTTTCAACACAAAGGTACATGAGAGCCTTTACCAGGGTTCTTACGCATATGGAAAACAGGGAAAACTCAGGAAATTTCGTTCCTCCCGGAATAATCAGTGAAAAGTCTGGGAATTTTGGCAATTTTCTGGAATTTTCTCAAACTTAACTTTCTGAAAGAGATACGAAAAATGAAACCGACTTGACAAAAAAAACTGAACAGTATAAAAATAAACATTTTTGTATATCTTTAATATTTATATTATTCCTCATTATACACAAAAGAAAGTTATGTCAGTGCCAAACATTGAAGATTTAAAAAACTGAAAACCAATTTACTTCGATGTAAAGCTACATTTGTAAATTAAAGTAAATTAAAAGTAAAGCTAGAAAAATACATTTGCATTGGATCTGTCGATACACAATCACATCATTAGCATTATAGATAAGTATTTATATTTATTTTTTGTTTATTTTTATCGGCGTACAAACTTTTGTTTATAATGAAGAACAGGTTCTGTATTTGCTTTTTATGTCTTTTTTTTACTTTATAATGTTTAAATTATGTTTCGATTTTCAGTTAAAAAAAAATAAATATCAATTTTATCAAATTTCCAAATATTTGGTCTTAAAAAAATTATGTTATCCGATTCAACGTAATTCTTCAATAGAAGGATCGAGTTGAGAATTTCCTTTGTTTCTTCAAGTCGGTTAAGAATGCTGTTTTTTTTTTCACAAAAATCAGTCATTGCTATTTTTATGTGTATAATTTTCCCGTATAGTTTGTAACGTTTACAAAGACTAATATCTCTCTAACTGAAAAAATATATGTTTGATGAAAAGAAAGTGTTATTTATTTGACCCTAATCTGGCTATTCTGCAAAACCTGGAATTCTTGCAGAACGTGTATGGAAAACCTGGAAAAGTCCGGGAATTTCTGAGTCAATAATGCGTAACAACCCTGGCTATTCAGTCTGATTTTTTATGTCGAATCAAAGCACTCATGAAGAACAGAAAATACATTATTAAGCGTTTACTTTAATTTTTTGGATTCTTGTTGTTGAAAATGTATTCGAAAAAAAGGAGTCCTCACGGTGTACACGGTTGCGGCCGCAAACATTATATAAAACAATATTTGTAAAAAGATTATTAATCAGTATGAAAGCCGCTATCTTGCTATGGAGGATTTTTTAAAATCAAAATTGTCAAGATGGCGGCGTTTTGAAAATGAAGTCGCGAATTTGGCCCATTCTTTCGACAGTTTTTCGTTAAAAAAGTATAATGCTGCTAATGCTCGCCCGACCGAGCGTTAGAAGCTGTGGCTGATTCAATTTTAGGAATGTTTCAAGGAAATTTCCAGGTCATATAACTAAAAGGTGATACAATCGAACGAAAATATCTTTGAAAAATGCAATTCCTTGGCGCATCTGGGTAGATGTAGCCCGTTAATTTACTTTTAGTTCGGCGGTATTTATTTTTCCCGTAATTTATCTTTCCGCTAACAGAGCGACGCTGGCCTCACGGGACGCAAGATAATCGTCGATACTTACGGTGGCTGGGGAGCCCACGGTGGCGGTGCATTCTCCGGCAAGGATTTCACAAAAGTCGACAGATCAGCTGCATACGCGGCAAGATGGGTCGCAAAGTCCCTCGTCAAGGCAGGCCTCTGCAGGCGTTGCCTCGTTCAGGTGAAATTACATAATCTCTTATTTTTAGCGACCTCTCTTTCGAAACGTCGCAAATTTTTTTCGCCAAATGTTAAAAAGAATAACGTTGAACGCCCAATAAATCCGTGTTTTTCTTGCTTCAGGTTTCGTACGCGATTGGAGTTGCAGAGCCCCTGTCAATTACGGTATTCGATTACGGTTCATCGAAACTCTCCCAAAAAGATCTTCTCGGTATCGTCAACAAAAACTTCGATCTTCGTCCGGGTAAAATCGTCAAGTGAGTAGAAATTTGACTTTCTGTCATACGCGGATTTAAATAGTTGTCCACCTGAGGCGGACCGGTTCAAAATTCCTGTCCACTATGTAGACTTTCGCTGGCATGATCTTTGCGAAATTTGTCATTTCGCAACATCGAAATTGGGTATTTAAAATCGTCGGAGCATTCGAAGTTCGGAATTTCAACCCTGCCCCGAAATAAGCGATTTCCCAATGCATCGGAACTCTTAAACTATGTAAACTTGAAAATCGTTTTCTACAAAAATATTCAATTGCGATGATCATGGAGTTTGCAAAAAAATTATAGGCACAAGCCCGTTAGGATTTAAAAAACCGTTCGATTTTGAATGTTTAATTTTCTTCCTCAGAGATTTGAAACTGCGCAATCCCATATACCAACAAACGAGCACGTACGGCCACTTTGGACGGGAAGGCTTTACTTGGGAGCAACCAAAGCCGCTGATTCTCGATTGATGAGAGGGTCATCTATAATACACTTGTTCGTTTATTAATTTAAAACCAACAGACAAAACACACCTAAAATTCTCTCAAAAACCCAGTATATCTCGCAAAGTTTTGAAATTACCCGTCGCGAGTCAGAGAGCGCGCGAGAGAGAGAGAGAGAGAGAGAGAGAGAGAGAGAGAGAGAGAGAGAGAGAGAGAGAGAGAGAGAAAGTGAAATAAGGGACTGAGCGAGAGATATATTGTCCAAAGTACTTCGCGTTATATTTACCCGCAGCTACAAACACATTCGAAGACAAAAAACAAATGTATGAAAACTCGTATTCAATTGTGTGTCCACTGTGATACGAATTGGGCGCGAATGAAAAGCCGGACGAGCAAAGCAGATCCCGTGATTCATGTATAATTGTCTAAAAGCCGCGATTTTGGTTTCATTCACTTATCGTTCTGGACGCACGAAAAAGTCATATCCTCGCATTTTTCTTTTTTTCTTTCTTTTCGTTCTATCAAAGAAAAGACGGACGAATTCCGAACGACGATAAATTGAGTACAAATTTCCCTGACGGAAAATCGTGCGAGCGATTTAGCTCCCTTGCGACTTGGTCGTACAAAAGGTGAAAGACACTCGGAAAAAAATGAAAAGCTTGAAATCTAGAAAGAATAGCAAGAAAAATTCACGAAGATATCCGAAGATGTCAAATGTACACACGGGATAACGAAAGAAAAGAAAGAAAAAAAACTAGGTTTGTGTATATACCGAAATAGAAAATTGTCGCTTGTCACCGTGTCTCATGAATGACGAGTAAAATGTTCGAAAGCCACGAATTTAATGAGATCTGACCATGTTTTACGTCGTTCCTCGATAACAGATGTTAACTACGTTCATTTTTTTTTCTAGCAGTATATTAGTGATTTGAAAAAAGAAAACAATGAAATTTCCGCCACGAAAAATCCGACACGAGTGCTATACATTTTTAAGTATTTTCCTGTAGATATTTGCAATTTGTGCGAGAGAGGCGTAAGAGTTGGAATTCTTTTTTTTTCTTCTTTTTTTTTGCAGTTAATATCTACATCACGACGAATCATTGACGAGTGCTATATGTGTGATAATATCGAGTGGGAGGCACGCGAGGAGTATTAAGAGCCATCGAGCGAGAGCATGCAAAGTGCCAGTGGCGAAGCTCCGAACTCAAAGTGATTGTTCTTTGAATCTTGCCGAGTATACTGCAGTATTGCACAATGACAAATCACAAATTAATTTCGTCGAAAAAAGAAACAGAATTCAAGTATTTGGTTCAAAACATTACGTTAGCATCGCAACTGAATGTTCGTGACGATATTCTCGAATTTTACGCACTCTGTAAAACTTTTTGTTTGGAGAAGACGGCGATCGGTGGAATAAAATTTGAATTGGCAATATCACGCTCGCTGCCACGTTGTAATCTGTGCGACGTAGTTTTTAGTTGTAGCCTCTGACGGTAGATGCGCTAGACGCGGCTGTCGATGAAAATGAACAAGCGGAGGTAATGCGCAAACGCGAGGCGCGTCTGACTGGTCTGATTCTCCCGCATCGGGATGACAGCCATGAATTTATGCCGGATGCATGAATTGTTCGTAATATCTGCAAAGGGCCCTAGCCTCGTTATCAATTTAGACGAAATTTAAGGCGAGAGGCGCGACCCTCGACATTTCGAGACGGTCAAGCGCGCTCGATGGCTCATTATTACTGGGCTCGGAAGATAAAAGCTTCGAAAGAGTGTTTAAGCAGTTGTTCCGCCTGGAAAGCGAGCCTTATGAATGAATAGATGAAGATATAAAATAACCTAACTGTTTGTCAATGTTTTCCATATCCCACACACGCTGTTCCGCTTTTTGGAGACGCGCCTCCACACTCCCAACGAAAAGTGAGTTGCGCTGAGTGTTTCGTTCGAATGTAAAGAGTCCAGAAAACAATCAACCGCAATGAAGATGACAAACTACGTGCTTTTGAGGACAAAATAAAAATGATTCTTATTACTTGCAAATCGAAACTATGCGTAAGAAGAAATCGGTTAAATTTTTCTTCGTATTGAATAAATGTATAAAACTAGTGTTTAAGGGGTTAGGCTACTGTGACGCGCCGAAAATCAGGGTTATTTTTAAAAAAATACTTCTGAAGGAATAAGTAAGACGATTGAAAAATCGTTTGAGCATTTATTCGCATGCACGTCAATAAAGTTGTGTACCAAATTGCGTTGAACAATATTAATGATTAACGGGCTACATCTACCTAAAGACCCGAAAAAAATGCAAAATTCCGATTTTTTTTCTGGAAAACGGTTGGTGAAAAAGAAAATGCATTTTTGCCACAAAGGTACGTGCATTGAGAGCCTTTAAAAAAAATAAAAAAGTACAGAAAAACAACAAAAACATGGCCTTCGGCAGAAGTGAATCAAATCTGAAACCCAAACGGGTTATTTAAGTTAACAATAAATAAAAGTCATTGACGATCATCGATTTTTTAACAACGTGGCGACGAATTGAAACTCGAGCATACAAAATCTATGCGCAGTCATTTTTACGTAACTATTAAAAAATGAACATCGATTTTACAAAAGTGAGATCGTCAACAACCTTTAAATGTTTCTCATCGTATCTTCTGTAAATTTGGAAACAATCCGTCAAGTGCTTTTGAAAAAAGTGTCATCTGCCGGCGGCCATGTTTTAATTGCGACTTTTTTTTAAAGGCTTCATCTTTTGTGTTAAAAAAATGCGTGTTTTTGACAGAAAACGAGGGGCCGAACGGTGTACCCGATTGAGCCACCCGCCTGATCTACAATGAAAAAAAAACGAGTTTTCTTTTCTTAAAATAGATAATATTGGCTAACGCTTGACCGAGATTTTTTTGTTATCTTGTTACATTAAAAATTGATTTTCTTCTCGTATTTTTCGAGGAAAAATGTCATTAATAATGGAAAAAATGTTAAGGAGCCACAACTCCGTCAAGACTAAACTACTTTTACACTGGGCACTGTACTAAATTTTAAGTCAATCCGATCAGCAGATGTCGAGAATTCGTGTACACCGTTTTGAAAAGAAAATAGTTTCCAGAAAAACGCTTTTGAAGCTTTACTAGCAGTTCTATGGTTGTAATCATAAATTTACTTTCGATCTGCGATTCGTTCACCATATGCTGGCACTTCCTCTTCATTTTGACTTGCTCCAAGCGACGAACGAGCGTTCATCATTTCACAGTAGCCTCACCCCTTAAAAGAATTCAAAATTTATCTCGATTACTACACGTAACAATGAATAATGTGCCGTCATTGCTTGCGATCGAACATTCTCGAAATGGAATGCTCAGAGAGAATATTTTAAAAACACGAAAACGCTCATCAATGTTTTAAACGAACAGATTTTCTAAAATCCATTTATCAATCCTGGTCGTGGGATAATGATTATTTAATAATCTTGATGTGTATATTTTCTCGAATTGTACATCTCCGAAGTATTCGAATTCCAATCGTATAAATCTTTCACTTGGGAATGTGCGAGGCACGAACGCTTGCAGAATCGTTTAATTTGTGCATCAGCTTTCTTTTTTTAAACTGCCACCTCACGACAATTTTCATTGATCGCGAGGCACCGATGCCTTGACGTATGCCCTTTAGATCTGGTACGTCCGGTACGTGGAGATTGAATGCGGCAAAAACGTCAGCATTGTAGAACTGATAGCCACATTTTTATTTAAACTTTTGTCCCCTGTATTATTACCTCCACACGCCCCATATTTAATCGTAGCGAAAAATTCCGACACGCGAGTCGCAAGGTAAATAACGAAAAAACAAAGCTGTCTACGTTGACATTGATACTGTAAAGATGCACAAGTAACCATTCTACAAAGGAAAGGAATAGGCATACTGCAAAAAAGCATAATAAAAAAGGACTATTTTTAAATAAACTAAACCCCAGTTTTGTCACTTTCTTTCACGAATGAATAACGCTGAGAAAAGTGAAAAAGGGCGTTAAGGTACTAGAAAAAAAAATCGCACCTACTATTCCCTACGAGGAAAATGACAAAAATTAAACGTAAATGTAGTTTGGGCAACGATAAATTTCTTCGATCTTGTTCAAAACGCTAGACCACGAAATATACGTAGCTTTGTACCAGTGACAGGAAGAAAGCACGCGAGGAAAATAGGGAGTAAGTCGAACGGTTCTAACGCGAATGAATCCTCAGATTCGAAAACCAAAAACGGTTTGTTACCCCAGAAAAGATGAAGCGACAAAGCACTAACTCGGAGCACAGTACTCATCGAAATGAAGAAAAAGCTTGAAGTCTGCATGCGCGTACATATGTGTAGATGTAATTCTTTTCGATACTATAGTAGGAATTCGTAAAATCAAACCCGTATGACAAAAAAAGGAGGAATAAAATTATTTGCAACCGTATGGAAAAAAAGAGGAATAAAATTATTTGCAACCGTATGCGAGTCATCGCCGTTTGAATTTCTTGCAAACGACGGAAGAATTCTTCCGTTTTCTACCCTAACATTTTTCAAAGAAAAACTCGTCGGCACGGTTTATACATTTTTATTTGTATTGTTTTTTTTTACAAATTTCTGCGCGACTACACGCATATTTAGGGATTAACTTTTCCTCGTTAATACATAAAAATCTCGATAATTCTTTCAAAATCATTACGTTACAGGTAGAGTGATAATTCCAGTCGGCCAAAAACGAACCTCACGGGTCATTTGCAGCGAATCGACGATTTTTAATTACCTTTTCGTGTTTTTTCTTCAATGTACGACATGGCTCGTAACAATATAAAATGTAAACTTTATCCTTAATTATATATACAATAGATCAGATTGCGAATTCTTTATATGCCCGTACAGTGAAGTCTCGGTTCCCTTTCCAAGTGAACGGGCGTACCCGTGATCGTGAATCGCGAGAGAAAGGACAATGCTTTCCCCGCAATGTTTCCGATCGCAGAATGGTGAGCGCGAGCTACTCAGCTTGTCGGGCAATTCCTAAACTTGATTGCTCAACTTTTTAGGACAATAAAAAAATAATCGATAATTCATGAGACACTCGGGGATGGTATCAAGATAATAAAGAATAATACCATTAAAGTACTTTTGTGTGTGTGTGTGTGTGTGTGTGTGCGCGCGCGCGCGTGTGTGGAATTGTCACAATTTGAAAAAGTACAGTTATTACTTTTTCGTAAAATCAATGTCGAACTAAAAACGATTTTTTCACGCTCTTTAATATCAATAGCCGTTATTGCACCTGCATTTTTTCATCACGTGTTCTTCGAACACACTCGCGCAATCAGCGACACTTGACTGCACTGGAGAGGGTTCTCATTCTGAATAGACACAATGCCAACGGTGATAATTCTTTAGATAAGTGACTTCCGCAAAATATTCGATTTCTCCGATAAAATATTGTTTATTAGGTTGTAAATGATATCCAATCGCGGGAACCTGAAATTTTTCATTCACAATCTTTTTACGAGCGAAAAATCGTTAAAAATAATTTCGAATTTTTCACAATTCCAAACAAATCCAATATAGGCGTCGAAATGTTCAAAAATGCCCGATTTTATCACGTGTTTCGGCGAACGTCAAAACCCTATCACTTTTTATGGGTAGGTGAATTTCAGCTTCCCTCGACTAAATATCATAATTTATAACTCAATAAACGAGAAAATAGCAATAAACTAAATTTAGGCTCATTTTTCGGACGTCATTTAAAGAATTACCCCCCAACGGTTATTGGTTTTACAAAATGCTGAACAAATCGGCGGAGAGTTTGTCGCGGCATGAAATAAATTCAATTTTGTTTTCAGAACTGACGGATACTCGCCGAAAACTTGTTGATTAAATTGTCGTACAAGATTACCAGTGACCAATGGGATCATGGCTGATCGGAATGGACGCTTAGTATTTTCAGTGCATTTGATCTTGCCCCAGATCTGTATCTCCTTGCAAAGTACTAAACACTTGCCGACCGATTTACAGTCGGTAATGGTCTCGCAGGTAAAAAAAAGTTCGTAACTTTACACTGAAAAATGACATTCTTCGTTGGCAACTTGTCAGTACTATGTACAAATTAATCGTTCAATTTCGCGCGAGTAAAGAACACTGAAATGACAATGGAATATCGATAACGTGCGAGTTGGCTTTCTAGCGTGAAAAAATCTTTTCTTCCTTAAACGTTTATCGGATCAGGAAGTACAACAGCTCTTACTTCCGCTAAAACGGCTGTCTGAGCGATCCCCTCCGATGTCTGGCGTGTATTCAAACTCGTCTTTAAAAAAATCGTAATTCAAAGATTACGGGCGTTCGCTTCCCGTAAATGTTCCGAACTTCGTAGCATTCAAAAAGGAAAAATCCGTCTGATCGTCAGTGTTCGTTTTGCTTTACATTTTTTTCGGCGCGTGTATACGGCTGTGCCTGAGCAACGAACTCTTGTCGGTGAATGATTTTTCGCACTCGACGCACTTGTACGTGCGCCCGGTATGAGTTACGAGATGTCTGCTCAGGCCGGAAGCGTGACAGAAGGCTTTCGGGCATAGCTGACAGTGATGGAGTTGAATATCATTTGGATCGAGTTTTTGGTGACGCCGCATGTGTACCCTCAGTGCCTCGCGTTGGGTAAAGCTCTTCTCACAGTCTTGACATTGGAATGGCTTTTGACCGGAATGCGTCATTAGATGACGCAGTAAAATTTCTTTTTGGGCGAAAGCGCGATGGCAGATGTTGCATCCGAATGGTTTTTCGCCTGAAAAGATTTTGTCAATTATCGATAATCGCTCGACATTTAAGACAATCGCTCGAGGTACGTGGAGTTGAAACTATAAAAATTTATCCGATATTTATAATTATGAGGCATAAGGCTTATACTATCGCAGTAGTTTTTTACCTATTCACGCAACGTCAACCCGTCAATGCAGTGCTTGGTAAATTTCGTTTCATCGTTTGGAATAGTGTCTTTTTAAATTATTTTGATTTCGGGAGCACTCCTATTCTTGAGGGGTTAGGCTACTGTGAAAATGACGAACGAGCGTCGCTTATGAGATTGAAGTTTGCATCGTTGGAATGCAACGAAAGTTAATATTTCTGAATTTCTTTTATGTCTTTCAGCCAATTTGATCTACGAAAATCCTTCAACCATTTTTCAAATGTTTGTTTAGCAATCTACAATGTAAACTTATAAAAAAAGATCTACCATAATGATAGGAATATGGAAAATAAATTATAAAAAAAGCTTTCGTTGCGTTCCAACGTTGCAAACTTCAACAGCATCGTCGCCTGAGGCAACTCGAAGAGGAAAGTCCAACGTGAGGTGCAGGAATCGCAGATTGAAGGTAAACTCATGATTATAACGACAGAACTGGTAGTTTAACTCCAACGGGCTACGTCGACCTGAGTGAGTCGAAAAATTCCATTTTCCAAAAATATTGTTATACTATAGTATCACATTTTAGCTATATTCCCTGAATAATTCATTGAAATATTTTTTAAATTGAATGAGCTGCAGCTTTTAACAGAAATACTGTTTTCAAAGTCGATGGACACGATGTATCGAGAACCACTTGATGGTATCCAAATGTACAGGAGATACGATGAGAAACATTGAAAGGTTGTTAACGATATCACTTTTAAAAAAATCAATTTCATCTTTAAATAGTTACGTCAAAATGACAGCTTTTTCATAGATTTTCTATGCTTGAGTTTCAATCCGTCGCCACGTTCTTAAAAAAATGTTTCTAAATATCGGCTATCGTCAACGACTCGTATTTATTGTTAACTTGAATAACCCGTTCGGTTTTTAGGTTTCAAATGGACGGTTCAAGAGTGTCCACCGCGAAACGTCGCGCAGAAATTTCATCATCTACCGTCGGCCATGTTTTTGTTGTTTTTCTGTATTTTTCTTTCAAAAAAGGCCCTTCACGAGAATGTGTATAACTTTAATTATTATTTTTTAATGAAATTTAGTGAACAACCTTGTCGATGTACATAAGGGAAACGTGAAGGATCATCTTGAACACCGGGATGTCCAAGATGATCCTTATGTTATGTAAGGTTTAAAAAAAAATAAATCCTTCTATTGAAACCCTAACCAATTGAATATTTCGAATATGCCAATCGTAAGATAGATGAATATGCCGCTTTCAGATCTTAATTATGTTGAATAGCTTTGAAAGTACGAGCATTCTTCCTTAGGGGGATCATCTCGTACACCTATCCCCTACAAATTAATAACCAAACGTTTTTTCAATCATCTTGATTACGCCCTGAACATTTTTTTTTTTTAAATAATCCCTATTTTCGCGTCGTCACAGTAGCCTAACGCCCTGAAAGCGAATACGCAAATGGACACGTAGTCGTATATAGCTTGTATGTACCTGTGTGAGTACGTTCGTGACGTATGAGAGCCGACCTGGTGGGGAACCATTTCTCACAGGCTTGACACGTGAAGCCGCGTTGGGTTGAGTGAACTGACTGATGACTCTTCAGCATGATCCTACGTGTGAATGCCTTCGGACACTTGTCGCATTGGAATACCTTCAGTTCCTCGTTACTGCCGACTGCAACAAAAAACGTCATCAATCGAAAACGCAATTTCCCCTTGTACAGCAGAATCAAGTTTTTCCTCGCAATTTGAAGTTCCATCGTTTGGTTTGAGTGAAACGCTGATGCGATTCTTACCGATTGAATCGGTCACTGGTTGCAATTGAAGTTCACCGTGTCCCGAGTTGTTGCTCGTAACTTCCATCATGAAGACGTTTTTGCGTTCTGCATTCGCGATCGCTCTCTGCACCTCCTCGGCCTCGTCGTCGGACTCGCCGGTCGGTTCTTGCTTTATGCGCGTACCGCGCATCGTGCAACGCGCCTTTGCTGTTTTCTCCTCAGCCGGTACCAGCGTTATGTTGGCTGGTCCTTCCGAAATCGTCTCCTCCATTTCAATATTTTCCGAGCCCATGCCTGATTAAACGCAAATTCGTCAGTCGAATGTTTATTTAATCGAACCGCAGAACATTTAATCTCGCAATTGTTTCGAAACGACTGAATTTTTACACAATTCTCCGCTTCGTTGTAAAATACATTTCGATTTGATCGATTATTCATCGTTAACGCAAAAGCCCGTCAATATTGCGAAATTATTTGTTGGGTCGGAGAAGCTGTTGCGGAAAATACTGTGGGAAAACTAGGTACTAGTGCCTAATAATAAATAGTGATAGAACTGAATCGTGCTTATACGTTTTCCAAATTAGAAAAATTGTAACGCACAAATTGCTGATGCAGAGAGATTATCTGATGACATTCTTTATCGATCGACTCACCCAAAATGTAGCCTCCGACAAGTTCCTCCTCGGTGACTTGTATGGGATCGCCATCCACTTGGTTGGCCTCGCCTTTTGTGGACACGAGATCGGCCAACAATTGTTTGACCTGGCGAGACTTTCCGCTGCTGCTCGACGGCTCCTCGGAATCTTCGTTACCCTCCAGACGTTCGCCCTCCTCGTCCTGACCGGTCAGACGCTGTATCAACTTCATGTGCTTTCGCAGTTTCGTATCAGCTGCTTCGCACTTCTTCTTGAACTGGTAGGATTTCTCCAACTGATATTTGCAGGGATGGCAGATCATGTTGGGCAGACCATCTTCCTCCCATACCTGTAATTCAAGCGTGGCCACAACAATTAAACATACTCACAATTTGACGAATTATTTTTCACCGAATTAATTTTTTTGGCTTAATAATTCTCAAAATGATGGCCTTTGCGAATATTGAATGAGACGGATGCCGGTGTCAGATGTGTGGCACAACGGAAAAATGAAAATGACCATTTTTTGTGGATACTCCGTACTGCTAAGGTTGAAAAATTGAAGGCTGTACAACAGCACCCTTTGCACTCGTAAAGCCATCGGGCGATGTGAAACAACTGTAGATGCGAGAGAGAGACAACAGTAGCGTCACAGCAGAGCAAGAGAGACAATTACAAATAGCGAAACATACTTGTTCGCTCTTGCTCTGTCATCAATGCCGCTACTGTTCTCTCTCGTTCGAACTCATATTTATTTTCATAGGGTAAATCGACCATTGAATGGACGAAAGCTGATTTACATTTTGATTATAAATTGTCGATAAAAACTCGAATCACTATAATTTTGCGAAGAAACCACAGGTGTCGTTAAGATCGATTTCTGATGGTCAGTTCAATATCGAATTTTGACGCCACAGGGAACTCTTCTAATTTGTGGTACTTGCACGCGAGCGCAACTTAGTTCTGACACAACTTCGTACACAAGGTGCTCTAAGGGCGAAAACAATGAAGCTGAAACTTGCATAGTTGAAATGCCACGAAAATGATTATTTTTCCAGTGCTCAAATTTCTTTTGGTGTGCCTTAGCGACGAAAATGGCCAACACTTTCTTAAATCGCTTATTTTGAATGCACAATCTAAATCCGCACAAAAAGATTTTGCAGAATGATGAGGAAATAAAAATATAAAGGATTTTAGTTGCATTCCGACGATGCATACTTCAACATCATAGAAAACAATAGTTTTTATAAGTTTTGAGGATATTACTTTAAATGCTTGAGAAAGAATCAACCTTCGATTTTTTGCAAAATTTTAAAATGAACTTGTAATAATATAGCCTCTTCCCAGTGGACGGCGCCTGTACGCATAATTCTCAAAGCAAAATATAAAATTTAGCTCACCTGCGGAATATTATTTCAAGGTGAAATACCGCCAAGAGACGAAAATGTACATTTCATTAAATGTTCTAATAAAAATAATTTTGTTTTTTTTTATTCTGATAAAATTTCTTTTTCTATTCCTCTGTCGAAACAAACTTTGGTAGTTTTTTTTTTGAGAATGTCACGTTAAGATGCAATAAAGCTTTGTAAATTTTCTACGAAATCGTAATAACGAATATAATACTCATATGTAAAAGAACATTATAATTTTTGTGGAACACAGTGCTCGTCAAATCCAGCATTTCACGAAAATAAATAACAAATCGCTATCCTTTACAGCGTTCATCTACGCTACACGTCCGTTCGCCGACGATTTGCTCATTTCGCTACTTATTTATCAATTCGTCCAATATTGCTTGTCGCAATTAGAGTATTTTTATTCACTATGTCAAACATTGACATAACGAACCTCGATACTAAGATTTGCCCATTCCCTTCCGATAGACACCCCAAACCTTAATACAACGGCATATTAATATACATTATGCTCTAATGACTAATTGCTTGTAAAAATTGCTCTAATGCACTTTTCTTTCTTTAAAAAATATCCCAATATTTATAGTACGAATGTTTGTTTATAGAAGATTTTAAGGAACATAATCTCGATATAACGAACTTCCCTAGACATTCGTTACATCGATGTTCGACAGTGTCGAAATATCTTTTGTTAGCTATAACAATAAAAAAAAATAGTTTTCATATTTTCATTTTACAGTCCACCTGAATCCTAAATTCTTCCATTCCGCTGGTTGGTCCACCCTATAAAAGTCTATTTTGCCATTTTGGAAATGCGCTCCAATGTTCTTCCAAGGTGCGGTACAGTGACAAAAATAAATAAAACGTTTATTATACGAAGTACGACGAAATATGAATATGGGATGCAGTTTGGGGCGAAGCATGATAAATAAAACAGATGAGGGAAAAAGTGTATTTATCCCGTCGAGTCTTGCAGATCTCTGTTGATTCGTCGAGACGCCGGATTAGTCCCGAAAAATGTCGCAAAGATTTCTGTAGCATAAAGGCCTCGAAAACTGTGGTATCCGCTGTTCGGCAGCACGGTAGGAGTGCCGCCCATGAAAATGTCTCCAAAGTCGATAACTCGGTAAGGACGATAATGCTTGGGTGTAGAATTTGTGGATCTGGCATGGCGACACGGTTGCGGATTGTGGCGGGAGAGGGTTGAGCTGGAGGCGAGAAGAAGTGAGCGGTACGGTAGGGGGTGACTATATTGCGCACGAAACTCAACACGTCGATACGCGGCGAGGCCTTACATTTTTCTTACATATACATACCTTGGCCTTACACGTTACGCGGCTCTTCAACATTGTCGAGAAAAAACAAAAAAAAATATTCGCCGCGTAAAAAACTGGCGAAGCCTCACAAACGCGGGCATCGTAAAAATAATACGAAAAAAAAGGGCGCCGCGTACCGATAGATTTAACGATGAAATCAAAACGCGATAAACTAGGTTCCTATTTTTCGCATGTGTGCGTGCATGTGAGTGTGCGACTCACTATTCGAGAAATGTTCTGCAACGATCGGCGCGTATTTTTTGTTGCTATTATAAATAAAAGAAACTCGTCAACGAAGGGCGCCGGTGTTTGAGATTAAAAATGAAAAGTTACCTCGAGATTGACGCAGGCCATTATACGTAGCGGAAGAGGAATAGCTTCGTCGTCGTAGATCGGCACCATTTCTTCTTCCTTCGCGAGGCACAGTCGGCACAGCTCGTTCACGTGAATAATAACGTTACTCGGGCTGTCGCCCTTCTTACGACTGTACGTTTTCATCGCGTCCAGCTTTGTTGTTTTTTTTTCCCACAACCCCGTCAAATAGCGCGAACGATTATTCCGCTCGGATTGAGCGATTTCTCGGCAAAAAAGCGAGGGAACGTAAAAGTAATATTTATCGCGATTTGTGCGGATGATAAGGAAAAAAATACGCGGTCTTGGACGCCACACGGGGAGAACGGAGTGGTATAGTTCAGAAGACACACCGCGAGGCCCCTCGGTCACTCACAACGGAATCTATAATGGCGGCTGTTGCGACGCGTTGATAGCTAGGAGCTCTGGCTTTTGGGTCATGTCGTTAAAAATGGCAGAACAGCGTCTCTTCCGTTTCGTCTATCGCTTTCTCGCTCTCGCTCGCTCCCTCTATACGTGTGTCGCGCACGGACCGAAGAGCGGGGGGAGAGAAGCGAGGGTCGCTGCCGATATGCACGGGTCCCTGTGCGCGACAAGGAAGGGGCGCTTCAGGCCAGCGCGCGCGCGCCTGTGCCTCCTTCCATTGGTAAGCTACGGCCGTGTCGAGCCGCGGACCATGAAGCTGGTATCAGAGAGAGCGCTGTCGGGCCGCGTGCGGCTCGGTCTGCCGTAGGACACACGAACGGAGCGCCCTCGTTCAGCGTCGTCGGTAAAAGCGTATACTATTATCGATTCGCTGCTTTCACGCGACTCTTCCTAACCGCGGGAAAAATCTCGGCTTCAACGACGTCCGTATCGCCCGGGACGTACGCGCGAGGGGCAACTCTACAGGGGAGAAGCGAAAAACTCGACGTTCGATATATTCACTCGAGTCGTTTATCCCGCGTGGTCTTTTCACACGAGAATTATCTTGTGGGAAGGTCATTTTTTGTTTTGACGATAGGTCGTTTTTAGCGACACTGTCGGCCATATTCATGCTTATAGCGTTTGGGTTGCGATGTGATGTGTAGATCGATGAGACAAAAGAAATTTCAGGATTCCAGAAGTTTTTTTTCTTTGAATCATGGAGCGGTAGGGAATTTTGCTTTTGGAGAAAAACAACAAAATTTTCTCATGGGCAATAAGGATCGCTGATTTATGATAGATATTGCCAAAAATAATACTGTGTTTTTCAATACAGTGAAAGTAGCCTTGAAAAACTGGAGATTCGAGTTTTTAAGTCTTTTTGTGCTTCTTTACGGAGGAGCCTTTTTTTCGGTGTTTCGTTCCGAGATTTCTATACAAATATTTTCAAAACGTTATAGAATGTGAAAAAAAGATTCTGGACTATGTTCGAACGCCTGATTGTGGGCAGTTTATGGTTCTCTCTCTAAGTTGACCTTACTACTTAATACTAAGTAATACGTGGTTCTTTTTTTCATTTTGGCCGATGTTGGCTAAAAAACGAATAGATCGATTCTGATGAAATTTGGTATAAACCTTTCTAACCTCAATGTTTAAAACATGAGCCACAATTTTTTTTTTGAAAATAGAAAGAAAAGTTTGTTCACAGTGTTTCCATTGATTTTTAACATTTCTTACTTTTTCTTGGTTTATATTTCGCGTATGATCGTTAATGAACGACAAAAACTTCGCTGTTTTCTTTTCAGATTAATCCCGCCGACGCTACGAGTCACGGCGTCTGACAACATCCGCCGCAACCCGTTTAGAAGGGTGTGTCATACGTCCGCCATTTTTAAAGATCAACAAAAATACCATGTAACAGGAAAAAGTATTAATAAAGCACCCTAATTGTCGAAAATGGCTGAGATTTTTCCTTTAAAAAAAATCACGAAAATCATCAATTTTTTCCTCGCCTAAAAGTAACTCCCCCCCCCTCCCCAAGCATCACGCTCACGGAACTATCGTCAGAAATCCACTGTCGAAATATACAAAAGCTGCCGACGAAAAGACGGCACATGAAAGAGAAAAAGAAAAAACAAAACTTCACGCGGCATGGACCGGTGCGGAATTTCTTTCGGATTTCTTTTCGGCACACAATTTCGCTCGGTAGATGATGAGAAAGGAGAATGTGATGTGCGATTTTACGCAGCAGTAAAATATTTTTACATAGACACGAGATAACTCGGCCAATTATTCTCGCCGCACGATACTTAGTGCAAGATGTTGATTACGCGATGGAATCAGTGAGGATTGTTCTCGCAAGAAATCCTCGGAATCCCGCGTGTTTACGAATCTTCGTCGAGACACTTGCGCTTTTGCATCATCGCAAGAACGCATTCAGCGATTGGATTAGAATGCGAAGTCTCTTTACTTACCGCGCTCCTCTCGCCGCCCGATCCTTGCCTGAAAACATTTCGGTATAACGTAAGAGTTCCTTTTTTTTCGTTCCCCTTCATTCCAAACACTTTTCGCTATCTGCGCATCCAAGAGGCTGTTGAACGAGTGAAAGAGAGTGTGCGAGACTTCGAAAATAACTTAGCGAAGAGTTTTGTATGAAAAAAAGAGGAGGAGAAGGAGAAGCGGAAAATGCGAGACGGCGATGCGCGCGGTGGAGGCGGATGATACACGAGGGAGAAATCGAGGTGGCTAGACCTTCGAGAGCTTTCCGTCTTTTGAGTTTTCGTTAGTCTCTTCGCACGTCCACGTTGCGCGGGGCCAAACATCTTTTGTTTCCTCAACTTCTTTCGCACACAATCCGTAATATATTTTTGTCCTTTCGACAAGGTAGGTGTCACACAACGCATAAATATGCCCTTGGCTGCAGGTTTCCTCGTACACATATATTTTTCCGTATACACGTAATCGCGATTGTGATAGCACACACGCGGACATCCCGCCGTAACCCCCATATCCGTAACATACGCACAAATGTAAATAGCCCCTTTCCCTCTCTACACGCCTCCCCACCCCCATCAGAGAAAGTGTGTTTACGCGAATTATTGCACAATCGTTATATTGTGTCTCGTATATCGGTAACGTTATATCGTTAGTTCGTGCGGAAATATCGATACGCTAGTGCTAGTCAAATGAGTGACAGATTTTCAACGTTTCTTTTTTGCATCGGCTATATCGCCGGTTATCTTTTTTTTTTTACCAAACTTGCGTGTGTTCGTTCGCGTCAGAATGTAACGTCGGCTATACCATAGTGTGCTATTTTGACATCGTGTCATTTCATTTGGAACTTTAACGAGTGTACTCAAGTATCCTTTTATACGACGGTTACGACGTGGTCTATGCGACAGTGATCTTATCTTCGCAAAATAATCGTGTCTGACGTCAAGTGGAGGGCAATCTTTTCGAAATAAATTAGAACGGTGTCTTATTAGTGTTGAATTCGATATTGTATTACAAATATTGAAACGATCGTCACCAAGATGGGTGACAGTTTGAAGTACACGTGTGCTTTTCAAACAAATCAGATCGATTGGAGTAAATGGAAATTATTGTACATTTGGTACTCTGGATAATACGATGCTCGAGAGGATGTTTATAAAATTAGAGGATATTTAAATAATGGGACTGTGCGATTTACATCGATAAAAGAAAATACGAGTTTGAGCAGGAAAAAGTTTTTTTGTGCATGAGGAAATGGTTAGCCACTTGTGAACTAAAAGGAGCGTTTATTCGATTACAAAAGATTAAAATGTACGCCAATTCGAAAATATTAAGGGGTTAGGCTACTTAAAGACAATTTTGAAGGAATAAGACTGAAAAATCGTTTGGACATTTATTTGTATGTACATTAACAGCCGTTTTTTCAATGCACTTCGGAAATCGTTTTTAAGCAACTTACGCCAGTTCGACAATATTAAGGGGATAGGCTACTTAAAAAATTAACTTTGAAGGAATAAGATGATTGAAAAATCGTTTGTAGGTTTATTTATATGTACATTATCAAAGTTGTGAACCAAGCTTCGTCAAAAAATATTGTGTAAGATATTTTTTTGACGTTCACTATCCTAAACCCGATTATCTGTTGACACGCAATTTCTTATCAGAGACATTAAAAAGCTAATGATATCGACAAACGACGCACACGTGTTGATCATTCGTCTTGATAGATCATCCAAATTATTTTTCGAGTAAGTGACTGAGAAAAAATATTGTTTATGTACGCGTGTTACTTCCGACATCAAATTGAAATAATTCGCAATGTGCTTTATCAGTGTTGAAAAGGTAATTATAACAATTGATCATCGGGCAGATGGCAACGATTTTACGAAAAATAATGATACCTATTGTTTCACAACCAAAGGCTCTAAAATATTTTCGATAATTGTTCATTCATCGTGATTTGAGTACGTCATAACTTATGCTCGAAAATGAATATTGTCGACTCGATAAATAAACACGATTCATCTATTAAATAAGGATGTTTCATATTCTGAGTATATGTTGTTGTTTGATAAATAAATATTTATATTAAATTGAATTAAATTAAATTAAATTAAATTCAATTCAATTCAATTCAATAAATGTAAATATAAATACGTTTATTTGTTAAATTGAAAATCCAATCAGATAACAACATTTATTATCAAAATTAACAATATTCATTGTTGAAGTTTGTCGTTCAGTTAAAGGAGCGGTTGAATAAAAAAATTGGAGCAACTCTGCGGCATAGAATAGCACGAATTGTGTGACTCATCGAAATTTGGCAGAACTCGGTGAAGCTATTTGCAGAAATCTATTTTGCGTTGTTATGTGCGTGAGAACCTACCTCGTTTTTTTTAAATTATTGTCCATTATTCTATAACAGTTTAGCGAATAAAATTTATGTTTCATATAGAAACATTGTTCAAAGCCCTTATTTATTAAGGGTTAACAATTATGTTCGACGGTGTTAATAATGTAGATTTAAAATTGATATTTAATATTGTTTGAAAAGTACAAAATTAATTCCAATATTAATTTATATATACATACACACTCACACACATATATATACATACATATACCTAGCTTTGGTGACTTATTTTTTGGTGATGAGCGCTCTGCAAAATAAATTTTTCTCAGCGCTTTTTACAAACCACATTTGTACTACAATTCAGCAAAACGTAATAATGATTACACTGTACTATAAAATATGTACCATTTCCATAGATTAAGGAGTTGCGCTACTCTGAGGGTCAGAAAATGATTATTGAAAAAAAAAAATTTTGAAGTGATAAGTAAGATAATTAAAAAAATCGTTTGGACGTTCATTTGTATGTACATTAACGAAGCTGTATGGCAAATTTCGTTTGAAAATATGAATAATGAAAGAAGATATTAATAATCTCGTGAAGGGCCTTTGAACGTGAGGAGGTCAACGGTGTACTTGATTATGGCCACCCGGTCTATCCGAAACGAAAAAGCCAGTTTTTTTCTTATATAGATAATATTGGCTAAGAATTGACCGAGCTTTTTTTCCTATCGTGTTTCGATCGTGAAAAAAGTAACATTTCTCTTTTCGATGTGTTCGAGAGAAAATTACATTATTATTGTTTATAACTAATGAAAATACCGTCTATACTATCGGTTACTGCGAAAAAAAAGAAAATCGATTTTTTTGAGAATTTGAGACTGCGATGATCCCTTAAAATTGGTTTAGACATTCGGTGCCCCCCTGTTTTTATCGCCGTTACTGAATCTTTAGATGTTTTACACGCATGGGCAGTTTATGTCAGGCATCTAGAGTTATTTAGTGTATACATTATTGGATAGAAATGTGGCCAGCGTGTCATCTGCACAAGGTGGCGTATATGTGAGACGATTTTTAGAGCGGTAATTTTTCGTTTAGAGGTCGTTAACTTGGCTTGAAATTTTATCAGTATACTAGGATGTACTTTTACTTCACTATAGACGAATATTAGTTGATTGTTAAATATTCGGGTTCCCGAAAGTAATACCTTAAAGTTTAACCATCGGGTCTATCGTTGTAATAGTAAGTTTACCTTCAATCTGCAATTCCTATATTGGACCATATTTTGGACTTTCCTCCTCAATTTCAGTCGCACCAAACGACGAACGAGTGTTTCTTATATTCCACAGTAGTCAAACCCCTTAAGAATTTCATGATTTTTATACGTTGAGTAAGTAGAATTATTCTATTTCGCCAGATACATTGATAGTAAAAATGTCAATTGTTTTGTATTTTCGAACCTCGTAAATTCGTAATTTTGTGGCTCGCAGTTGCTTATGTAAATAAAAACTGATGGTAATTCTTCAGATGAGGGACTTTTGCGAAAAATATTATCCGATTTCTCCGATAAATTATCATTTATTGCGTTATGAATGATGATTTCCAGTCGGGGGAAGCTGATATTTTTCACTAACAAATTTTCTGCGCACGAAAAAACGTTCAAAATAATTTCGAATTTTCCAAAAACCCAAGCAAATGCAAACAAACCCAAACGAATTTACTAGAAGCAAAAAATCGTTAGATGAAATTTCGAATTTTTGAAAAACCCAAACAAATTTTCTACGCGTAAGAAATCGTTAAATATAATTTCGAGTTTTCCAAAAACCCAGACAAACCCAAACAACCCCAAAACTATGAGCAAAAAACTGTTAAATATAATTTCGAATTTTCCAAAAACCCAAACAAACTTTCTACGAGCAAAAAATCGTTAAATATAATTTTGAATTTTCCAAAAACCCAAACAAATTTTCTACGAGCAAAAAATCGTTAAAAATAATTTCGGATTTTTCAAAAACTCAGACAAACCCAAACAAATCTTCTATGAGCAAAAAATTGTTAAATATAATTTCGAATTTTCCAAAAACCCAAACAAACCCAAACAAGTTTTTGACGAGCAAAAAATTGTTATAAATAAAATTTCGAATTTTCTGAAAAACCCAAACAAGTTTTCGACGAGCAAAAAATTGTTAAATATAATTTCGAATTTTCCGAAAAATCCAAACAAACCCAAACAAACCCAAGCGAACCCACCAAAGGCGTAAATATAAATTTCGAATTTTCCAAAAACCCGAACAAATTTTCCATGAGAAATAAATCGTTAAATATAATTTCGAATTTTCCAAAAACCCGAACAAACCCAACAAAGGCTTCGAAATATTCAAAAACGATAAAATTATCACGCGGTTCCGCGAACTTCAAAACCCCATAACTACTTTTTGAGAGGTGAATTTCAGCTTCCCCCGACCGAATATCATCACTCATAACCCAATAAATAAGAAAATAGGATAAAAACATAATTTCAGGCTCATTTTTAGGAAAAGACACTTATCGAAAGAATTACCAACCTACGTACGATTGAGCAGAAATTGCAAAAAAGTCCATTCTACAATCCCACACCGCAGCCACGGGAAAGCTTTTCTTTTTATTTGTCAAGACTCAAAGGGCCAGCGCAAGATGGTTCGCATGTACTTCATTCTTGCGGAGGAGAGATTTTTGTGAGTCCGTTTCCGGTAGCGAGAGATATGGTTCACGCTGCCGAATCTATTTTCACGTAACCCGACACTAGTGTGTGTGCGCAAGAAATGCTCCAACACAGGAAAAAGAGAGAGAGAGAGAGAGAGAGAGAGAGAGAGAGAGAGAGAGATCAAGAGAGAGAGATTGAATTCCCCACGATGAGCGACTGTGTACTATTCAAAAAACACACACATATACCATGCGCGAGGATGAAGAAGTAAAGGAGGCCGAAAGATTTGCGCTCCACTGTGCTATCTGTATAGGTATGGTTATATATGCGGTGGAATTTCGTAGCAAAAATAACCGGAGGTAGGCCACGGCGCTCTACACGGGCAGGACGTATATTCCACAAGAATTCGTGATCTAACAGCATAGTTATAATTTTTTTTCCCCACTCGAATTCGAAACGAATTCTCGGCGTTTTGGAATGAGAAACGAACACGAGGAATCCACGGGTGTCCTTTCTTCTGGACGCTCAGGGACTCGTAATTCCTAAAAAATTATCACTTATAAAAGATGATTCTCGTGGTAAGCTAAAGTTGCAGAAATCTCGGATTGCAATGCGCAAGAGTTGACTTAAAGAAAAAAAAATCTCCAATGGTAATTCGATTTTGTATTAATTCATCGGTTTTCTGGTCGATCGTTGCTTTAGGAAAAAGAGTTGTCGAAAAAGATATCTTTCTATCTCAAAATAAAACATCTTGTGCGTTTGCTCGAAAACTGAAACGCGGAAGTATTTTTTAATGTTTTGATCGTGATTTGTAATGTTTGTTTTCTCATATTCTGAAAACTTAAAAACATCGCTACGTTATTATAGGTGCGAGGAAAACCGTGCGCGCGACATGTCGAATTACCATTGGTGTAGCCCGGAGGGGGCAGGGTGCACACGGCCCCCTCAGAAATCTCGGCGTCCCTCCAGAAAAAAATGATCCCAAATAATCGAATTAAAATAAGCGATGAACTTTATTTGTTTCCCCCATGTGTTTTTTGTCGTAATTTCGTAACCTGTATAAAAAGTAGCTATTTCATTACGTAAATTAAATAGATATTTGGATATCACGATTAAGTTAAGGGACCAGTCCACTTTGGAGCCACGAAAAAAGGCTACTTTCGCGATTTTTTTTTGAGGATTTTATAAAAGATATGCATATAAAAGTTGTTGGGCTTGATAAATAAAGTCTTGAAATACATTTAAAAAAAAATGTTTAATTCAATTTTATTATTTTTTAAGTACAAAAACTATTTTAACGTAACGCCTCAAAAATAGGTGGGCTAGGTAGCTCCATCACAACTCGGCAACGGCTTATCTGAAACAAAAAAATGAAAGTCCAAATGAGGGTCCATGAAGACCCTCGGATATAAAGTTTCATCAAAAAATTAAAAAATGGCAGATGAAAAACAAAAAAGTAAAAAAAATGCGTTTTTGTCGCAGTCTTTCGCAAAAACAGAGTAAATATCAAAATTTTAAAACCCTCGAGGGTCATCTTGTTGCAAATCATGTTTACAATACGTGGTTCAAATTTCAAGAGAATCGGTTCATTAGAGTTTCCACCTACAGAGTAGGTGTGGGGGAGTAAAAATTGAAAAAAAATCTGGTCAAAATGACCCAGTGTGTAGTCAAAGGGTTAAGCAAGCATATTAAAAAGTCGTACGGCCTCAACTTGTATAAACTTTTCCAAGCAGGCGGTTGTGAGAGGAGTTTTGCTGCCACGAGGCGGATGAAAACGTGGCTCAGAAGCACAATGCTTCTGGGTCCATTCTCTCGTGTCACTGCTGAACATACACTACCTGTCAAAAGTTTTCTCACACTTCAGATAATTGCAAAACTTTTCGTCACTGGATAATTGCCAAATAATGTTGAAAAATATAATTTATTTCCAAATTATCCAAAGTTATCGAAAGTTTTGCAATTTCTTGAAGTGTTCGAAAACTTTTGGCCGGTAGTGTAGAAAATGACATTGAGGAAGAAAAATCCAACGAAAAAAGTGTTGGATCAATTGGAGAAAAAATTAAGACTTTTTTAATTGAGTACCTACTGAAAGCAAAGTTTAAAGACTGGCAACTGGATTACAGGATGATGGAAAATGAGTTGATTGTTTTTTAAGGTATTGCATGAGTTTGATATTAATGTTAACATGAATGTGTAATTAAAGCTTTGTATTTTATGTGTGTTACGTGATTATCGACTATTATGTAAACGTTATAATTAAAAAAGGTTGATTGTGAACAACTTTTTTTGTAAGGCTGATCTCTCTTGGCTTATGGTGTTGAAGTTTGCATTGTTGGAACGCAATGAAAGTCTTTTCTTACATTTTCTTGGGATTAATGCCCCCCCCCCCCCCCCTCAGAAAAAGAAATGTTGCGTACGTCAATGCCAATGACCCCTGACTCGATCGGGTGCGAGAAAGAAATGTTCACCTTCGTTTTACATATGGGAGAAAAATATTTAAAACATTTTTTTCGATCTTTTCCTTTAAACTGTTGTTTCTATAAATTATTTCTATAAACTATTGTTTCTATAAACTATTTCTATAAACTATTGTTTCTATAAACTATTTCTATAAACTATTGTATTTATAAACTATTCCTATAAACTATTTCTATAAACTATTTCTATAAACTATTTCTACAAACTCCTGTTTCTATAAACTATACTTTCTATAGTTTCTATATTGTTTCTATAAACTATTGTTTCTATAAACTTCGCCCGTGCAAAGTACGGACATAAAAAAGAGATGGCGCATTCTGGAAAAATCGGACTTCCCATAAATCAAGCATCTATTTCAAACCATGCGTAAAAAGTTTTCTCATTATTGTAGTAATTAAATGTTATTGAAGTTTGTATCGTTGGAATGCAACGAAAAATTTTTATTTTCGTTTTTCTCCATTTTCATTGTCATTGAAAATAATTTTCGATCGATTGAGATTGTAGGTCTTTAATAAGGACAATGATGCAGCGCAAGAGACGAAACAAAGACGCTTCTCAAGGGATCAACAGTTTGACGTAAATGTTTTTGCCGTAGGGAATAATACCGTACGAGTGCTAACTTAATTGAGTAACAATAATCAGTTGCCACTATGCGTAAAATTTATGACACCACACTGAGAGGTAATTTAATATGATTTCGAAAATTCTAATTATTTTGGTATCGAGGAAAAAGGGATGCTGCCAGCCTACGCTCGCACGATGATTCACAGTAGTCTCGTATTCATTTCGTACCGCTTATATTATAAGGCTATACTCGTTTTCTTGGCACGGATTTCGGTGAATAACGAAAACCCGATACACCCGAACGAATTCGTTAGCGTTGAAAAAATTCTAAAATTGTAGTTGCAAACTTCTCTGTGTTTATAAATATCGAAGTACCTACGCTCGTTAAAGTGATTTGGATCTTGCTCCATCTAGTCTCAATACACCCACTTGGGTGCTAGTTCCTGCCTGTTAAATTTCGTGTACTTAACATGACTACGAGCATCGGGCGGAATAATGTTGTTTCGAGAAATTTACATTTCAGTTCTCACGCCTGAAACATCGATGTTCTCACGCCCGAAACATTCAATCTTTCTAATTATTTTTCATTAGGTTATTCATTTTTTTCAGTTTAGTCTAATTTTTTAGTAGTTTAGTCTAATTTTCTGAAATTAGTAGTTTAGTCTACATTTCTGAAATTAGTATTTTAGTCTAATTTTCTGAAATTAGTAGTTTAGTCTAAATTTCTAAAACTAGTATTTTAGTCTAATTTTCTAAAATTAGTAGTTTAGTCCAATTTTAACATAATTAACTTTTAATTGGGTTAAAATTAGAATAACCTAATTAACTTTTAATTAGGTTAAAATAGAGTAACCTAATTATTTTTAATTTGGTTATTCTAATTTTTCCCTTCGAAGAATCTTGATGAAAAAACAAAAGAAAAATGGACCAGCTGTAGGAAATGCGTCGTTGGTATTGAGGCTTCAGCCATCTGCCATGTCACGCGGCATTGGCCTGCGCCAATACTCGGATGGGCGACTGCTCAGCCGCGCCCGAAATTCGCCCTGACTACTAAACGAAAAATGTTACCGAATTGTGGGCAAGGGGCTTTAAGGGGTTACATCCGCCTAGAGGTCCGAAAAAAATGGCCAAATCCCGATTTTGTTCTGGGAAACGGTCGGTGGAAAAAGAAGCATTGTTTCACACAAAAGTTACATATATTAAGAGCCTTTTAAAAAAAATCACCATAAAATACAGAAAAAGAACAAAAGCATGGCCGCCGGCAGGTGATGACATTTTTGTCGCAACGTTTGGCGGTGGACACTCTCCACCTTAAACGGTTGATCTGAAATCTAAAACCCAAACGGCTTATTCAAGTTAACAATGAATACGAGTCGTTGACGATCGTCCATTTTTAAAATAATTGTTTCTAACAACGTGGCGACGAATTGAAACAAGAGCATACAAAATCTATGAAAAAATTCGTCATTCTTATGTCACTTTTAAAAAATGAACATCGATTTAAACAAAGTGAGATCGTCAACGACCTTTAAATATTTCTCATCGTATCTCTTGTAAATTTGGAAACCATCCGTCGAGTGGTTCTGGAGATATCATGTCCACTGACTTTAAAAACAGTCTTTCGAAAAAATCGCGTGTGACAGACCGAAAAAAGGTCGTTTTTACCGATTTCTTTGTCTACTGGATTATTTATTAGGGATCTGGAAAATGGTATGTTATTACGCATACACTGAACTTATTTCGTGAAAAAAAATATTTTAAAAAATTTGCACGAGAATAAAAAAAAATGGTTTTCTCAAAACCATGTTTTTGAAATTGGCACGCGGCAGAACTCGAACACTTTCCGTCCAATCGTTTCGGCCAATGCAGACCGGCAGTGTTAAAAGTTGCAATTTCAAAACCCATTATCTCCCAAACTAAATAGTCGGCTGTTCTGAAATTTCACTCAAACATGTCTAATAATATGAACAATGTCTGGTTAAAAATTGAACAAAATCCATAGAAATCGAGGGCGCGCTCTTGTTGCATCTTAAAGTTTGAAGTATGATGCTCCTACCGCTAGCCCAGCCGACTGTAAGAAGCTCCAACCCATTCAACTTGATGAATATTTCAATGAAATTTTCACGGAATACAGCTAACATTTGAATAAAAATATTTCCGGAAAATGCAATTGCCTGACCTATCTCGTTAGATGTAGCCCGTTAAAAAGTTAGAAATAGTGAAGTGATACGCGCAGGGTCAATATGACATGGATGGTATCGTAGAAAGCACAGCGTGGAAGTGGTAACCGTAAGGAAATGGATGGAATCGTTGCGCAAGGAAGCAACATCAGAAATACATTGAGAAAAGTGATCAATTTAATACCTACATTTAAAAAATGTATCGGCAGGTATAATTAGACTTGATTAGGCAGGTATAATCAGGTATTAAGTAGGTATAATAAGGCTTAACAAAATTGCATTAGTCCTTCATTTAATTCATACATGACACAAATGCACTGCGCGTTGAAAATATTCCAACAGCAATCACGTAGCATCAAGATCGAATGAATTATTTTATTCCATGCTTATAATTCAACCAATTTAAATCTTCGTGTTTACGATGCCCGTATTTTTGTTTTCAGAAATTACTAAGGGACTAGCGAATAAACATCGATACTCAAAATGTCGGTTCCGGGGCCAAAGCTCGTCAACAAACAATTCAACTCTCCGATAAACCTCTACTCGCCCCAAGCCGTGCAAGAGACCCTAGATCGGCAAACGAAGATCCTGGCGAACGGAGCCGTCGGGTAAGCCCAATTGAACAGCCATCTCTCATCAATGATTCACTCAAACATTCGACCATTCTTACTTTCGATTCAGTGTATGTGAAGAAACACGATGAACGAAACAAGTCGTCGAAAAAGAGTCATAAGAAAATAAAATTGTGCACACTTCTTTGATCTTGAGAATTTCAATAGTGGGCTTTAAAAATTCGATAAAAAAATCATTGAGATGTATGTGACAAGTTGTGAACGAAATTTCGACATTGTGACGAATAACGATTGATCGCTTTACTGAAATGTTGGTCTGTACAGGACGCCAAACGACGTTGTGGCTTAAGATCAAATGAAACAGGCTCAGTGGGTAACAAAAAATGTGATCAACTATTCAACTATTACTAAGTATCTCGCATCCACACCTGTTTCTCGTCATCTTAAGGAGGCACGATCACTTCCCCGGGGTCAAAAAAGAGTCCAAATTTATTCTACCCACCGCTGCTCTGATTGATGTTTACTTATGTTGATCATTCGTATTATCGATTATAGTGGGCAAAATTATCACTACAATTACTAATTGTAAAAAAGTACAATCATTATTACTTACGAGTATTATTAGTAACCAACATTGTTAGTAATTCATACGAAACAATCGAAATTTTCGTGAAAAAAATTGAATTTATTAAAAAAAATACAAGGATAAATGGGCCCACAATGGGACTGGCGTTAAAATTCATATACTCCATCATATTATTTTAGAGATTTTTTTGGAAAAAAAAAATGGCAATCATCTTTAAAAAAAATAGTTTTTACTTTACACGCCGAAAAAATGTTGTCAACGATGATTAAAATTTTTTTTCCTTTTTTTTATAAAAGTGTGAACTAATATGAAAAAAATCGATCTATGGACATTTTTCGATATATCGATTAATTTAAGAGATATCGGCGTTAGAGCGTTTTCGAACTTTCTGAAATCCAGATTTTTCGAAAAATTGTAACTTCTGAAATACATGCGATAAAAAATTTAAAAAATTGTGAAAATCCCCTTTCATAGCATACTATTTTATTTCAAAAAATAAAAAAACATAAAAAATGGTTAGGGTCACGGCCGAGCGGAATGGCGTGGAATGCCTCATATGCATTGACAAAGTTGTGCGCCAAATTACGTTTAAAAAGATCACTAATCGAAGAAGTCATAAGCAATCTTGTGAAGGACGTTTGAATGTGAGGGGCTCAACGGTGTACTTTATTTTGACCACCCGGTTGATCTAAAACAAAGAAAAACGATTATTCCCTTAAAACAGATAATATTCGCCAAGTCTTGTCCGAGCTTTTTTCGTTTTCGGGTTTCAATATTCAACATTTTTTTTTAATTTTTCGATTTTTCGAGGAAAAATGACATTTTTATTAAAAACTGAGGGGAAAAAAATGTTAAAAATAAAAATGTCGTTCAAGACTAAACTACTACCTTCAATAAGTACACCAAATTTGGAGTCAGGGGGTGCATTCGATGTCCACAAATCGTGTACACCGTTTCGAAAAACATAATTTCGAGAAAACCGCATTTAAGGGGGGAAAAATTAGCTGATTTTCATTATTTTTTTCAAGAGCAAAGATTTCTTCACCACTTTTGAGGTTAAGGGTATGGTTTATTACCACTTTTGGCTGTTACATGTAGTCATACGCAGAATATGAACCAAGAAAAAGTGAGAAATGTTGAAAACCGATTAAATGGTACGCTTTGAAACAAAAGATTGAATTTGCCGAAAAAATTGCCACATTTTGCCCTTGAAAAACTTTTTTTTCAAAAACATTTAGGATCATCTTTTACACAATAAGGTTGAAAAGATTTACACAAAATTTCATCAGAATCGTTCGATTAGTTTTTCATCTATGCCAGTTTTGAAAATGCAGTTTAAAAGACCGTGCCATGTCTCCGCCATTTTTAAACATTAATAAAAAGAAATCCCAGGTAACAGCCAAAAGTAGTAATAAAACATCCCTTAAGCCTCAAAAATGGAGAAAAAATCTTTCCTTTTAAAATAAGGTCATGAAAATCAGCAAAGGTATCTCCCCCTTCAAGCTTTACTAGCAGTTCTATCTCACAAGGAACATCACTTCGGTGTCCTCCTTCGATTTGGTTGAAACCCTTTTATGTGAAAAAGTATAAAACCTAAGAGACACGTATTTTTTTTTTTATCGGCGGAAAAACGGTTTCAAGGGGTGAAACGCATCCTCGAAAATAGGGGTGTTTTTCGTTTTTCGTCGAGACCGTTCTCATCTTCAATGTTTGCACACGAATGCACACGAAATGCACACGAAAAAATTAACATTGTTGAAATTTGTATTTTTTTATATCTCGTACCGTTGAAACGATATCGATGAAAAACGAAAAACATCCTCATTTTTGAGGGTGCGTTTCACCCTTTAAAAACGTTTTTCCCCCGAAAAAAAACGTGTCTCTTAGTTATTGATACTCTTCCACATAAAAAAGTTTCAACAAAATCGGAGGAGGTCACCAAAGTGATGTTCCTTGTTAGTAAATATAAGTTGACCTTCGATGTCCTGCACCATATGTTGGACCTTCTTCTTCAAGTTGAGTTGCCCCCACAGTAGCCAAACCCTTTAAGCGCTATACAAAATCTAGGAGGATCTTATTTATTCATTTTCGCGTATCTTTATAGAATTTGTTTTATACATTTTTGATAAAAGCCGTCAAAAATTCACTCGGATCAACCATGTTAAAAAAAAAACGTTTAAGACCAGAGCAGGCTACAAAGTTGTATTGTTGTCTCTGATCGATTTAAGCAGGGTCGACGAACCGTCACGAGATAAACGAAATAGCGAAAAAGCTCGTCAATTGTGATACCGTTTGCCAGGAAAGTGCAGGTATCGGTTACTCGCGCGTTTGTAGCGTACGTCTCGAAGCTAAGAAACGTCACAGCTTATGACCACGGTGTATTCCCGTGCCGTCTACACGTCACGAGTCGACAGATAACGTTGCGCTATAACAGTCATCGCCTGGCTTGATGGACTAGCCATATACAGGGTGTCCTGTTACGAATGGACAATCCTGCAACTGTCGACATGTTAAATCATGTTTTACTATACGCTGAAATTTCAGTTTAGTAAAAGTCCCACGGTTTTCGACATTTTGGGCCTTACGTTTTTGGTCTTTTTTGGCGTTTTGGGCCTTATTTGGTTTTTCGCATGCCTTTTCTACAAATGATATGAATCGACGGTAACTAAGCACCTTTTTAAAGTAATTGGCCTTTTGGGCTTTTTGGGCCTTGATTTTTCGCCTGTCTTGATGGACTAGCCATATACAGGGTGTCCTGTTACGAATGGACAATCCTGCAACTGTCGATATGTTAAATCAGGTCCTACTATACGCTGAAATTTCAGCTTAGTAAAAGGCCCACGGTTTTCGACATTTTGGGCCTTACGTTTTTGGGGCCTTTTTGGCTTTTTGGGCCTTACTTGGTTTTTCGCATGACTTTTCTACAAATGATATGAATCGACAGTAACTAAGCACCTTTTTAAAGTAATTGGCCTTTTGGGCTTTTTTGGGCCTTACTTGGTTTTTCGCATGCCTTCCCTACAAATGATATGAATCGACAATAACTAAGCAACTTTTTAAAGTAAGTGGCACGATATGCGTAGTACGATTTTTACACCCCAGGCTATCAAAGTCAGATGTTGGAATTGGTGTGTATGAAAATTCTGCATAGGATCTTTTTTCATAAAGTTTCCTTAACGTTTAAGGTTAAAAAGAAGACTTTAAGGTAATTCGAATATTTTTAGGTTAAAAGGTTAAAAAGAAGACTTTAAGGTATTCAAATATTTTACTATATTAGGTATATAATTGATAGGTAAGAAAAAGTGACGCTTGCATTCTATTCAGCCTTCAACTATTAATTTATTACTGGAAAATTGGACGCTAATAACAAATTTAAGTAGTAAAATTGACGAGTTATATTAACGAATTCGCGTCAGTCACGTCATAAACGCACTTTTCTGACCCGAAGAGCTAAAGAGTTGCGATAATTTGTGATAGTTATATGGGTCTATTTTTAATCGATTTATAGACTAGATTTATGACCAATCGAAAGCGAATCGAACCGACTTTTGACTCCGTCGTTATATTTCGGTTTGGATAAGGTTTTGTATAATAAATCCAGCGTCTCAGGAATTGGGACATCTATCGCACGCATGTACCACGGTCGGATCTCATGTCCGATTATTGGTACGAAAAAACGCAGTCGCAGAGACCGAATCACCGGACGCCAAGCGATGACAGTTCGTTTCGCTGCGTACCTCGCGATAAATGACTTATAACTAACTTAGTTTGCGATTTTGAAAAAAAAAGAGAAAATCAATTGGTAAGTATAGTACATGTGTCCCATGTTTAGATAACATAATAGGTAACGTAACTAGTCGCGACGCAAACAAAGATTGTGGTTATGTGGCCGGCTTTCCGCGAGGTTATACGGCATCGATGCCGTCTTTCCCTTACTTATACCAGGTGTAGAAGTATGAAACCGAAATTTCCCTATAGATGGTGCTAGCCATCAGGTTAGGGACAGTAAGACCGCTTCTGCAGCGCCCTCATCTCCCTCTAGCAGCTGACGAAGATTTTCAACACACAACAACCCGAGTTCCCTACACCGGTATATTTTCCTATAACCTTAAACATGTCGAGTTTTGTGCCTACGAACTACGATTTGCGGACAGCACTGTTTTTCTGTTACTAAGGTCTTAAGGTTAAGGTGAACATGCTCTTGGTAAAACACAGTGTTTCGAGTGGTTCAAAAAATTCAAAACTGGTGATATTGCCGTGAGAAACGAAGAGCGTGGGAAACCACCGAAAAAGTGCGCAGACAACGAATTGCAAGCCTTATTGGATGAAGATAATACTCAAAATCAACAAGAACTCGCGGTTCAATTGAATGTCACGCAGAAAGTCGTCCCCATTCGTTTTTATCATTTTCAAACAACGGACGTGAAATTTTTACAAAAAATTCCGGTTTCATACTTCTACACCTGGTATATTCGAAATGTGCCCGGAGGGTTGCTTTCTTTCCTAATATGTCGAATTAATGCTTACGGGAGTCGAGTCACCAAAAAATTATGATAATATATGGTCAGTATGTGGATGAATAAAAAAGAGTTCTCACGTACCTGTTCAATTTAAACCTTGTAACTATAAGAATCAAGTTTTGCATGTCCGAAAGCTAAGATCTCATAATGGTCGGTTGTAGAGACGTGTCCGAAAATTGGGTCATGGCAGTGTCCGAACAACGGTTCGTAACACTAACAGCTGTCCGAAAATTGATACATTTGTACCAATTGTTTTTTTCATGTTGTTTTCAAAACACATTAATGCATGTGTTTTGGAAACTAGAACTTACGAGCTTGCCGTTAGATCCGGTGATTTTTAATAATAATAAATAATGAATGAATAATAACAATCAACAATCTAGGGATGCTCTTAAGCGTCCGAGCATTCGTACCGTTACCTTACTAGATAAAACAAATAACCAGGAGTATTTAAAAAAAGGACCAAAAAAGTTATGATTTGTAGAAATGGCGTGAGAAAAGCCAAAAGCAGATGATTTTTATCTCGCATACCGTGGGACTTTTACTAAACTGAAATGCCAGCCTATATTAAGCGGTATTGAGCAAAATTTAATTGCTAGGGTAACTAGAGATGAACAATTAACGAATTGTTAATCACAACTATACCAATTAACAATTAATGAATTGTAATTGTGAGCACTCGCGACTAGCATTTAATCAATTGTTAATCGTGATGATCCACAATTAGAAACTAACCAATTTTCAATCTGACCAATGTATTTGATTAAAAACTAACAATTAAAATTGATTATTGCATAGGGCGCGGAGTCGCGTCGGAACAAATGTATACGTACTTGAAATACGTATATGAGTTTGTTTTGGTTTGTTTGGACTCATGCCAGCGCAAACAGGCCCAACCCAAACAGGCCCAACCAAAACAAATCCAAACCAAACAAACTCAAACTTTGGGCTTGTTTGATTTACACATTGCGTCATTAATACAACTTAGCACTACTCTTTGGGTTTGCTTGGGTTTGCTTGGACCAAAACAAACCTAAAGGAACCCCAGCAAGCCCAAAGAATGGTACGCATGCAAAACTATTGCAAAATTGTTCGTTTGGACTGAAACAAGCCCAAACAAACCCCACCAAAACAAATCCGAACCAAACAGACCCAAAGTTTGGGTTTGTATGATTTACATATTACTTCACTAATACAATTCAATACTACTTTTTGGGTTTCTTTGATTGAGATATTGCTTCATTGATACAATTCGATACTACTCTTTAGGTTTTTTTCAGTTCGCTTGGACCCAAACAAACCCAAACAAACCCAAAGAGTAGTACGCATGAAAAACTATAGCAAAATTGTTCGTTTGGACTCAATCAAGCCCAAACAAATCCAACCCGAACAAATTCAAACCAAATAAACCCAAACTTTGGATTTGTTAGATTTAGATATTGCTTCATTAATACAATTCAATACTACACTTCGGGTTTGTTTGGGTTTGGTTGGCTTGATTTCGATATTGCTTTATTAATACAATTCCATACTATTCTTCGGGTTTGTTCGGGTTTATTCGAGTTTGATTGGGTCCGAACTAACCCAAACAAACCCGAACTTTGGGTTTCTTCGATTTAGATATCGCTTCATTAATGCAATTCAATACTCCTCTTGGGGTTGGGTTTGTTTGGGTTTGTTTGGACCCAAACAAACCCAAAGAGTAGTATTTAATTGCATTAATTGTTTGTTTGGGCCCAAACAAGTAGTAGTGTAGTGAATTGTATTAATGGTTTGTTTGGACCCAAACAAACCCAAACCTAAAGAGTCGTGTGGAATTGCATCAATGTAGCAATATCCACCTCTTTTTTGTCTGATATCTGTGAGGTTAAATAGGTTAATTGTTAGTTTCAATCGTTTCTTAGAACAATTCGAAAAATTAATTGCAATTGTTTTAATTGCGAGTTGCAATTAACATCGATTAATCCAAATAAATGAATTGCAACATGCAATTCATTGCAATTAAGTTAATTGCAATGACTTTTTTAGTCAATTAATGAACCGGTTGAAAATTGTATTGATCAACGCCCAATACTGATAGTAGGATATGAGCTGACCTATCGACAGTTGCAGAATTACCCATTCCTAACAGGACATCCTGTGTATGTCCGAGTGTTGACACTTGTGTACATATAACCGATGAATGATTCAGAAGGCGACGCGCTTGCTGTTGCCTGCGTGTTTGCCCATCGATACTCGGATCTCTCGCGAGTATAGACCCTGTCGGAAAAGCCGAAAACGAGCGAGGCTTATTAGACAGCGGGATAGGAACGCCGCCTCTCGTCACCGCGCTGATCCGCGTTATTTTCAGATCGACGCATCACAACGGTTAGAAATAAACTCCGATGCTTAGCTGTTCTCGGATTATTGCGCAAAAGTCCGTCTATCGTACTTGACTTAGTTTCGCGCATTTGACGGCCGATCTCTTCTCGGTGTTCCTCCTTTTTCCTCCGCTCGCCTCGTCTCTTTCTCTCTCGCCCTCTTTCATTGCCGCGCTTTTGTCGAGTTTATTTACCATCTGCTGGCACACGGTACAGTTGAAACTCCGTTATAGTGATCGTACACACGTACCGTACCGGCAATTGTCTCAAAGACGATGAAGACCAGAGCGCTTTACCGGCTGCCGACAGTGGAGACTTCCTCACTGCCTCGTATCGCCATCACGCGCTGCTGGTCCTTTTTCGATGCTATCCCATCTAAGGGGCTCTTCCATGTTTTTTTTGGGATTTTTTTTTGATGAATCGTTGCTATCTACCTTTGAATTTTTATCACACATTTATTAACGTTTGTACAGTCTCTCGGAATTTTATCAAACAAAAATAACGAGTTGAATCGACTTTACACCGTTCGGAAGACACGAGTGTATAAAAAAAGTTAGTTGACGGCTGCCATGGCTCCGGAGGTTTTGCCAATCTGAAATCGCAAAATCAAACGGCACTTTGATTTGTAGACCTGAGGCTATCGCCGGAACTAGAGTGAAGTAAAAATATCGAAAATTGAGTTTTTGGCAGGGTTGGGAAAGTTAATCTCTAAGTTTCGTCAATTTTTTTGCAGTTTTTCCAAATATTGTTTTTTCGATATTTTTGGACCTGTCACATGGGATGATCGACCCGGTGACGGAGTGATCATGGTAATCAGATATATATTCTGCTTTGGCCGACTGGAGAGGTCATTGTGTGGTCATCATGCTAACAATGGTTCTATCAGTCTGGACTCGTTGGAGCCACTGCTCTTTAGGCTCACCATATTCATAGGAATCTTTAGTCTAGAATCTTTAGTCACTTTTTACTAGCTCGCTTACACCAGGACCTCTAGCTATAAGGCAATCCGGCTATTAGCCTGGAGACATTCAATCTTACACTTTTTCACGCAAAATTATTATACATTAGAACATTGCTTACAAAACTCACATACATTTAATTATGCTCCATAGAAAAATATTGAACTCAAAGATGTTGGGAACATCCCAGCCTAAAGTTTAACATACATACAAAGATAAGATGCGTTTAGTTTCTAAAGTTTACTTGTACGTAAAAAAAATCAAAGACTGTATGGCAATGTGTTAGGAGTACAAATAAGTCTCCGCCGTTTTATTTTTAAAAAAAATAGGGCATTTATTGTGAAAGAACGGTACTTTATGTTTTATTCGAATTGAAATTGCTTGTTGAGTCACTCCTAATGTAAGTGCAAGTTCCTCTTGCGTTTGGCACGAATCTCCCTGCAATAATGCATCCAATTCCGCGTCTTCGTACACTTTCGGCCTTCCGCTACGTTCTTTGTCTTCGACGTCAAACGCACCGTTCTTAAGGAGGTACGATCATTACTACGAATCCAACTTTCGGATTTGAAATTTTTATATGATTTTGACGAATACTTTCTGCGCCTATTGCCAAAATTTGAGCTATTTTGACCGTTTAGTTTTTTCGCAATAAAACTGTAAAGTCGAGCGCTTTGAGTTACCGAAGGACGTCGTCTTATGGAGACGGTCAACCGGAAGTGCGGCGATCGTGGTTTTTCTGCTCACGTATTCAACTAAACCAGTTGGAAAACTGAAATTCGATAGATTAGACATAATAGATATTATGATGTTGAAGTTTGCATGGTTGGAATGCAACGAAAATTCGCCTTTATTTTTCAATATCTTCATTTTTATTGCTATCCAAACCTCTTTCTACCAAATTTAGGCTACGGAACCCTAATAAGGATCTTCAAAAATGTTCCACTAATTTTTGTAGCCTAAATGGGCCAAAAAGAAATATTTTCGTTGCATCTCAACGATGCAAACTTCAATACCATTAGATATTGTAAAAATTTAAAAAATCAATCTTCACCGTGTAGTTAAAGCACTACATTACAAGAAAGTTTCAATTTCCGGTTGAAAATGGTCAGAACGACGAAATAGGACCCACAGACTTAGCAACGTCGCGAGTGACAGCTGATGCGTTTGGCGAGCATAACCCAGCTTTGTTTTTAAATTAATTTGATCAGAAGCCGCCACAAAATATGCAAACAACAATTTATGGAGTTTTATCATTTATCATGTACCAATAATATGTATAATTATATTCTGCCTATCGTGTTAATTCCGCCGAGGTGAATCAAGCCTATTTTAATAGGCTTGAATTTTGTTACGTTAATATTATTACGAAGATTACTACCGAGTCGTAGACAATCTAATTATTCAGTTTTTATTTGTTCACGTGCAATAAATTCATCATTTACCACAACATTTGGCACACTATAATCGATAATACGAATAATCAACATAAGTAAACATCAATCAGAGCAGCTGTGGGTAAAATAAATGTACTCTTTTTAGACTCCGTGAAAGTGATCGTACCTTCTTAAACTCTTGAAACCACTTACGAAAACTTCTGTCAATTGAAGCCGCCTCACAATATGCTTCTACAAGCAATCGATGCGCCCAGCTGGCAGATTTCTTCAAATTAAAGAAGTAAACCAAAAGTTCTCGCAAGTGACGCTTACCCGGCTGAAACCGGCGAGATTTTCGCACAAAACAAATTATGCGATGCTGATACAAAATCACTAATATTTCAAGGTTATGGTCTTGCCAGACGTCCAACATTACGATACGACGCTTCACGTCTGACAATTTCAATCATACCCTCCCGGTGGGGCCTTCTTTTGTCAAACAGCGGAGACTTATTTGTACCCCCAATATATAACTAATAAAAACTTTAATAAAAATAAAAATAAATAAATAACGGAGAAAAAGCCTGGAGGAATTTAAATCATCGTTCCGAAATCACTATACTTACCAGTTTGGATCTATCGGAGTCACTAGCCCGGGTCTACTTCACCTATGAACACGGGTCCAGTGGATCCACTTTTTTTGTCAGCGACCATCGATTAAGGATGTTGAGTCCCAAATCGCAAGTGATGATAAAATTCTGAAAATTTGGTATGTTTTTGTATGAAGTATTTCAGAGGTCGTGTAAAAATTTCAGGACCATTAGGAAGCTCGTTATTGAACAATTAACATTCACAAATTCAATGTTGTTTCATGGAAACTGATGTAGCTTTGCAATAAGTTTTTTTTTTGACCTCTCAGTTTTATATCTACAATATACTGAAAGCAACGGAAACAAAACGAAGTTTATTGATACATTTTTTTTTATTTCTTTTAAAAATTGTTCCTAACAAAATGTTAATTTTTTAATAACGAGCTTCATAATCGTCGTGATATTTTAACACGACCTCTTAAATACTTCATACAAAAACATACCAAATTTTCAGAATTTTCTTATCATTTTTTATTTCAACCCTTAAGAAGGTTGAAGTAATGATGATAGAATTCTGAAAATTTGGTGTGTTTTTACATGAAGTATTCAGGAGGTCGTGTAAAAATTTCATGACGATTAAGAAGCTATTTATTGAACAATTAACATTAACATGTTTCATAGGGACTCAACATCCTTAAAACCTACATCTCTATCGAGCCGTTGAACGGACAGGGCATGGGCTTGCACAATTCTAACGCAGACATTAACGGAGCTTGCACTGTAAACGGCGTGAGACGAAAATTTACAACTGTGACACACGTATGCCCACACTTTTTGACCCCCCAGCGGGTTCAAGAATAGCGAATGACGAACCGACAAGCTTTATTACGTAGTATATAGTTCGTAAATTCCATTCAGAGCATCCGTAAAAACGAAGGTGTCAAAACGATCAGTCAACGTTATGCTCTCGTAGACTGCACAACTTCTTGCCCTCTCAGCCTCTCATCTCTTGTCCCTCGACGATAAAACTCGAGGCGGTAATTGCGAAAATTTACAATCGTTAACGTTTCGCCTGCTTTGTTCGTACATTGCAGAATCGACTTCAATCAGTTGGCCAAACCTGCCAATCTTCAGAACAGCGCTGTCTTACGAATGCTCGAGGAGGAAGAAGCCCGTCAACGAGCCGGACATCCGAGTGAGTCTTCAAACACAATACTCGCGATTTACAATTACCGCTTTGACCTACCAGTTTCTGAATATGACGTTTCATCAATAGTCTCAGTAGACATATCACGTTTTATTGTCGTTTTACGTTTGTATCATCAGTAATAACAGGGAGCGTTTGTAATGTTGTTTTTGAAATTTCTCGATATGAAAAAGAAAACTACTAGAAGATACCATACTCTGAGACGAAAGTCAAACGAGGAATTTCGGAAGTTGGCTATTTGTTTCCCACTTAAAAAAAGTTGAAGGTATCACGCGAGTGTGTCCAAACATTTGCACCGTTTCTTGTGATCTTTGTAAAAGGGAAAAATACGTAACGTTTTTTCAACGGGTATCTTCTTTCGATTCTACGCTAAAAATAAATTGCATAATTTACGTATTAGTGGTTTTCGTTTGCTCGGCGTTAATTTTGAACCGGATCTCCGATCGATCTGATATAGGAAAAAGTGGTAGGATAATATGCTCATCAATGTCGTTTATTCAGGGGCTACATCTACCTAGAGTTCCGAAAAAATGACCAAATTCCGATTCGTTGCTAGAAAACGGTCGGTGAAGAAGAAACGCATGTTTTTTCAACACAAAGGTACACATATTGAATCTTTGGAAAAAAAAATCACCGGAAAATCCAGAAAAACAACAAAAACATGGCCGCCGGCAGATGATGCTATTTTTTTCGCGTCGTTTGGCGGTGGACATCCTCCACCTTGAACGGTTCATCTGAAGTCTGCAAACCAAAGGGGTTATTCAAGTTAACAATGAATACGAGTCGTTGACGATCGTCGATACTTTGGATAATTTTTTTTAACCACCTGGCGACGAATTGAAACTCAAGTATACAACATCAATGAAAAAAGTCGTCATTTTTACGTGACTATTAAAAAATGAAGACCGATTTTGAAAAAAGTGAGATCGTCAACGACCTCCCAATTTACTTAATCGTATCTCTTGTAAATTTGGAAACAATCCATCAAGTGTTTCGCGTGATATCATGTCCACCGACTTTGAACGCGTTTAAGAGATCATCACGGTGTAACGGGTCGGTAGCTGATTTTCGGGATTTTTTTTTCGATGCTTAAAATAAGCTTAACAGACTGATTTTTTGATGTCAAATTAAAGCACTCATGAAGAACAGAAAATAAATTTTTAACCGTCTATTTGTATTCTTTTTTACACTTTTTTAACGATCGAAAATGTCTTCTATAAAACGAAGTCCTCACGGTGTACGCGGTAGTGGCCGTGAATATTATCTTAAACAAAATTTGTAAAAAGAAATTATCAATCAGTATGGAAGCCGCTATCTTGTTGTGAAGGTTTAAAAAAATCAAAATTGACAAAATGGCGGCGTTTTGAAAAAAATAATACCGCTCGCCCGGCTGCCTGTTAGAAGCTGAACCTCATTCAACTTTAGAAATATTTCAATGAAATTTTCAGACAATATAGCTGAAAGCTGATACTATCGAAAAAAAAAAAATTTTGAAAAATCATTTTTTGGCCCACCTAGGTAGATGTGGCTTTTTCGGAGTTCCTCAAATCAAACCAAACCGTAAAATGACCCCGATTTTCATTCTCCATTACGTCAGAATTTCGAAAATTGTATTCAACATTTACATCTGCAACTTTGGTCATTGTCGTTCATTGTGTTCTAATGCAAAGTATATTACTATAACGCTAGAAAATGGCGCCGACTGAAATCTCTGAGAAGAGCGGGCAGATGGCCTCTAACACCGGACTAACATCGCAACAGTTAAGGGAGCAACGTTGTTTTTTGTTGTTGTGAAATCAATCATTGCGAATGACAATGCTAAAAAGAAAACGCTTCGCTTGTGCTCGATGCTTTGTTCTTATGAATGCTGCGAGAGAAGCTGCGGATCCAATTGCACGGCTTCCTAGGCCATGCCCAATGACGACCTCCGAAGTACGACGTCTCATAAGGCCCCGAAGTCGTTATCGGGAATGCTGGCCACCATTTTGCCCCCAGGATGGCCGTCACTGTCGCTTATTATTTCGGCCCGCATCAGGTAGAACGTTTTGATCCAACCGCAACATCCGGTTTTTATATGTATCGTTTATATTGGGAGTACAAATAAGTCTCCGCCGTTTGACAGTAGATGGCCTCACCAGGAGGTTACGGTTGTAATTGTCAGATGTAAAACGTCATATCGTAAGGTTGGACATCTGGCGGGGACATAACCTTGAAATATTCACGATTTTGCATCGACATCGCATTATTTTTTCGTGCGAAAATTTTGAGTTTTCAGCCGAATAAGCGTCATTTGCGGGAACTGTTGATTTACTTCTATGATTTGAAGAAATCTGCAGCTGAGGCGCATCGATTGCATGCAGAAGCATATGGTGAGGCTGCTTTAAGCGAGGGGCTATTCACGTGTGAAATCATTGAAGCACTTTTGTTCGAAATCGAATGCAAAATCACAAGAAATCGCCTGAAATCGCGAATCGTCTTACTAAATCAACATTATCCGAATGTGGTTAAAATCCCCTGAAATCGGGTTTAAATTTTTTGAAGTCGTCTGAAATCAGCATGAAATTACTTAATCCAGGAAATCGCTAGACATCATCGGATTCTCGAAACAAAGAAATTTTATTATGATTTTTCATAGCATAGTCCATTGTCCGTGCGTTCGAGCGGTTAGTCCGCGGCTCAACGCCAGTGCCCTCGCCAGTTCATACAGTGAATTGACAAGTCAATTGACATGACTCTGTATGAAAAAAATGTAACGTTTCTTTTAATATCTATATCTGTGTATTTTTTAGACACATTTTTCATTAAAAAAATTCGCCAGTTCATACAGTCAATACACAAGTCAATTGACATTACTATGTATGAAAAAAAATAAACATTTCTTTTAATATCTATATCTGTGTCTTTTTTAATCACATTTTTCATTTAAAAAAATTCTTAATTCAAATTTGAGTCACAAGATTAGTCAATAAAAAAGAAATTCAACCATTTTAGGACTTTTTTTCTCCCTCCAATGATTTCAGCAATCGCCTGAAACCGAGTTGATGAATTCAAATGAAATCAATTGAAGTCAACTGAAATTACGTGAAATCACATGACTTTAAAAATAGCTCGAATCATTTATGAAATCACAAAAATCATATGAAATCGACTTCACAGAGAAATCTCTTCCGCACCTCATTTGATAGTGAACGGCCCCTCGGGAGCTACGATATGCATAACAGCGTGGTATATTATGTTGTTTGTACAGTGTATGGTTTGTGTACAGCGTCGAACGCGTTCCGTCAGTGTGCAAAAATATTGGGCCGCTGTCTCACCTTCTCCAGCCACACGGCTTGTTTACGTTTTCTTCCACGCATTCTTTCGCGTTGGTTCGAAACGTAAAGAACCATGAAAACATCAGTTCTATTTTTGCCGCAATGGCGAAACACACAAAAATTGAGGTCCGCGAAGTTGTGTTGAAACTATTTGAAAAAGGAAGAGTTCTCGTGATATTGCAAATACTCTATCTATTGGGAAAAGCACAGTAAACCGTATTATTGCGAAATGTAAATCAACAAATTCGTTGTGCGATAAAAGTCGAAGCGGTAGACCACGAAAAACTTCAAAACGCGTGGACAAAATCATTAAAAGAAAGTGCGTCATAGATCCGCGAAAAACTGCAGCAATAATTTCGCGAGAATTACGCGGTGAAGATCTTGAAGGCTGTGGGATCGATTGGGCGCGTCGGGTAAAGAAACCACTCGTTAGCACAAATAATAAGAAGGCTAGATTGAATTTTGCCAAAAAGTTTCAACGTTGGACAGTATCGAATTGGCGGAAAGTTCGTTTTTCCGACGAATCCAAATTTCAATTGTTCGGAAGTGATGGTCGCACGTACGTAAAACGTCCAGCAGGTACCAGATACGATGTACGATATCAAATTCTAACTGTAAAACACAGTGGCGGAAATGTTAAAGTTTGGGGAGCATTTTCTGATAACCGCCCCCAATTGCGCTACATAATTTATGGACGCCCCTTTATTGGAGGGAGATTCGTGCTAAACACAAGAAAAACTTGCACTTACATTAAAAGTGACCCAACGAGCAATTTCAATTTAAATAAAACGTAAAGTACAGTCGAACCCCCCCAATAAGAACGCCCGCAATGAGAATGCTTCCTCTTTTTCTCGCTCGAGCGTTTTCCCCACTCCGACTCGAACCCCGAGCTCGAGTCATTTCGCGTGCGGGTTTCTGATTAAGAACGCCCAGCCTAGGAGAGCTTGGAAGAGTAAAATGAGATAAATATTGGAATGTACATTTCCGTTTTAAACCATTCTCGTTGTACTATGAAGAAATGTTGCTATACAATACGAAATCAACACTTTTTGTTAATCGTAAGCACGCATTCTTCGAGTCAATTATACAAATGTTATTTCCATTTATAACAAGTAATGTCCGTATGTTTGAAGATTTTCGTACAAAATAGCCAAGGATTCAGATAAATGATTAAAATTATTTTCGTCGTGTTTAGTCATTTTGATCCATGGGGCATTCAACTGGAGGTGGCATATTTTCAAGGGAGTCGGATTCCTCCATTGAATACGAAGTCTCAGAGAAATGGAGTCTTTCAATGTCTTCTTTTTCGGTACAATTGGTACTATTTTGCGGTACAGACTTTGTTTGGGTTTACAACAAACTATTTTTCATAAACAACAGTCTATTTTTCGTTTCTCCTGTGACGTCTTATATCGTTGGTGATCATCCACTATTATTCAATTACTAATATGTATGAATAATATTGAAAAAAGTACTATTCATTAAGTAGAACAAATGCGACAGAGAACGAAACTCGTTCGGAGACAGAAAGAGTCAGCGAGCGCGGAGCGCGCGCCTGGTGGGGGTACTCTAAAACTCTTCCCCTTTTGCGTTCTTATTGGAAGGTCGAACTGTACCGTTCTTTCACAATAAATACCCAATTTTTTATTTAAAAAAACGGCGGCGGCTTATTTGTACTTCTCATATTTTGCTATTCGTATTATTATTAAAAATGACGTTGAACTTTGCATCGTTGGAATGCAACCATATTTTTCCTCCTTTTTTATTTCTACATTTTTATCATTTTCCAAAGCCTTTTTTGCAAGATGAGGTCGGAAATTTATAATAAGAATACGTAAAAATGGTTAAGCGATTCTCAATACTTAAATCGTCCAAAAAAAATTTGGGCAATAAAAAATAATTAATTAACTTCAACGTCATTGTTAAAAACGATCAATGTTGAAGGAATCGATAAGACGATTGAAACATCGTTTGGACATTTATTTTACATCAACAAAGTAGTGTACCAAATGTCATTAAAAATAGTAATAATTAACGAAGTTACAAATAATCTCGTGAAGGACCTTTGAACCCGAGGGGCGTACTTGATATTAGCCATTAAGTTTCTCTGAAACAAAAGACACGAGCCTTTTCTTAATAAAGATAGTATTGGCTAAGACTTGATGGACTTTTTTTTGTTATCGTGTTTCCATAATCAAAAAAATAATTCATTCTGTTCCCATTTTTCGAAGCAAAATAACATTATTATTGTTAATAACTAGTGACAAGAATGTCAAGAAGAAATACGTCGGTCAAGACTAAAGTATGATTGCTCTGAATGAGTGTGTCAAATTTCGAGTCAATCCGTCCATTAGCTGTTGAGAGATCGCGTACACCGTTTTGAAAATCACAGTTTTGACAAAAAAAACGCGTTTAAGGGGGGAGATACCGTTAAGCGAGAAAAGAATTGGTCATTTTCATGATTTTTTAAAATCCGTCCGTAACACATCGGGTCATTTTGACCCGGACGAATTTGAAATAAAGTGTTCACTTTCCCAAAATTGAAAGTTTTCTATGATTTTTTACAACTCAATTTCATACTTTCCGAATTTCAATCATGTAGACATATGAGAAAAGGTTTAAAGTGTACCCCGGATTTTTTTCGATAAAAACCGACCGAAGGGTTGTCAATGGCAGGTGGATAAAATACTATCCAGGTCAAATTGACCCACAAGGAACATCTCTCAGGTGACACCCTTCGACTTTGTTAAAATTTGGATATGTTATAAAGCACCGAAAAGTAAGCGATGCGTATTTTTTTTTATCGGCGGAAAAACGGTTTTAAGGTGTGAAGCCACCCCTCGAAAAACGGCATCGCTAGGGTGGTTTACCCCTTAATTTTTTTTTGCAATGTCACTATAGTGGATTTTTCACTGCTTCGGAATAGAAGAATTTTCGTTTTTGTTTCATTAAAATCGGTGGCCTCCTTGTGTGTGAAACTGCTATATAGAGATGCCTTTTTTCGAGGGGTGGTTTCACCCCTTAAAACCGTTTTTCCGCCGATAAAAAAAAATACGTATCGCTTACTTTTCGGTGCTTCATAACATATCCAAATTTCAACAAAATCGAAGGGTGTCACCTGTGGGACGTTCCTTGCCATCGTGTCAAACTCGTGGCGAAATATAAATGTGTCAAGGTAGGGTAAAAGAAAATATTTCTTCACCATTTTTGAGACTCAGGCTATGTTTTATTACTACTTTTGGCCGTTACATGCTATTTTTTTTTATTACCGTTGTTTTATTATCGGCGGACGTTGTCAGACGGCGTGACACATAGCGACGGCGGCATTAATTCGAAATAAAGACCAACGAATACTTTTCTTTCATTAACAATCGCACGCAGAATATGAACCAAGAAAAAGTGAGAAATGTTAAAAATCGATTAACTCATACACTTTTAAACAAAAGTATTGAATGTCACGAAAAAATGGCTATCTGTTGCAAGAAAAAAACCGTTCTTTCAAAATCATGATTAGCTTAAATCATAATGAGGAAAGAATCTTTCCACTTTGAAAAACATGACCAAAATCATGATAAAAATCATTGTGAAAAAATGGGGGAGGAGTATTTCATCTTAAAAAAAATATGACCATAATCATGATCAGTAAAAAACAATCATAATCGGCAAATGTTTTCCTCGCCCAAAGGTATCTCCCCGCTTAAGGATGTTGAGTCCCAAATGGCAAATGATGATAAAATTCTGAAAATTTGGTATGTTTTTGTATGAAGTATTTCAGAGGTCGTGTAAAAATTTCACGACAATTAGGAAGCTCGTTATTGAACAATTAACATTCACAAATTAAATGTTGTTTTATGGAAACTCATGTAACTTTGCAATAAGTTTTTCCTCTCAATTTTATAATATCTACAATATACTGAAAGTAACGGAAACAAAACGAACTTTATTGATAAATTTTTTTTAATTTCTTTTAAAAATTGTTCTTAACAAAATGTTAAATTTTTAATAACGAGCTTCCTAATCGTCGTGAAATTTTAACACGACCTCTTAAATACTTCATACAAAAACATACCAAATTTTCAGAATTTTCTTATCATTTTTTATTTCAACCCTTAAGGAGGTTGAAGTAATGATGATAGAATTCTGAAAATTTGGTATGTTTTTACATGTAGTATTCAGGAGGTCGTGTAAAAATTTCATGACGATTAAGAAGTTATTTATTGAACAATTAACATTAACATGTTTCATAGGGACTCAACATCCTTAAAGCCTTACCAGTAACCATTGTAATGAAAAGTTGACCTTTAATCGCGATTTCTGCACGAAATCTCGGACCTTTCTCTTCGATTCGATTTTGCCTCAAGCAACGAACGAGTGTTCGTCATTTTCACAGTAGCCTAACCCCTTAACGTTATTGTTGTTCCGGCGGTTGTTTCGTCTTTCTTTTACGTTACATCCGAAACGATGTTACGACGAAACCAAAGCAGGATTGCCACCGAACGTCTTCTAGGCCCATGTCTCGGATCATTTTTAGTAAACGATGTCAATTTTTAGTACACGAGTCGAGTCTTGGGAGAATTCGAAGCTTTTTTCATCGCCCTCCCTTCCTCGTCGATACGAGATTTTCACTCGCCCCACCTCTCCGCCCATTCTCGTTCGGTGTCGAGAGACTCTAAAATCGTTCGCTGGGTTCCTTACGGCGATTATCATCGTGTTTCGACAAAGGTGGATCCCGGTAGAAGATTTTCACCAGGGCTTAGTAGTTGGCGAGGTTTCGTTTTGGCAAAGTCGGTTTTCAGTCGCAGTCGAGCAATTCAACTGGATCGTTTTCTTTTTTAAACACCCACACGCGCTACTATACCCCGGACATTGGTGTTGGTACGTCGTCGTTCATATTAATAAGCACCCTTTCACACGATAAGCACACTTTTTTTTTTATACCGATCTTGCCAAGAATTCAGCGACAAAAGGCAAAAAAGGACATTTTCACTCACGACCATTCATCATCGAGACTTGTACGTCGTCGAATAATTATCGCACGCGAATGTTTTTACGATCTTGGTGATTTGTGCAATTTTCATTAAATCAACGGGCTTAATCGTCGTTCTCGTTAATCTTCCGCGAACGAGAAAATTCCGAACGGCTGCCTAACTGGCTTTGAAATACTTGAAATATGGGCTCGAACGCGTATATTTGCCTCGGGAATATAATGGAAATTGGTGTCGCAGAGCCGTGGTTTTAAACCAGGAATAAGTCTCGTCGAATACTCCGGAAAGATCTTCAAGCTATTTATACGATGACGTTCACACGTGAAACTTTTGGGCAAATTTTCCACGGATAAGCCGCTCTCTGCGATTGAGACGTCGGACGTTTGCGGATAACAGCGTCACCTCAGCTAAATATCATGACAATAACACGAAATATTTTCAGTCGTTTTTTTTTCGTAATACTTCCAAGTGTGAATTTTCATAGGTATACATTTTTGCTTGTTCCTTTTTGCTGTGTACAAAACGTCAAACATATTTTTTGAAATACTTTTGTAAGAAACGTTTATTTAAACGCTTTTTAAAATGTATTGTTAACCTCATTACTGTAAAAACGAAATCAAAAGAAATGTCAATATTTTGTTATCAATTATGATAACAAATAAATGTCAAAACAAAGATGAAAACAAAATAACATATTTTTTCAAATACTTTTGTAAGAAACGTTTATTCAAACGCTTTTTAAAATGCATTGTTAACCTCATTACTGTAAAACCGAAATCAAAAGAAATGTCAATATTTTGAGTGCCTTCTTTACCTCTCGATCGTAAATGAAAAATTGCCCTAACGAGGGTTCGAATTCTTCTTTCTCAGTTGGACTATTATTTTAATTCGTTCTGACAATTCAATTCCAACGTATTATGAAGAATGACGCGAAATTACATAAGTCATTTTTTTCAATACTTTCAAGTGTGAATTTTCATACTTACACATTTTTGCTTGCTCTTTAACTTTTGACATTTCCCGTGAGCTCTGCTTGCTTTTGTGGCGTTAGTGAAATTGCATCACGTGCGAAAATATTTCTATATCTCTTATGGAAGATTCCCAAAGTTGTAATCAATTACGATGACAAAAATGAACGAATGCCATGTGTGAAACGTCAAACACATTTTTTAACATATTCTGTAGGAAAAGTTGGTAATCATATACTTTAGTGATTTTTCCTAAATATTATACTATTTAGTGACTTGTGTGTGATCCTTTAGTGTGATTATTTAGTGACTTTTCCTAAATATCAATTAATGCATCATCGCACGTGGAAAATATGACCAATGGTGTACCAATGTAACGAATAAATGCTGAAAAAAAGTAAAAGCCCTGAAATTCGCAAATTTTTACAACTTTTTTAAATGTATTTTTTTTTCGTAAAAAAATTTGGACCCTAAAAAACCGTCTCCCCCCAACATATCATTTACACCACAACAAAGCGATAAATAGCGAACAAAACAAAATCGGAGGCCATTTTTAGGAAAAGTCACTAAACTATATAATTACCGAAAAGTTTATTTTGTCGCCTTTTTAAAATTAATTATTAACCTTATTACCGCACAAACGAAGTTAAAATCAATTCCAACATTTTGAGCACCTTTTCTGCCTCCTGATCGATCGTGAAATGAAGAATTGCCTCAACAAGTGTTAAAATTCTTCTTTCTTCCTTGAACTATTATTTAAATTTATTCTGACAATTCAATTTGTCGAGCTAAAAAACATCGATCGCTATTCAACGCACATCGAGATCGCAAGCACAGAAAATTGCGAATTCTTGGAAGCTCTTCATAAATTCATGGGCAATAATAATCGTCAAATATAAACTTGGCTACGACGCCTCGACGATTTTAACATCATAATTCGGCTGCATACGCGCGACCGTGCGATTAAATTAATATTCACTCGCGTATGACGCAATTTCGTAGCTGTTTATAATTTATATCGTTACTCGGGGAAAAAACTACGGTGCGTGCTTTTAAACGCTGCAAAAGAATTTTTGTATTTCTTTATTAAAATATTCCAGAATTATTGAAAGAGCCTTCGATATTAATTTCCGCGTTCTAATCTATTGCAAAATCGCAGCCTCGAGAGTTAAAACTGTATCATGTTGACAATGTGTATCGCTGCCAAAACGTGAAAATTTTCGCGGTCTCGCGATCTTCACTTCTCACGATCTTGGAAGATTCTCGATATAGCGAGAGAAAAAGGAAACAACCTCGGCTCGTAAGCGTGACTTTCAGGCGATAAAAAAAAATCGAACAATGCCAGGGCGATTCAACGATCCCTCAAACGATATTTATATAAATAGCCTGGCGGGGAGAGGCGATACAAATCTGTGAGTCAGAGGTCACTTTCCGACGTACAGCTCGTCGCACAAAATGCGCACGGCCCACGATGTCAAAAAATAATCAATGTCCCAGCCGTTTCTTTTTTTCGGAAGGTCGCTCGAAAAAATCCGTGAATGAGGTATAAGTTATCATATCTGACATTTTATCGCGGAGATTCTTTCAACTTTTCATCGCGAAGGTGTTTCTTCCACCTCGTCCGACAGCTTTGCTTTTTTTTATGTTGGTGGCCAATTGTGTATTTTTAACATAGCATTGAACATTTTTACGGATAACAGTTGTTGGGAATGGAAAATAACGCATCGAGGGTGAATTTTTATTAAAGCAGTGTAAAAGTACACTTCTTTTTTATTTGTCCAAATGAATTACTATGCGGATAGGATGTGCGAACAACATTAACAAACAATTTGAGACTTCTCAATTAAAAAAGATGCCGTTATTAATTTTTTAATAAATCTCCGATTAAAACTTAGGGAAAAGGTGTACGAGATGATCCCCATAATGCAGAATGCTCGTAATTTTAAATATATTCAACATAATTAAGATCTGAAAGCGTTTGCTACTGGTATATTTATCTATCTTACGATTGGCATATTTGAAATATTGATTAGGGTTTCAATAAAGATTTTCTTTTTTTAAAACATACATAAGGATCATCTTGGATGGTGTTCAAGATCGTCTTATCTCATGGGATCAACACGTACACCTTTCCCCTACATTGAAATGATTCCCTACGGTCAAACCATGGGGGTGACACTCCTCGAAAATCGTGTCCTGTTTATTGACCCTCTCCACGAGGGGCGCTAGTAGTCACCCGCGTTACCCCCCACTCCGGTCGCGCAGCGTCCGCATTCGACGCATACGGAGTGTTTGGATTATTCGTTATTCATTATTAATACATTACAATTCCAAAGTACATTTTTACGAGGGAAGGGATAGGCTATTTACACATAACAAAGTATTATTGTATTATGCAAAGATTTACTGAATGTAGACAAATAACAATTATTTAGTTTCAAATTAATTTTTTATTGCGTCAAACAATGGATAATTTTTTCTTATCCAGATTATATATTTTTTTGCTCAGCGTTGAGACGTGCAGAATATTGCGACATTCGCATCGTTACGTAACATTAAATTAGGTGTAAAAGAGCACTATCGGTGTCTTCCTTACACGGGAAAGAGAGTTTTTCATGCTGGTACACATTGTCTTTTGGCTTTTGACGGAGTAGAAGTAACGCGGGTGACTACTAGCGCCGCATGGTGGGCTGCTTTCCGTGGCGTCAATAACGGGCCCACTGATTGTTAAGGGAATATATGCGAGTGTCACCCCCCTCGGTCAAACTTACTTCAAAGTTCATCGTTGACCAAAAGATTGGTTCACTTTTTATCCAACATAATTTCCGTCGTTAGGGATATTAAATATACAATCTTACGGATTAGGGATATTAAATATACAAATATCATAAAAATAGGGAAATATACAAATCACGGAAAAGTTGATCAATACATTAGATTTTGAAAAATCAAATTATTCCGTGTTTCGTACGTAAATTTCTTTTATTGACAATAAACATTTATGATTTTACAATTAAAGGTCTGAAACGAGTAGCTTGGCCACCCCCGCCTGAAGATCAGGACTGCGTCGATTTTGTAGAAAAAAGTCCCGTCCAAGCCAAGGTATCGTACACCTTTCATTTCACGATAATGTTTCGTCGCACGTAACACAAATATACGCCTGACATATTTTCTTTAACGCTCGCAAAATAAGCTTCGTTGTATTTTAAGTTTTCGGTTGACTACATCGTTACTCCATTTATTTTCGCACATGGACAAAGTCATTTCGTACATGAAAGTGGCGGAGAAAATTCCGTTTAGAATTACCAATTGTATTTTCGGTGTTTTTTTTTTTTTAACAATTTCGTGAAAGACTCGAGGTGAGTTCATTACGTACCAGAGCAGTCCTTCGTCCGGCGGATCGCCGCAACCACCAATTACGATTGGAACGATATCGCGTATATCATCGCAGGCGTCTACACCTTCGCCCTTGAGTCCTTGCGGTACCCTTCGACAACCTTCCCACTTTCAGCAACAGGCACAGGCCAAAAATTGGGCACCCGTCACACCGCCAGCGACGTCGCCTCTTCCTCATCAGCAGTCGTCTCTGCAACAGCATAATTATCGGCCTCAGCAAGCTCAACAGCCTTCGAAGGTAAAAAAAACCGGAGAAGTGAAAAAAAATTGGAAAAGAGGAAAAGAAGCTACAAAAAACTTGCGTTTCGTCACGATGTAGTCAACTGACGAACTTTGTTCATGTGCACGGAGCATGATCGAGTTTATGAGTCTCTGAAGGATAAATAGAATGTTTTAATATTATATTTTATTTTTCGTTCGATTACAGCCACTGCGATGACGTAGTGATATTTTTCTCTTACATGACCATTTTTCATACAGAATTGATTTTTTTTTCAAATAACTTTCAATGTATCCTTTTTTATTTTTATGTATCCAAATATTTTTTAACTTTGTTATGATCGAATCAAAAAATTATTCGAGTATTCGACAATTGAGACACCAAGCACGATGCAAAAAAACTTTATCTTTCTCATATGAACGCATTTGACACAACAACATTTCTATGCCCACTGACAGTTTAAAAAATGTTAAACTAAAATGATCTCAGTACAAAAGTGTTTATCCAGTTGTACCATTATGTCCCTATCTTTACAGCAACATCATCATTTTTCACACACAATTAATTTTTCAAATAATTTTCGATGTATCAAGTATTCAAAGAAGACACTGCATCAGCTTTTTATCAAAAGTCGATTGAACGTTTTCGTTGCGAAATAACACCATTTTATTACGCGTGAAAAAGAATTTTTCCATTCCATTGTGATCAAATCGATTTCGTTATTTGAAAATTAAAATACTCAGCACGATGCAAAAAACTTTATCTTCCTAGTATAAAAGCATTTGACACGAGAAAATTTCTCTACTCACTGACAGTTAAAAAAGTTAAACCAATAAGATCTCGATGCAAAAGTGTTTATTCAATTGTATTATTCCTTCCCTATCTTTGCAGCAACAGTCTGTCGAATCCTTCGATCACTCAACTGCGAAGCAGAAGCAACCTCAGTCGTTTCCGGGTTACCAACAACCGACTTTCGTACCACCACCATCTCTCATAACTCTCAGGCCTGAGCCACCAATATCCCAGGTGCAATTTTATACGAATAATAATTTTTTGTCAATTTTTCTCTTCAAAGAGGAACTAAAGTATGCTTCATGTTGATAATATTATTTTTTTCTTGATATTTTACTAACAAAATGTCATCGCTTTCTTCGACTGGTATAACATGTGTCACAATAGCTTTTGTTTTTCTACTTGACAAAACATATCAACGTATTTTACATTGAAACGTTGAATTATAAAATATAAAGTATTTTCAAATGAAAAGAAAAGACGGTTTGATGTTATTCGTCATTTCCATTACCGAACTATCGGTCTTAGTTATTTTGCACCTAACCGAAGTAAAAACTTCGTTATTCATTTTTGCTCGTACGTGCATATCCAAATTTTTGTAGTTCAAACCAGGTTCAAGTAGTTGACGTTCATCATCTCGAATCTCGAGTAAAAATGCATATATATAAACATATATAATTGTATATCAATTGATCGTATACAATTGTATACAAAAATTGGCCCGATAGTATATGAATATATATATATATATATATATATATATATATATATATATATTTATTCATGTACTATCGTATGTATATGAATATATATATTTGTACATACTTTGCACATTCAGTTTTCCTATGTTACGTACGTAGAGTAACGAGCCCTGACATGCTGAATAGGTGGTTTTACGGTTTCTTTTTGTTGGCTTCTCTTCAAAATGCTAAAAGTGCAGTCGCGTTCCAACGATGTCGCTCTGGCTCGCGATCATCATCGTATATGTAAATCGCGCATATTATGGAACAAGTGGAAAGGCTCGTGTCGAAATAATGAATGTCGCGTTTTGAAACGAACGATGTTTCTCGTTTGTTTCAAAGCGCTATTCAACAGGTGCGAATTAATTGCGTACGTTCGTGGCACAGCTTACACTTGCGCAATTATTCTTCGACCACTTGTAACCAATTATAATTGTTTCTTCGCTTCGGGATATTCTCAAGGTGTGCCTGAGATCGGCTGAGAGCTAGCTTCTCGTTTTCTTACTCTGTTTTAGCTGATACAAGCTTTCAAATTTCCATACATCTTGTATTCCTTCATACGAACGAACGTATCGTTATTTATGTATTACAATTGGACGTGAGAAAGGACGTGTGTTTATTTTTTAAGGGGCTATTCTGGTGTGACGGGATAACAAAAAAATCGATTTAAAAAATTACAACTCTACACCATTGTAGAATCGATGTCCAATTGCTGGTAAAGTCGATTTTCACTTTGTCTACTCAGTGACATGCCTTTAAAGTAGAAGCGGTGGGTGCGCGCGCTTGGCTCCAGTTTTTTAAAGTTCTATGATTATTAAAGTTTTTATTAAGTTTGTACTGCCTGTGCCTTACATCGGTGACCAAGGATTGTGTTCTTGTGTAGCTATTCAACTTTACTATTTAACTTCGCACACTGAATATTATTATTTACTTTTTAGCTCAATAGTTTATAAATAAAAGTTTTTTTTACGTTAATTTTCAAAAAATTGGTAGAGACAGACAGTATCATATATTGTTATTTATTTTTAATTATCGATTGTGGATAACGTTTAAACCTCCTTAATTCCAATGATTGATTCCAATGGCAATCACTTTGAACATCTACTGTGAATAAAGGTAATTTCACATAAAAATAACGTTCATGTAACTTTTTTATCTTAAATGACCTTGAACGACTTTGACCCCTAAATGTTTTTTATGAAGTTTTCGATGCTCTACAAGATAGTTGCAGTCATCGTTCCAGATCACTGCACCAGCCAATCAGATGTTTTAATTGATCGGCCGGTCAATTAAAAAACCAGGAGGACGGTGTGCCAAATCGGATTGACGTGATATCCACCATCTCTGTTTAGGTTGTCCGGATGTTTTCGGATTTCCAAGCCTTCTCGGTGTTTCCTGGAAAAATAGCTGTTCGATGGGGCTAGACTTCGGGCTTTATCGAACTGAATGGCATGACCAGTCTCCATCCAATGCTCGGCCAGGGCTGATTGTCCAATGTGGCCATATTTAATACACCGTTGATGTTTTTTGATCCGTGTACTGATCTTCCTCCCGGTTTCTCCTATGTACACTTTACCGCATGAGCAGGGTATCTTGTACACTCCTGGTGCACTTAATGGTGGTCTTTGGTCTTTTGCACTCGGAACCACTTGTGCTAGCTTCTTCTGAGGTTTGAAGATGACTCCCACGTTATGTTTCGCAAGGGCCCTGCCTATGCGATCGGTTATGCCCTGAAGGTATGGAAGGGAAGTTGTTGCTATTATTCGTCCTTCATTCTCCCCTTCAGGTGCTGTTACCGTTTTCGGATCGGCTATTTTTCTTCTTAGATGTTTGATCGTTCTTTCGATGTTGCCTGGCTTGTAGCCATTATCTCCTAAAGCTTTGCGTAGGTGTTCTAGTTCATCCTCGAGAGAGTTCGGTTCGGAGATCGCTAGAGCTCTGTAGACCAGAGAGCTTATGACCGATTGTTTTTGGGAGGGGTGGTGATGGGACCTAGCGTGGAGATATCTATCCGTGTGCATTGGCTTCCGGTAAACTTTGTGGCCCAAAGTGCCATCGTTTTTCCGTTGAACCAGTACATCCAGAAAAGAAATGTGATTGTCCTGTTCTATCTCCATGGTGAATTGTATATTGGGGTGCTGGGAGTTGAGGAAGGTTAAGAAATGATTGAGGTTTTCTTTGCCGTAACTCCAAATAACGAAGGTGTCATCGACATATCGGAACCAGGTGGAGGGTTTGAGGGGTGCTTCTTGCAGAATTCTGTTTTCGAAGTTCTCCATAAAGATGTTGGCGATGATAGGGGAAATCGGGGAACCCATGGCTGCGCCTGAAGTTTGTTCATAAAACTGGGATTGGAATTGGAAATATGTAGAGTTTAGGCAATGTTCTATGAGGGCTAGTAGGTTAGGAGCAACTTTTTGGGATTTTCTGACTATGTCTAGGGTTTCATGGATTGGGACGTTTGTGAACAATGATACAACATCGAAACTTACTAGAATGTCTTCTGGTTGTACCTTGATGGACTGGATCTTATTCACAAAATCCCGAGAGTTTTGGATATAGGCCCATCGTTAGCAACATAGGCAGCCCTACATATCAGTTGGCACGTTTTCTCTGCAAACCCCTGCAGGAACTCGTAGGCCGCAACAACTCCTATATCCAAAACTCTCGGGATTTTGTGAATAAGATCCAGTCCATCAAGGTATAACCCGAAGACATTCTAGTAAGTTTCGATGTTGTATCGTTTTTCACAAACGTCCCAATCCATGAAACCCTAGACATAGTCAGAAAATCCCAAAAAGTTGCCCCTAACCTACTAGCCCTCATAGAACATTGCCTAAACTCTACATATTTCCAATTCCAATCCCAGTTTTATGGACAAACTTCAGGCGCAGCCATGGGTTCCCCGATTTCCCCTATCGTCGCCAAGATCTTTATGGAGAACTTTGAAAACAGAATTCTGCAAGAAGCACCCCTCAAACCCTCCTCCTGGTTCCGATATGTCGATGACACCTTCGTTATTTCGAGTCACGGCAAAGAAAACCTCAATCACTTCTTAACCTTCCTCAACTCCCAGCACCTCAATATACAATTCACCATGGAGATAGAACAGGACAATCAAATTCCTTTTCTGGATATACTGGTTCAACGGAAAAACGATGGCACTTTGGGCCACAAAGTTTACCGGAAGCCAATGCACACGGATAGATCTCTCCACGCTACGTCCCATCACCAACCCTCCCAAAAACAATCGGTCATAAGCTCTCTGGTCTACAGAGCTCTAGCGATCTCCGAACCGAACTCTCTCGAGGATGATCTAGAACACCTACGCAAAGCTTTAGGAGATAATGGCTACAAGCCAGGCAACATCGAAAGAACGATCAAACATCTAAGAAGAAAAATAGCCGATCCGAAAACGGTAACAGTACCTGAAGGGGAGAATGAAGGACGAATAATAGCAACAACTTCCCTTCCATACCTTCAGGGCATAACCGATCGCATAGGCAGGGTCCTTGGGAAACATAACGTGCGAGTCATCTTCAAACCTCAGAAGAAGCTAGCACAAGTGGTTCCGAGTGCAAAAGACCAAAGACCACCATTAAGTGCACCATGAGTGTACAAGATACCCTGCTCGTGCGGTAAAGTGTACATAGGAGAAACCGGGAGGAAGATCAGTACACGGATCAAAGAACATCAACGGTGTATCAAATATGACCACATTGGACAATCAGCCCTGGCCGAGCATTGGATGGAGACTGGTCATGCCATTCAGTTCGATAAAGCCCAAAGTCTGGCCCCATCGAACAGCTATTTTTCCAGGAAACACCGAGAAGGCTTGGAAATTCGAAAACATCCGGACAATCTAAACAGAGATGGTGGATATCACGTCAATCCCATTTGGCACACCGTCCTCCCGGTTTTTTAATTGACCGGCTGATCAATTAAAACATCTGATTGGCTGGTGCAGTGATCTGGAACGATGACTGCAACTATATAAGGAATGCCTGAGACACGGGAGCTTCAGTATCGGAGCTCCCAGCCCTGATGATGCAGACTGTAACGTTTGCGAAACGTCGGCACAACGCTGATTTTCAACACGGCCTCCATCCGGAAGCCACATACTCTTCCAATTTTATTATTTTTAAAAATCTAATAACTAGCTATTTCATTAGCTAATTTTATTAGCCTTAATCGAAGTATTGAACAGCGACAGGAACGTTAATTTCCTGTCCTGCGAAGAGTCTCCCGACAATTTCCAGTTTTCTTATTCGTTGGCAGATACCGGCACCTGTTTATCAGGCTCAACCCGCAGCAACGATGGCACCGATAAGCGGCAACATGAGAGGGGACATGAAGTGGCCACCGGAGTCGGTGAAGGCCCAAACCGAGGCCGAGAACAAAGCGAGATTGGATCTGGCAAAGGGACCAGCCGTGCGGCCACGAAGGGTCAAAAAGGACTACAGCGGTTTCTTCGCACAACACGCTCTGACCAGCACTTACCCCGGATATCGAGCACCACCTGGCACTCAATACTTCGCCCCCGGTTACCAGCATTAATGTTCTACTTCAATCAAAGTCTCGTACTTCTTTTTATCTTCTTTAATCAATCGACAACTATTCAATCGAGATTGGCCGAGCTCACGACGAAACGAATAATCTGACCAACGCGCGAACGAAATCGCTTTTCAGCCAATAACCGTACAACGGCTGGACTTATTGTAAGTTCGCCGATAAACGCGCGAGGTGCGTGAAAAAGAAACGAGACGTCGAGAGCTGAAGGGATTTTTGGTCCCTTGACGCTTCCAGTTCACGATAACTTTAACGCTCTTGATAATTAACCGAACGATGTAAATACTAATTAGCGAGCTATAGATAAGCTTGGGTACAGCAAGCGGGCAGTGAAAACTAGTTACTTTATGACAAATGTCTTCTATGGAAAGTTACATTCAACTTGTGCGGTTGCCAGCTCTTCAATTACAAGATTACATTAGATTGGTGTAATTTTTCTAAATCCATTACTAGTTATACCGGTTATGTGTAATTGTAATGAATTTGTCGTAAATCATCGTTGTGATGTGCAATTTTGATGATTCCATTGCAAATTGTTACCTATTGTTTTTAAAGGAAACATTTCTTCACAATTTTTTTCATCTAGGATATGTTTCGTTGCTCCATTTTACTGTTACGTGGTATTTTTATTTTTTGTTAATCTTCAAAAATGGCGGAGGACGTTGTCAGATGGCGCGACACGTGGCGTCACCAAACCAACGAAGATTTTTCTTTCGTCAACACTCGTACGCAGAATATGAACCACGAAAAAGTGAGAAATGTCGAAAATCGACGAAACGGTGCACTTTGAAACAAAAAGATTGAACGTTCCGAAGAAATATGTACATTTTCCTATAAAAAGTACTTTATTTTTATTTACAAAATCATTTAAGGTTATGCTTCGGGCGATAAGGTTAGAAAGATTGACGAAATTTCATCAGAATCGGTGGACGAGTGTTTAAGGTACATCTTTTTTTTAACGATAACTCCGGCATTTTAAATATTTTAAAAACCCTGTAACGGCCAATAGTAATCATAAAGCATACCCTAAGTCTAAAAAATGGTTAAGAAATCTTTCCTTTAAAAAAAATAACGAAAATCAGCAAATTTGTACCACGCGTAAAGTTATCTGCCCCCTTAAGAATATTGGCAGTAGTTACGTGTCCGTTTATTGAATTCACAGCGAGCTCATAAGATTGTCGTGTGATTCGAAAAATTCACTGGCGGATTACAAGTGTAACATGTAGTTTGCTCAATTCAAACGAAAATTCGTGCACATAATTTACAACGGACACTTGGAAGTTACTCCAGCTGTGACCTTTGGAGTCTTATACGTGTCTCCGACTGCCGTGCTTCCCCTTCGCTCTTCTACGTTCCCCTGCAACTCAAGTTGTTTTCTTTTTTTCCGTTTTCGCATTACTCGTAAAAGCTAACCTCTTGGATCGTAAATCGGCGGATGACGCGACAGAGTTCGAAGGATCGACGAATTGCTCAGTGAGAATTGAAAGGTACAAAACGATGGAGAAAAAAATCTGTGTCGAAAACGCAACGATACCGAGCCAAGTCCGGACAACGTTACTTCCGTGGTCACTTCACGAAGCTGAAACCGGCTTGGACGACGAACGACGAGAAACGAACGGCACGTCGAAACAATTCCGCGCCGTAATGTACAAACGTTATACTACGAGGGAAAAAAATGGGCGTAGTAATTTATTTATTTATTGTTTTTTTTTCAATCTTATTCAACGCAAACCGATCAACCGTCAGTTAGTGAACTAACGATATGTTTTTAAGAATGTTCTGTCGGACTTTAAAATGTTATGTGAAGCAATAAACGACAATCAATAATAATAATCTTATTGTTCATATTTACGCGGTGAAAATGTTGTATCTGTACGCTCTCTGGTTTTGTAAAGTTCGTCGTCGACGTTTTACTCACACAAATACTGCTTGAAAGCTGTTTTTTTTTACATCAAGGAGCTATATTTACCCAGAAGCCCGAAAAACATGGCCAAGTTTCGGTTTCTTCTGGGAAACGATTAGGGACAAAGGAACGCATTTTTTTAACACGCAGGTACATATATTGAAAAATTTGAAAAAAATCGCCGAAAATATAGAAAAACAACAAAAACATGGCCGCCTGCAGATGATGAAATTTTGTTCGCGAAGTTTGACGATGGACACTCTCTAGCCTAACCTCCGGGCGGCCGGCATTTATGAATGTGCCCAAGTCATACTTTGACATTTTTTCCCTAGAAAAATTTCCAAATGGACTAGTAATATGGCTCGACCTTGAGGTACGTGATGCCGATCGGCACCATCCCGGCCGCCTAGAGATTAAACGGGCCTTCTGAAATATAATAACCAAACGGGTTATTTAAGTTAACGATAAATAAGAGTCGTTGACGATTGTCGATTTTTAAAATGCTCTTTTTAACATAGAAGTAACGAATTGAAACTCGAGCATACACATTTATGAAAAAAGTCGTTACTTCTACGTAACTATTTAACAATGAAGATCGATTTTTAAAAGTGAGTTCGTCAACGACCTTCGAGGTAGTCCTATCGCTTCACACTAGTCATATCACTGATCATACTTGAGACCTGTACAATTTATATTTTTAACATATGGAAAAAAAAACAATTTTTAATACCTAAAAATTTCCACTTATAAACAGTTTGATGAATGTTCACATTTAATTAGAAAAATGAAAAAATAGCTATTCCAACGATTCGCGTAGTATTTCTAGGTTTGATATTTGGCTGCATTGGTTCTATCTCCGTCTCTTTTTACGAAACCAGGCGAGTTTAACCTCCAAGCTTTTCAACGTCGATCTGTCAAAACAATGTCAGGTGCGGGAAATGTAAAGCATTGTATTCGGGCCACGACTGGTAAAAAGCGTGGAAAATTTGTGTAGGCGAAATATGTTAGTTAAAAATGAAATATGTGTGGAAATTCGAATGAGTGAGATGAGGTTAGAACTGCAGTCAGCTATTGCCTCGCTGTCACGTCTCTTTATCGTGGCAAGTGGTAATAAATCCAATACCGGAAGTTGAAATTAAACTTGATATTACATGAAAATTAGGCGAATATGCGTAATTTTTGCCGAGAGCACTGGATTACTCTAAGTATTAAGTATGTAAATTTGATTATTTTGAAGAATTCTCACTATTATGTACACTTTTGTAGCGACCGGAAATTGGGTTTTTGTATGTCGTCTCAGAATTCCTTCACGGAAATACGCAATTTCAATATTTTTTTCTCTGTAATTAGGTCGGTAATCGATCCTGAAATTTTACAGAGATGATTATTAATATATTTAGTAAAGCTCAAAAAAAAATTATGAAAATCCTATGAATTGAAGCTTGGCGATAGGACTACCTTAAATGTTTCTCACCATATTTCCTGTGAATTTAAAAACAATCCGTCAAGTGCTTCTCGACATATCATGTCCAGCGACTTTGAAAAGAGTATCATCTGCCGGGGACCATCTTTTTGTTGTTTTTCTTTATTTTTTGGTACATTTTTATAAGTCTCTTAATATATGTACCTTTGAGTTTAAAAAAGATGCATTTATTTTTCACCAATTGTTTCCCAGAAAACAATTGATACTCGGCTTTTTTTCGGGTCAGGTAGATGTAGCCTCTTAATAGAATCAGCTCTATGAGTTTACACCGTTCAAATCCTCCAGGCAGGTGAAACTTTATTTGATACAAAGTTCATTCGCGAGTCTTTCCCATACCCAAAATTTTCTATAAATTACATATTTCAACATCGGCAAATCGAATTATAGAGTTTTCTCATGTTAAACGAAAATTCGATGCATAAGGTACCAAAAATTGGGCATTGTTTGGAGTCTCGAGTGGCAAATCGTGAGATGGAAAATGTAGAGAGAAATTATTTTTGCATCTGAGCGTCCACTGGAGCTGAAGATATTCTCAAAATATGTTAATCCCTGATTGTGGCTGTCCATGGTATGTTGACGTATAAACTTCACGTATCCAAAATTCTTCGTTATATATAAATGACCAGCAGCAGCCTACTTTACTACAAATGAGAGTGCCCGGCGTGGTTGTCAACGTTGAAAAATGTCTTTCAATTACTTGGCATCACTTTAGTACAGCACCTTCTCATATATATATATGTGTATATATATATATATATATATATATAAATGGATGGTTTTGCACAGTATATATTTGCAGTGGACTGTCTGATTTAAATGTATTATTTAAAAAAATTCAAGCGTTTAGGCTACTGTAACAATTACGAACACTCGTGCGTCGATTGAGGCAACTCAAATTGCAGAGGAAGGTCCAATAGATATGGTGCAGAAATGACAGATCTACGGTAAACTTATGATTACAACGATAAAACTGCTAGTAATATTTTAAGGAATCATCAGAGTGGAAATTGTCAAAAAATCGATTTTTCTTTGCATTATCCGATAGTATAGACGATTATAAGCAATCATCTGGCATCGCCGATTGATCGTAAGTGAATAATTTATATGAAAATTCCGCACTGGAAACTTTAATCGCGTTTTTCTCGAAATGTCGTGTTTCAAAACGGTGTACACTCTCAAGGAAAAGTTTTCGAGCTATCCGTCTCAAATGTTGACACAACATTCTTCTTCTTCAAGACACAACAGACTTCTTTTTTCAAAGCCATTTTCAACTGTAAAAAAAGGAAAAATAAACGTTTAAAAATTGATTTCCTGTTTTTCATGAGTGCTTTGATTTGACATAAAAAAATCAGACTGATAAGCGTATTATAACCATCGAAAAAGATCGTGATAATTAGCTTTTTTCGATCCGTTATACTTAGATGATTCCTTAAAGGCGTTTTTATTGAAACTCTGCTATTCAAAATGGTGTACACAATTTCTCGACATCAATATTATCTATTTTAAGGAAAACGAACTCGTTTTTTGTTTGTTTCGGATCAACCGGCCGGCCAAACCGGGTACAACGTTGACCTCTCGCGTCCAAAGTTCTTCACGAGACTTATAAGTCCTTTAATTATATATAAGATTTATAACCCCATTAATTTTTTAAAAATTTATTATAATTTTTTTTATTGTTTATAATTTAAAAAATTTTTTAAAATTATTTATAATAAATTTAAATTTTATTATCATTTTTTTAAGGAGTTATAAAGCTTTAACGAGATGTATAACTCCTTTAACCATAAATACTTTTAAATGAAATCTGGTACACAACTTTCCTAATGTAACATACTGATAAATGTCTAAACGATTTTTCAATCATCTTACTTATTTCTTCACAATTATTTTTTATTCAGCCTGATTTTATTCACCCTGATTTTCGGGTCGACACAGTAGCCGAATTCCTCAAAGCAAATACCTGATTACATATTCGATCAGTTACGAGTGAGATGCCAAGTATTGGTAAATGCAGAGTAAAAGGAAAGTGCGATGTTCTCATCTAATTTTTGTAAATTTTTAACCGCTACCCTAATAATCGCGTGCACGTTGTTCAGGGTAAAGCTCAGTAGGACGGTTTCATGCGTCAAATGATCACTAAGCAGCAAACTACGGAAGCAAGCGACCCAAGCGGCGAAACGAAAGTTTCACATTGCAAGGAAATGGAGACACGCAGTTTTTCGCAGGAGCTAAATAATTGCGATGATTCAAATAACAATGTATATTTATTCCGTAAAATAATAATTTGATTGTATTCATTTTGTTCGCGCTCAACGTTTTAAGTCCCTCGAGTATATGTTATTTGCAGTTGACTCGACTGTGGCACACTAAAACAACGTAGTTAAATTTTTCGTTAGATCTAGTGTTGGACGCAGTCCTATCGGAATACAATGAAAATCAGGAATACATAATTGCCAGTTAATTCGGAGGAATGCTTACGGATGCTCTTAAATGCAAAATGAATGTTTTGCTTTTCGCTGGTATTTGTTTATGGAACGGATATTAGCTGATTTTAAGAGCCCGTTGAAGATCGTTTTTCTTTTTCTATGTTTGTAATAACGCAGCTCTCAATTTTTGTTTCAATTGAAGTATGCATGAAAATACGAATCGGCAATAATTTGTCGGACATCGAACGGAGCCGTAATTATAAAGAAAATGATTTATAAGCCTTTTGCTAAAATAAATACAACAAAGTTCCAGAACTTCACACGTTCGTCACATTTTGCTCACGCGATTTTCGTACGACTGAACGTAGACAGGAGGTCCCGCGTAATTTTTAATGAGCACCTGAATCCGCGTCCAGAAATACATAATTTATTTCATGACGATTCACTGCAACAACAATCACACGAGACGTTACGATGTTTCTGTGTCTTTCAAATACGTTTTATCACCTGTATAAGGTGAGGTTTGTGGTTTTGCTCATCAATCTACAAGACTCCGCGCCAACTTGCTGGTAGTAGCAAAAGAGTATGTATATATATATTCAACAACAGCGATGGGTTTTAGTAAAAGCTGAAATATCTAGAATGTAACTTATTCATAAATTCATTTAACTGTCATTTTTCGCTCTTGTACTCCAATAATCAAAATATTGTCAAGGCACACACGCTTTGTGAAACGCTACAATTTTCGTTGGATACGTCGAGCGGTATGTTTGATTTCACATCCAAAACGTGACCCACGCCACAACCGATCTACATCGCGAAAAAGAAAAATTAGTCGAGAAACAAGTTCATGAAATATTTGCCGGCTATTTCGTGTGATTGCCGTTCACACGTTGCATTTATACGATTGGACTGTCAGTGAGCTTCGTTAAAATCCGTTAGATAAAAAAATATCTCTGTACGTTTACAGATTTCGATCGAATGTAAACACCGCTCACATATTTTTTAATAACGAGAGAGACGTCGATAACAACAGCTGTGGTATATATCCGATCATTTGACTAGGCGCACCGTTTACCCGCACGGCGGAAAGTGAAAGCAAAATGAAAAAAAACGTCCAGCTTACGCTGATTCGATCGCCATTCTTTGCTACGAGTTTCCTCGATATGGGCTGATCTCAGTACGTGATTATAAATCGCGATTTTACGTCTCTGTATTGGTCGCACGTTTTAGCTCTTCGCCCGTTTTGAGAGTTTTTTTTTGGGTCGTTTTTTTTTTCACCGATTTACTAAACCAGCGAGAATCCTTGAGTCTGCTGAATCGCTTGGAGCAACTTGTAACGTAGTTTTTCGCGGGTCTTGTAGCGTGGAAGATCCAAGAGGTTGAAGCACGTGTGGGCAACCGGTAGAAAACGCTCGTCGGACATTGGCTGGATCGTTATCTGTAGAAAAAATGTTGGATGCTCGATTAGTCGTCGGTTTTTTTAACTAGCTACCTGAAAACCGAGGTGATATGAGAAGCCGGCGAATAAAACCGGAATTGTCCACACTTCAAAATGTTATGTTTTTTTTTTATTTTTCCTTGGGCCTAAAAACTGCCTTCTCAAGCAAAAATGCAGTTTTTAACCAATTTTGAGGTGTTTAGGGCAGAATTTGATAAAAAAAATATTTCGGAAGCTGATAAACATGTGCTTGAGAACACGAAAAAATAAAGATAGAAAAAAAATGACGTATATACGGACAAGTCCGGTTTTGTTCGTCAGCTCTTCATATAAGATACTCTTAATCCAGGGCTTAGTCAAGTTTTTATAATAATATTACTGGACAACTAATCGCGAAACAAGGACAGTAAAAAAAATCGCGTACTTAAACGGTAAATAAACTACACTATTTTCAACATTAATGAGAGAATTTGCATGTTTTACATGAAAACAGACGATATCATTACGAAACTTCTTCATTCCAACTTAACGCTGAAATATACGTTGGCATGCACTTCCAATCGGGCTTGCCTCCTTTGAAGTTTGACTCGTTAGGAAAAGAGCTCATGACTCGTACCTTGATGGCTTTCATGCCTTGTATGGGGATCCGGTCGCTACCTGTTAAGAATAGCAAGAACTTCTTCTTCTCCTCGAGTGTAAGTTCGTGAAAGGTTTGCCAGAAGAGTACGATGGTCGGATCGTCTCTCGAGTAGACGTCTTTGTACGTAGTGTTTTCCTCCAATTCTCTCCAATCGTAATTCTCGTTGCCCACGACCACAGCCATCAACTCGTGACTGTGAAATAGCTCCAATACACGTCCCCCACATACTTTGTGGAAACCCTCGTAGAAGGCTTGGAAATGCGGTTCGACGGACTTGTTTAGCCGGTAATCGACGTACAAATTGACAAACTCCACTCTGAAAGTTAACGAAAGGACAGAGACTTTGTTTGGGTATACAAATTCTCGATATTTTAAGGGGTTAAGCTCTTGTGAAAATAACGAACACATTCAATGTAACGATTTTTCAATCGTACTTATTTCTCCAAAATTAGAAGTTTATAACTTCATTAAATATAAATAAAATGGAGTGTCTCCCTGTCCGGTTATCGGACGAATAAACGTATGTTATTCGTCCGGATAGCTGCTCAGTTCACGCCGTATATTCAGTAAGCGTACATATTATTGTGATTCGTGTAAGCTAGTATCCGGACGAATAACATATATATAATTGTCCGGATAGAATGTGTTGAATTGTATTATCCGGAAGAATAACTTACACGTAGTCATGGAAATAAAATCTTTATAATTTTCTGTGGGTTTGTTTGGTTTGGGTTGGTTGGCTGTGTTTGGGTTGGTCGGTTGGGTTTGGGTTGGTCGGTTGTGTTTGGGTGGATTGGTTGTGGGTTGAATTGTATTATCCGGAAGAATAACTTACACGCAGTCATGGGAATAAAATCTTTATAATTTTGTGTGGGTTTGTTTGGTTTGTGCTGGTTGGTTGGGTTTGGATTGGTTGGCTGTGTTTGGTTTGGGTTGGTCGGTTGCGTTTGAGTTGGTTGGTTGTGTTTGGGTTATTTTGGTTTGGGTTGGTCGGTTGTGTTTCGGTTGGTTGGTTTTGTTTGGGTGTTTGTTTGCGTTTGGTTTGTTTGGTTTCGTTCGGGTGTTTTTTTGCGTTTGGTTTGTTTGGGTTCGTTTGCGTTTGTATGCTTGGGTCTGGTTTGTTTGGGTTCGTTTGCGTTGTTTGGGTGTGTTTGTTTGCGTTTGGTTTGTTTGGGTTCGTTTGCGTTTGTGATTTTGAGTTGATTTGTTTGGGTGTGTTTGTTCGGGTTTGTGTGTTTGAGATTGTTTGTTTGGGGCGTGGTACAGCGTGAACCGCGTGAACTGAGCTGCTATGCGGACGAATAGCATACGCTTATTCATTCGATAACCGGACGGCTATACGCAGCGTAAATAAAACTAGCTTATAACTTGTTTAATTATTACTATTTTTTACCAATTTGTCACATAACTATGTTAATGTACATACGAATAAATGTCCAAACGATATTTCAATCAGCTTACTTATTCCTTCAAAATAATTTTTTTTTCAATAACCCGGTTTTTTGGCTCGTCACAGTAGCCTAACCCCTTGAGAAGGTAATACAATCAAATTATTTTACTTATTGTGTTGTGTAACTGGCTTTTTGCTGCCTCCCGGGATCAACTCGTGTACAACATGCTGGCCATAAACTTCCGACGAAACTTCGAAATTCAAACAAAATACCTCTTCCAAGTCCGGTTCATTGTAATCTAGAAGACTCTGTAGGCTCCTGAAAAATTATCCTTTCTATTAGAAGAATTGGTTCGGGAATGTCTGCGAGCATTGCAAAGCTTTCGATGAAATTTAAATAAATAAAAATATCACTTATACAACGAGGTACTCAAGAAACTATGGTGCATTAACTATTCATTGCCAGACTTTATTTCATTGATGAACTGTACAGTCGTTCTACTTCCGAATGAAAGATCGTTGACTATTATATATACACTACAGGCCAAAAGTTTGAGTACACCAGTCGAAATTTCTTGCTGCACTAAAAGTTAGCTAGCGGACTCAAAAATTAAGACAATCAAATTTCCCAAGTGGCGTTTTAAAGGGGACAAATTTACCTTCATTTTGCCTCTTCAGAAATTTTTTTACAATTTTTTATTACAGAATAAGAAAAATTCTTTTAACAATTTTTTCAGAATTTTTTCAATATTATTTTAATAATTTTTTCGACTAGAACTCGGAGAGTCATCCTCGGTTGAGTTGTTGTGTCTCGAGACCTATCGGATTTTAGACCAAATATTAAAAAGGAAAAACAAGTTCAAAAGTTTAAGGTTTTTTCTTTTTAATATTTGGTCTGAAATCCGATAGGCCTTGAGACACAAAAACCGAAACAAGTTAAAAAATTTGAACTTTTTCTTGTCAATCTTCGGAACTTGTTGATCAAGATTGAGAAGAAAGGATGTATGATTACAAAGGCTTTAATTCGGGGTTATAAATTCGTTTACTATATACAGGGTGAGGCACATAAAGTGCCTCATGCGAAGTGAAGCATGTATTTTTTTCTATGACCTTGTGTTGTAGGTCGCTGAATTCGTCTTAAAATCGGTAATAATGTCATCGATAAAATATACATGGTTCCATTTAAAAAAATGGAGATGATCTTGACGTGCTTCAGCGCCTCCACCGATAAAAAAAATAGGGTGGTCCAGTATGACGGCCTTCTCGAACACTGAAACTTTTGTTTCAAATATTTTTGGATATGATCAATAGTTTGAGTGCTATTGCTCTGTAACACTTTATGTACCTCACCCTGTATAGTAATCCCACTTATTGATCCAGACCCCTCATTCATTGTATCTATCGAAAATGGTTTGCATTGAACAATAAAACGTTAGTTTATCACGTGTAAATTAAATGGAGAATAAAAAAACCTCATGAGTCACCTGTTAGAATTAACCTACAGGCTCCTCGTTTCACTTCTTTGTTCCATTATCGAATAATATTTCAAGGGATGAGAGCCCGAATCGGGGACGTTTTTTGGCATATATATAATACTTAAGATTTGACTAGCTAATTTTGGTAAAGGGAATAACAGTAAAGGGTCGCGTACCTGGCGATGCTCGGTGAAATATCCTTAACGTCCGACAACCCAACAGGCTCGTTCAACAATTTTTTGTACAGCGCCAGTGGGAATGGGAGGTCTATTATGATAAAATTGTAGATAGCCAAACCGCACAAAACGCCAATGAGCAAGTACATGATTTTTTCTTCCAAAGATTCCTCGCTGAACCATATAGTTCGAGTTTCCTCGTATTGCTTAAACATCCCATATTTCGGATCGAGAATCTCTTTGAGCAGTAGCAAGAAAAATTCTTTCTTCACGCCGCCTGCGTCTTCGGCTTCTTCACCGTGGAATTTGACCTGCGAAAAAGTATTTTTTTTTTTTATAACTAGTATTCGATTATTTTTTCGAAAATAGCGAGGCGGAAAGTTCGAGAAGATTTCGCCGTCTTACTCTGAGTGGCTTTTTCAAATCGCTGGATTCGTAGAGCGACAGTTGGGCCAGTGTGTCTGCTACCAAATTGTCCCGTGAAACATTCAACGTAAGGAACTGACCGTGTCGAGCGTCTACGGAACCGGCTGGATAAGGCGCAAATAGCATATGCGATAAAGCCCTCGCTGCAGCTTCGTTCATTGCCGAATGCATCTTTAAAATAGTTACACATTAAAAATTGACGTTTTTTAAGCATGTTGAATATTTTTTCTGATTTTCGTTCCATCGATATTAAAATGTTGTCGACAAATAAATACCTGTATGGCTTGATCGGTTTCCAACAGAATCGTCTTAGCCTGAGCGTCGAATAAGAACGGATAGTGACAAAAATATATTTTTTGTTGCTGCAAGTAGAGAATGCACGAATGCGAAGGAGAAGAATGGTTATTTGCGATTTTTCGCCTGTTCCAAATAAGCGTATCGTACTTTATTAAGGGGTTATGCCTAGTTGTAAAAGTCGAAAAACCACTTTTTTCTAAACTATTGTATTTTTTTACAGTATATCTTGTAGATGTTCCCTGAAAATGTCAAGGTGATCGGGTGGAAATTGCCACATTTACAGGCTGTTACGTTGACGCCCGTCGGAACGTTCGGAGCGTCGGTCGAAACTTTAAACGCTTTTTTATCCAAAGTACGTTTTCAAAGTCGCTGAGCAAAATATCTCAAAAACTACTGCATCGATCTTTCTGAAATTCTTAGAGCTTTTTCGAGATGTAAAAATATAGTATTTGATCGAATGCTTTTTTCCGGTGTATACTTTTTTATTTGGCGAACGAAAAATGCCTATTTTTTCGCCAAAATCAGGATTCTCACTTTGAGCACGCGCCATTTTTTAAATTCGATGTTTCGAAAATTCCTTCGATTGATCGTAGGATAGACCAATATACCAACGAAATCCGGCTGATTTAATTTGGTTTGGAAGGGCATTGCTCAACGCAAAAAGACCTTTTGGACGTGCTTCCCGTACGTCGGCTGTAAATCAATTATAATTACATATTTTCGTACAAAAAAATTACAGTGTTGATCAGATGATACTTTTCCAAAGACCTAACTTTTGTAGAAATTAATCACGATTTTCTTGTAAAAATCCTAGAAATAAGATATTTTCGACTGTTACAACTGGCCCATAACCCGTTGACACTAACCATGCGTGAATCTTTGTCCATCAGCCACTCGAAGTAATCCGTCTTGACGTCTATCAGTTCGGTCAATTCAGACAGATGAAACGAACCGTAAGGAACACGCAAACCATCATCGGCATTTTGATTTAATTTGTTTATAAAACGAAGCAGTTCGAGGGCCAATTTCAGTTCGGCGTTTTTCGCAACTGGCTGCACCAATGGTAAGCAAAGGACAAAAAAAGATAAAGGCATCGATCGAAAAATCCGTATGAACGTGCTATTTGGTGCATCTGTATCCGAACACTTGCCTGATTTTCCTTAATCTTCGACTCTTTGATAAAGTAGAGAACGAGCGATTTGTAAATGCGTATAAGACGCTGGAATATTTGTACGGGAGCTTTCGACCACCAGGAGCCAACGATTTTCTGAGCCTCGGACTTCAGTCGCAAAACGGCTTTGGCGAACGGCGTTTGAAGACTTTTATGATTCTCGGGCTCCGTGAAGGCAGAATACATTGGTAACGTCAGATAAATCCTTAGAGATTCGACATCCGGTGGCGACGAGACGAGAGACGGCACGAGACTTTCGGTTACGCTCGTATATATCTAAGGAGATAAGAAACACAAATAGATCATTGCTAAAATCAAGACGTTAGTCGAACCTGCTCCTCGTATAGATTGGTCATCGAAATCGCGATTTTATAAGCATACCGTAATATCACGGTACACGAAGAAGTGAACAAAAACTGACTTGGTTGAATATCCCGAGCATTCATTTTCAATAATGATAGCGCTTACAAACTAATTTACTGCCATTATGAAAAATCAACGTTCTCACTGTCTTTGGTACTGTTGATATTCTTCAAATTTTAAATCCATCGCGAAGTAATCAAAATTCTCACGGAAGCTTAGTTTTAGGAACTATTATACAGAATGTTTGGCGCATGGTCCGAGCTTGGCGGGGGAGGGGGGGGGGGGGGTTCGTTTGCTATTTTTTTCGCCCTAGACCCTATGTGCTAAGCGTCACGGTGATTGAGATTTTTTGTGTTTTTTAAAATTACCCGAAATTTCGCCTTTAAATCGTCATAACTTTTTTGTTTATGGTTTTAATAGCACGAAATAACTTTCAAATTGTTTTTTAAAATGATTTTTGTGGTTTTTTCAAGTACCCGAAATTTTGCCTTTAAATCGTCATAACATTTTTGTTTGTGTTTCTAATAGCACGAAATAACTTTCGTTGTATTCGGCAACGTATGTTTGTTATAAATAAATAATTATTTGGTTCAGTTGACTTCAAGAAAATTATCTTTGAGGTTTCAAAGTCTTAAGAATGTATAAATGTATGAGAAATGTCAACTTCTAAATTCGTTATAAAGAAAACCTTATTTTCTTTATTTTGACCACATAACGAATAATTTCTATGACATGTAGCATACCGTTGAAAAGACTCTAAACTAGAGAAATTTTTAGAACAAAGCTAAGTTCGAAATAGCTTTAAGTTTTTTTTACAATGAATTTAGAAGTTGACGTTTTGTATACATTCACGTATTTTTAAGACTTTTTAGGCTCATGAATCGTCTTGAAACCAAATGTGCCAAAAAATGATTTATTTACGATAAACGTATATTGTAGAATACAACAAAACTTATTTCGTGCCATTACAACCACAAACAAAAAAGTTATGAGAATTTAAAGGTGAAATTTCGTATAAATGAAGAAAAAAGACGAAAAAAATGACATCTCAATTACCGTGACACTTAGGATATACTGTCCAAGGGTGAAAAAACTACCCAATGACCCAACAATGTCTCAAAAAATTGTGTTGGTTCATGCGCCAAACTCCCTGTATACGTTCGAATGAAAGTCTCACCAATTCCTTTATCGTTACATTCGTGAGCTCCGAAATCATTCCGTAGATATCAATGACCTGATTGAAGTCGACACCGTGATACTTGCTCGAGCATCCGTAGTGTTCATCGTTATCGATCAGAAACGAGGCGTTTATGCACGCTTGACTCTTAAAAACAGTCTCGAGATATCTGCGAACAGGCAACATGCCAAATATATTATCAAGGGATTAAGCTACCGTGAAAATTTCCAAAAATCGTTCGTCACCTGAGGCAACTCAGTTTGAAGAGAAAGGTCCAACATATGGTGCGAGATTCGCGGATTGAAGGTAAACCCATGATTACAACGATAAAACTGCTATTAAAAGTTCACCCGCGTTTTTCCCGAAACTAAGATTTCCAAAACTAGTTTTCCAAAACTAAGTTTTCCAAAACTAAGTTTTCCAAAACTAAGTTTTCCAAAAGTAGTTTTCCAAAACTAAGTTTTCCAAAACTAGTTTTCCAAAACTAAGTTTTCCGAAACTAAGTTTTTCAAAACTCCTTTTTTTTAAACTAAGTTTTTCAAAACTAAATTTTTGAAAACTAAGTTTTCCAAAACTAAGTGTTCCAAAAGTAGTTTTCCAAAACTAGTTTTCCAAAACTAAGTTTTCCAAAACCAGTTTACCAAAACTAAGTTTTCCGAAATAAGTTTTTCAAAACTAAGTTTTTCAAAACTAAATTTTTCAAAACTAATTTTTCCAAAACTAAGTGTTCCAAAAGTAGTTTTCCAAAACTAATTTTTACCAAAACTAGCTTTCCAAAACTAAGTTTTCCGAAACTAAGTTTTTCAAAGCTAAATTTTTTAAAACTAAGTTTTTCAAAACTCAATTTTTCAAAACTAAGTTTTTCAAAACTAAGTGTTCCAAAAGTAGTTTTCCAAAACTAGTTTTCCTAAACTAGTTTTCCAAAACTAGTTTTCCAAAACTAAGTTTTCCGAAACTAATTTTTTCAAAACTAAATTTTTCGAAACTAAGTTTTTCAAAACTAAGTTTTTCAAAACTAAGTTTTTCAAAACTAAGTTTTTCAAAACTAAGTTTTTCAAAACTAAGTTTTTCAAAACTAAATTTTTCAAAACTAATTTTTCTAAAACTGAGTGTTCCAAAAGTAGTTTTCCAAAACTAATTTTTACCAAAACTAGTTTTCCAAAACTAATTTTTACCAAAACTAGTTTTCCAAAACTAAGTTTTCCAAAACTAGATTTCTAAAACTAAGTTTTTCAAAACTACGTTTTCCAAAACTAGTTTTCTAAAACTAGGTTTTCCACAATTAGAAATTTGGGACAGTTATTCAATGTAATAGTAGTTTTCTCTTGACCACCGTTTTTATTCATAACATTTCTTTCCTTAGTTATTAATAATAATGATGTCAGGTTTCCTCGAAAAATCGGATTTTTTCATAATGTTTGATGATCGAAACACGATAACAAAGAAAAAGCTTTGTCAAGTCTTCGCCAATGTTATCTATCAAATAAAATACTCGTTTTTTTTTGCAGATCAACCGAGTGGCTTAAATCCAGTAAAATCAAGTTCTCTGCAAAATTGGGATAAGATTCTGCCCCCCCCCCCCCCCCCCCCAACAACCTAAAAGTTTGCACGAACCTTCCTTTTAATATTTTAAGATACCCCCTAAAGGGATTTTTGGCGACTTGCAATAGTTATCGAGATATTGGATTTTAAAGTTATTTATTTTGGGTCGCGCCGACTATATCTATATCTGCTACGTCTCCGTTCATACCTATATATGTTATCGCGCTCCCCGTTTCGTCCAAACGAGCAAACCCAAAAATCGTACCCCAAATAAATGTTCGAACGATTTTTAAACCATCCTAAGGCAGTAGTCTGATCTAGAAATCCATCGTCTAGAAGACCATTTCTACGAAAGGGAAGAAGGAGCAATCTATGGACCCGGGTTGGCAGATTAACTAGTAAGCATCGATAATTCAATTTAAACCTCATCTAACGGTATCAAAACTTTGAACGCGTAAACGCGTATATAAATATCAGAACTGTTTTTCAAATCGGCATCCACGATATCTGGATAACTAATTGACCGACCGAGCTCAAATTTTGCACATACCTACGGTAAGCCTCTTTCTGAGAACTGGTAGCAGAATTGAGTCGAACAATAATTTTTCCCACATTTTATAACTCGTCGAATACCCGAAAATGTATGAAATATCGTTAATCAAAGTTTAACAGGCCGCCATTTTGTAACAAATTTTTTGTAAGTACTAATTCTGCAACCATTGCTCAGAATACTCATACAGATTGAGAATATATATATATTTTTTTTTCAGATGCACACATCACCCAGAGTGGGCGCTGATTGAGGCGGCTTTCGGCGGACCATATTGTAAAAAAATAAAAAACTTCATGAAAATATTTAAAATTATTTTTTTTTCAATATAGATGCGTTCTCAGAGGAACAATAAATACACATGTCAAATGTCATCAAGACAACTTCAACGGTTTAAAAGTTATTCCAACCCAAAAATGACGTCAAAAATCTCGCTCTAGACCAGACGACTTAACCCTTTAGCTGCCATTGTAGCAAATTTGCTACGTTCACTTTGACCCCGTCGGTAAAAGCGTAAGGACGATATAGCGGACAGGCTACTTCACAGTTCCATCAATCTATGCTAGATGCGGTTACAAATGCCGGGATAGCTTGAAATTCAAACGTCAACATATGAATTATGTTAATATGGCAACAATGTTGTCGTGAACATTTACGACGCTTGCCTCTGCGGTCAGTTTTTTGTCCAAGCAAGTAAGTAAATGGACATTCTTGAAACATTTTGTGATAGAATTGCGTAAAGGAAGTTTGACTGGATGAACTAGGCTTTGAAGATTTTTGATTGAATTAGAATGATAGTTCGAACCGACAGTGTGAAAATGTAGAAAATTTGCTACTCTGGCCATTCGGGTATATAAAGTGCCAAATTTTTGAGTTCACGTTTTAGTTTTTAATATTCTATATTTCAATGCATGGCTTCTATACCGAAAAGAAACGGGTAAAAACGCAAGGAGCATGAGTCTAAAAGAATTCCGATATTGCATCGCGAACGGATTGAGGAAGTGTGGTGAACAGAAACGTGGTCGTACTCCAAGTCTTGAAACATTGATCTTGTGGTCTCTGCGAGGCGCTAGACCTCAAGGACTAGTCCGAACTCATGGTATAGGGCACTGGGCTGTTTTTGACGAGCAAAGACAGCGATGCAAATATTGCAAGTCAGGTTTTTCAAAAGTCAAATGCTGCACATGCAACGTGCACCTGTGCCACAGCGCAAGGAACAATTGCATTTACATTTTGCACTGTAACTAGTGGTCCCGTAAGATTATTCTAGCCATACTATTGTAATCCGGTAAGATAAGTAAACATTTATTTCAGTTTTTTTTTAAGATTTGAAAAATGTCATGGCATGTCAAATGTGCAAGGCAGTTTCGGAGGAAAACATGTGAAAGCTCATAAACGTTTGAACATCTAATACGGAAGGCAACACGAATAAGAAAGAGAAGAACCTCGTGCGCAGTGCAATTGGCAAGTTGGCAAGCTCCAATGTTGTAAAAAGAATCGATCGACTGAAATAATAACTAACGTCATGAGATCCTGATCGATCGGTGCACCCATCGGTGTTCCCACGCAGGCCGAGATTCGATTTTTCGTCACTGTGAGTATTTGCGAATCAACGTCAAACACTCTGCAGTCGTCGGGCGGAATATTGTTCTGGAAATGAGCAAACCACTTGAATCGATAGAACCGGTCCCGTTGGGTGGCTGACAATTTTAACCAAACAGTTGTGCATTCAATCGCTTGCCTTTCTTTGAGTTACAGTCGCGAAACAATGATCACCTCCGGTGAATATACGCTTGATGACGCAATCAACGCTGTAATCGCTTATCGGATTGTCTACTTTGCATATTGCGGAGCCGTTCGGCGACACCCACGGGCCGAGTACGACTTGCGGCGTCGTCACGCTTTGTATTACACGAGTTCCCAATTGGCCAGCACCTCCCAAGCCCCAGGCGTAAACTCTGCCGCGCGACGATACCACTGCCAACATGTGCCTTTTTCCACAGGATATCTGTATGTTTCGATAAGTCCATTGAGTATGCATATTCACGTATCACTTGGCAAAGGGAAAAATCTTTAGAAAACGGGCTTCACGTCGGAATCGGTGGATCCTTCTTTACGATTCTTATCACTTAAGGGGGGGGGGATACCTTAAGGCGAGGAAAACATTTGGTGTTTTTCAAGATTTTTTTTTCAGGAAAGAATTATTCACTATTTTGAGACTTAGGATATATTTTATGACTACTTCTGGCTGTCACGTGGTATTTTTTTTATTAGGCTTTAAAAATGGCGGAGATATGGAACGGTCTTCTAAAGTGCATTTTCAAAACTGGCGTTACGTATAGCTCAAAAACAAATCGATCGATTCCGATGAAATTCAGTATACATCCTTCTAACCTTATTGTCTAAAACATGACCCTTCTTGACAATTAAGGAAAAAAGTATTTTTTATTGCAAAATGTGGCTATTTTTTTTCTCGGAAAATTCAATCTTTTTGTTCGAAAGCGTACGATTTTATCGATTTTCCAAGTTTCTCACCTTTTCGTGGTTCATATTCTGCGTATGAGTGTGAATGAAAGAAAAATCTTCGTCGGTCTTTTTCAGATTAATCGCCTGCCGACGCTACGTGTCACACCGTCTGACTACATCCGCCGCAACCCGTTTGGAAGACCCTGCCATACCTCCGCCATTTTTGAAGATTACCAAAAAAAATACCACGCAACAGGCTAACGTACCGATAAACCATACCCTAACTCTCAAAAATAGTGAAGAAATCTTTCATTTTTAAGATCATGAAAATCAGAAATACTTTCTTCGCTTATCTCCCCCCTTAAGGTGGAAAGAGCGCGCGCTCTTGATATCTATAGAATTTGTTGAAATTTTAACGAGTCACTGTTCATATCATTATGCATGTTTGCATTAAAAACTTTCATCATAAAAAAATATTTGCGTTATGAATATTAATATTTTATATTGTTTGTGTTATCTTCATTAACAAATAAAAGTGTTGGTTAATGCGTAACTAATTAAAAACTTTGTTCGATTAAAAATCCCTTCGAAATAAAAATGTGTGTTGCAGTATTATTTTAAATATGCCGCGCAAACTTACGTCATTGGATACGTGGAACGATGCGGTGCTGCCATATGTCTTCTTATTGTAGGAAACAAATATTTTTTACGGAAAATTATTCTGCCTAAATTTCAATGCAGCCTCTGCAGTGTTAAAAGTTGCAATTTAAAAACCCATTGTCTCTCAATCTAAGTAGTCGACCGTTCAGAAATTTCACTCAAACATGCATAATCATATGAAAAATGCCTGGTTAAAATTAGAACGAAATCTATAGAAATCAAGAGCGCACGCTCGTTTTATCTTAAAGGGAGGGCTAGTGTAAAAATTGCGAAAACTCGTTGGTCGCTTGCGGCAACTCAAATTGAAGAGGAAGGTCCAACACATGGCATAGGGATCGCAGATTGACGATCAATTTATTATTACAAACGATAGAAATGCTACTAAAGCTTTAAACTCGTTTTTCTCGAATCTACGTTTTTCAAAATGGTGCACACGATTTCTCGACATCCAATGACACCTGATTGACTTGAAAGCCAGCATACTTGTTCGGTGTAATGGTAGTTTAGTCTTGACTCACGTTTTTCTTAACAAGTTTCTTCATTAGTTACACCAGGCGTAGAAGTATGAAACCGGAATTTGTTTGTAAAAATTACACGTCTGTTGTTTGAAAACGATAAAAACGAATGGAGACGGCTTTTTGCGTCAAATTCAATTTCCCGTGAGTTCTTGTTGACAACTTCGAACCATTTTTTTCGATGATTGAAACACGATAATAAAAATAATTTTGGTCAAGTCTTAGCCAATATTATCTATTGTAAGGGAAAAAAAATCCTTTCTTTTGTTGCAGATCAACCGGATGGCCAAAATCAAGTAAACCGTTGAGCCTTTTACATTCAAAGGTCCTTCACGAGATTGTCAATGACTTCTTTAATTATTCTCACTAACAGTAGCCTAACCCGTTGAAGAAGATATAATAATTAACGGTTGGTAATAATTTTTTAAACAATAATAATTTTTCACTGGGCTGATAAGTGGTGAGCGAGTCACCTCTCGAATGCAAAGCGTTAATATGACGTAGGAGAGGGCAAAAATTCCGAACGAACTCTTCGTATGCAGTAGCAGTAACCCACACAGACCGGAGAAACTCAACCAACGCACACTTATTGTACAGTAGTAGTGGTTCGTTTGCTCTTTTTAGGATTGTCGGATATTTTGGATTTTTCTGTGCATCCACCTACTCAATATCAATTACCGTGCCTTTTTTTAATAATAAGAATCGAGAAAAACACTTCCGAGCGATTTTGCAGTAGAGACAGTCTTCTAAAGATTTGCCAGTTCTTTCAATCCGTATTTCCTGCTCGTCTCATTCGAACCCGTACAACTCATAGGAGCGAATCATCGAAGAAGAAAAAAAACGTTATCTTACTTGACTAACGACGCTTCCCATGAGCTCAACAACTTGACGAGGCAATATTTCGTTAGCGTTGTTACCGTGTCCCAATTGGCCATACATTCCCGCACCGCAAGTAAACACTCCGCCGTCCTAATAATATAATTCAAATAATTGGGTCGTTCAGCAATGGGAGTAACGTAAATGCCGAATCGACTGGGTAGCCACTCACCATTGTCAGGAAGGCTGAAAAATTCTCGCCGCATGAGACGTAACGAGCTTTGACTGTTCTCAGAGTCCTCAGTTGAGACGGTAATTGAATGTTTTCCGTGTTGTTGAGGCCCAATTGACCGAAGGTGTTTCTCCCCCATCCGTAAACGGCGCCTGTGTAATCATCCCTCTCTTCATTAATCGATAATTACGGATCGATTTATCGTTGATATTTATTACGGCTTATTGTTGCTTGTCATTGACAATGAGTTGGTAATTATTCGTCATTTGCTCTTAACGTGTTCCTTTCACCAACTTGAATATTTAACAATTAACTGATCTTCGTCTCTAAGGAAGCAACGATCCATCACAGACTATAAAAACAGGGGATCACCGAATGTTTAAAGAAAACATTAAGGGGGCACGAGCTACCTTTAAACGAGGAAAAAATTTGCTGATTTTCATGATTTTTTCAAAGGAAAATTTTTTTCGCTATTTTTGAGCTGACACTTTTGGCTGTTACATGGTATTTTTTATTTACTAATTTAAGAAAAATGGCGGTAGTATGGAATCTTCGAAACTGAATTTTCAAAACTGGCGTGACGTATAGCCAGAAAACTTGTCAACTGTTTCTGATGAAATTTCGTATAAATCTTTTTAACCTTATTGTCTGAAAGGTACACCTAAATGTTTTGGAAAATTTAAAAACCCGTATTTTTTTGTTGCCTAATTTAATTACTATAAATTTAAAAAACCGTATTGTTTTGTTTGAAAAAAAAATGTTTAAACCGTATTGTTTTGTTGCCTAATGTAGTTTTTTTCGGAAAACGTAATCTTTTCTATTTCAAAGCGTACCATTTCAGCGATTTGCAACATTTCTCACTTTTCTTTCGTTCATATTCTGCGTATGAGTGTTAATGAAAGAAAAATCGTCGTTGATTTTTTTTCGGATCAATCCGGCTGAAGCTACGTGTCACGGCGTCCAACATCCGTCGCGACGCGTTTAGAAGACCGTGCCATACCTCCGCCATATTTAAAGATTGATGAGAAAAATAATACCATGTAAGAGCCAAAAGTAGTAATAAAACATCCGCTAAGTGTTGAAAGTGGTAAAGAAATCTTTCCTTTTAAAAAAAAATTACGATAATCAGCTATTTTTTTCTGGCTCGATGGTATCTTCCCCCTTAACGATAAGACTTAGAAATATGTAAGTAAATATGTAATTAAACTTAGCATATGTAAGTAAATATGTAATTAAACTTAGCATATGTAAGTAAATGTGTAAGTAAACTTAGCACATGAAAGTAAATGTGTAAGTAACCTTAGCATATGTAAGTAAATGTGTAAGCAAACTTAGCATATGCAAGTGAATGTGTAAGTAAACTTAGACTATGTAAGTAAATATGCAACCAAACTTAGAATATGTAAGTAAACTTATCATGTGTATGTAAATATGTAAGAAAACTTATCATGTGTATGTAAATATGTAAGTAAACTTAGAATATGTGAGTATATATGTAAGTAAACTCAGAAAATTTCAAGACGTCTGAATGTACCGAATTTTTGCGAATTTTTTAATCCCATTGTATCATTGGGTATAATAATCGATCGTGATCAATTTTTATTAAGCGCCACGATAATTTACCAATGAATCCAAAGGGCCCTGCTTATGCCTCCACAAAATACGGCCCTCCGCGAAAGAAACATCTTCATTTTACAAAACGATTCGCATTGTGCCACACTTGGGGCCAGTGACTGGCGCGTTACCGCGATATGCCATTATTTTCCATTGACAATTTTTGCCCCTGTGAAATGTTCTCTCTAGTTACCGTAGTTTCAAAAAGAGGATGCGCGCACCTGATTTCGTAACGACTATAGTGTGATATCCGCCACAGGCGATAAATGCAAGCGGTACAGTGACCAAACTGCTAACAAGCATCGGCTTGTTCGTCGACTGCAGATCCGGGCCAAGTCCCAATTGCCCTTCGCTATTCGAGCCCCAAGTATAGAGTTCGCCACTGTTAGTGAGTGCAACGGTGTGCCTTACACCGCAAGCAATCTGAACAATAACGCGTGTACCCAACGCTTTCACCATTCGCGGTGCATCCTCGGTTGCATTTACTGAATTCAGACCTGTGAATCATTTTATATTATTAACGTTATCCAATCTTCGGTTGCTCAGTTCTTGCTCTTCACTAATTTTTATTTGCACAACCTAATTGGCCCTCGGCGTTGCAACCCCAGCTGAACAAGTGTCCCCATTCGTTGACAGCCATTGTGTGCCTGGATCCACACGCAGCTCTCTTGAACACGAATGCATCCAAGTCGGGAATCAATTCTGCGCGAAAAAAGAAAACACACCGTCCATGCGGCGTAACTCGAGGAACTTTATCACTAGTGCAATCAAGGAGTCTAACTTCTCAAAGGTTTACACTTACGCAACCTTTTTCGCGGCTTCCGGTGACCCAGCTGACCATAATCATTGTTACCGCATGAATATACCTCGCCATCTTTAGTTACAACGACGGTGTAATTTTCGCCACATGCAACTGGAAAGTAGGCGAAAATGAAAATATTTCATATTTTCAAATATTCGATTTATTGCTGGGGAATAATGCTTTAGAAATTGCACAAGTGTAACGTTGTCTGTATCGAAACGAAAACATTCAATAATTGCAAATAATTCTTGTTGTAACATTTTTACAAATTATTTAGCTAATTATTTGCATGTAATTTCGAATTAAGACAAAATAGTTGGGCAATTCGTTGGATAAACTGTTTATTCAAGAGGTTAGGTTACTGTGAAAATGAAGACTGTGAAAATAAAGAAGATCGTCGCTTGAGTCACCTCAAATTGAAGAGAAAGGTCCAACGAGTGGTGCAGGAATTACAGATTGAAGGTAAACTTATGATTCCAACGATAGAACGGCTAGTAAAACTTTAAACCCGTTTTTCTCGAAACTATGTTTTTCTAAACGTGTACTCGATTTCTCGATATCTAATGACCGAATTGGCTTGAAATTTGGTACAGTTAATATACGAAAAACTCACCCTACTGAAACTGATTTGTTGTTTTTGCTATTTTTTAAGAATTACTATAAACGTGGTCTTTTTTCATAGCCAATATCATACTTTTCCATGCAAAACTATTATGTCTACTAGGGGCGCAACTAAGTTTCCGAGTTTTTTTGGCCAATAAAAAATCGAAAGTTTCAAGACAAATACAAAAAATGGTTCATTCGAAGTATTGTCCCTCGCTATTTACACATTTTTGCCATCTCTCTGGCAATACATAAATACCGCGACGATAAAAAGACGCGTCTTTGGCCTGAAACCATTCGTCCAACCAATTTTGTACTGCATCGTAATTGGCCAAGCGTAGCCCACCCAAGCCATGCGCCATCGTCCGGAACAAGTGATAGTCTGAAGGGGCCAGGTTTGGCGAATACGGTGGGTGCGGCATCGGATCCCATTTCAGAGTTTTTATGGTGTCCTGGATGATGGAACTGCGATGGCACGGAGCGTTGTCGTGCTGCAATATCACACGTTCGTGTCTCGTGTCTCATTCTGGCCGTTTTTTGAGCAATGCGTGGTTCAAATTGATTAGTTGTTGTCGGTAGCGATGCCCATTGACAGTTTCGCCCGGTTTCAGCAGCTCATAGTACACGATTCCTTTCTGGCCCCACAAAACGAAGAGTACTGTCTTTTTTCCGAAGCGGTTCTGGCCGTGCCGTCGATGTTGACGCTTCACCAAGTGAAAGTCACGATTATTTGCGTTTGGGATTCTCGAAATATATCCATTTCTCATCGCTAGTAACAATTCGATGCAGGAAACTCTTTCTGGTCTGCCGCAAAAGCAAAATTTCGGAAGTGGCTTCCCGCTTCCCGCAAATGCTGTTTATTTGGCACAAACTTTGACATTTTCGAGGTTAGAAAAAAGGTCGCTGTGTTGCGATATGTGTTTATGTTACGAATGGGTATTCTTAACAGATGTCCAAGCTATAAAGACACCCAATTTCAGACCTGTATGCCGACTACGTGTGTCGCTAGCGCCATCCATGTGTGAAACCCGGGAACTTAGTTGCGCACCTAGTAAGAACACTGTTAACTAAATTCAGATGTATTTTACCATATTCTATAGAATAATGATTAAATTTAGAGATGCTGAGACAACCTCACCTAAAGTTTAACATATATAAAAACAAAAGACACGTCTAGTTTGTAAAGTTTATCTGTACGTTAAAAACCAAAGACTGTAGGGCGATGTATATATGTGATAAAAACTTTAATAAAAAAAAAACAAATTATTCAGTCAGTGTAATAGTAGTTTAGTCTTGATCAACGTTTTAATCCGTAACATTTTTTTCCATCCGTTATTAACGACGTCATTTGTAAAAATCGAAAAACAAAAATTCAATTTTTTTTTAAATATTGATACGCCATAATTAAAGCTCGATCAAGTTTTAGCCGATAACATCTATTTTGCGAAAAAAATCATTTTTTAGTTTTAGATCAACCGAGTGGCTAAAATCAAATTGCGCCTCTCACGATAAAGGGTCCTTCACAAGATTGTTGCAACTTATGAATATTCAATTTTGTTGCAATTGAAGATTGTGGCAATTATGAACATTTAATTTTACTAATTATGATAATAAAATACAATTTTTTAATGAAATTTGGTACACAACTTCGTTAATGTACGTACAAATAAATGTCTAAACGGTTTTTCACTCATTTCACTTGTTCCTTTGAATTCATTTTCGTAAATAACCCTCATTTTCGGTTCGTCACAGTAGCCGCATCCGTTAATAGAAACATCTTCTGAAGGCCTCGAAATTTAATGAAAAACATATTCATAAAGTCTTCAGGTAAAACAATTGAATGCTTTGGGCGTTAAAACAATTTATAAGAAACATGTAAGAGTAATGTTAATATCAATCATTCGTTTATTAGGATAAATTGTGTCGAAATAGCATTTCACAAAACGTTTTCCTTATGTTTTGTTATGAAGAATAAATTAGTTGAATTAATGAAATAAATGAAATGTCACAATTCAGACTTTTCTTGGCACTAGGTTACAATGTTAAATAAACATTTAACTATTATTGATTGATTGTTAGCGTGATCTTAAACACCTTATCTGTTTGTCCCTTTTGCTTTGCTGTCTTTGCTACCATTTTCAACGACGTTGAAGTTTGCATCGTTGGAATGCAACGAAAATTAATTATGTTTAATTGCCCAAATTTTTTTTGGCCATCTTAACCGGCAAAAACCGCTCAAACGATTTTTATCATAAATCTTCGGCCTAAATATGCAAAAAAAAAGCTTTGGATAATGATGAAAATGTAGAAATAAAAGGAAAACAAATTTCCTAGCATTCCAACGATGGAAACTTCAACGTCGTCGTTTTCATCTCGTTCGCATCCGTATCACTTTCATATCATCTTCAGATTTGAAGTTGATCGTGTAACAATATGTTTGCAATTAATTTTGTGCCCTTCGACATATCTTACTTTGATCTATTTGCATGGCCTTTTTGAAGTCAATTTCTCGAGGAGTGAGTATAATTTCATCCTCTATGCCACCTAGGCCGAGTTCACCGTGCACCATGCTCCCCCAGCAAAACATAGTTCTTTTTTCCTTCGACACAATGTATTCCGTCACCGCATCAACGTGTAGTCCGAAACAAAGTCTTTTGGATGGACTGGCCTGTGCGCAGAATATCAACAGGGGTTAGTGCCATTAAGTTAAATCGACGATGCAGAATTTTTTTACTTCGAAAAATACTTGCGGAGCGGCAAACTATGGGCATCTAACTAACCATGATAATGTTTGGGATTTTTCATAGTTTTTTAGTTATTCGATACCGGCATTCTCTTGCTCGCGTTATCCTCGAACGTGCTGGAAAATAACATTTTCTGTTTGGATTTTAGACTCCAGCGGGATGTATCAAAGATCAAGTTGGCTGTTTCCACTTTACAAAATTAGATGGAATCTTATTTTTGTCCAAGCGGAATTGGAAAAGTCTCACGAAATTGGAAGAACCAACGTCTCACATCCTGGCGATTGAACAATGAACGAGAAATGTACTAAAAAAAAAAGATCTGGATACAAAGAGTCGACACGGATAGTGGCTGTCGTTTGGGAGACTTTAAGGTATTTCTTTCGCGGAGGGCCATATTTCGTGAAAGCTTAAGGCTCTTCTGAATCATTTTGGTAAATTACAGAGGTGCTTAATGTAAATAAGACACAATCAATTATTATACTCAACTATTGAATGAAATAAAAAAATTTGCGCTGATCCAGCGGATTTGGACATTTCTAGATTTTCTCCGAAAATTCTTCTGCTAGGCACATTTTTCAAAGTTTAATCGCTAATATTTTCTTCGAACATTCGATAACCGTCTGTTTTCATCGTCGATATGGAATCTTTAGAATTTTTTAACGTGTGAACAGGCTTTTCAGCAGGCTTCTAGACTTATTTAGGGCATAAATTATTAGATAGAAATGTGGCCAGCTTGTCATCTTCCTAAGGTGTCGTATAAATGAGACGATTTTGAGTCATGATTTTTGGTAAAAAGTTCGGTACCTTAGTTTGAAATTTTTCCAGTATACTAGGATGTATTTTTACTTGATTATAGACGAAAATCAGTTAATTGTTAAATATTCGGGTTCGCGAAAGGAATACCTTAAATTATGATTGCTGACATAAATGTCAGTATTGTCTGTCTCGCGATAAATGAGAATGCACTTTTTAAAAAATCGTCGTCTTGTCGCTCCGAAAATATTGATAATTTTAGAGAAACATCGATCCTGAAATCTTGACAATTTGAAGGTATGACACTTCGAGATCTAAAGAGCAGCTGTCTATTTTTTTTTCCTTTCTGTAAATAACGCATCAGATTTGATCAATAATGATAACAATGGGTCCAACAATCCGTATGATTCCAGCCTAATCAGAGTTCGAGCTTCTTTGGGGGTTACTACGGATTCGGACGACGAATGGGAAGTGTCGCACCGATGAGGAAGTTTTTCATCGTAAACTTCAAGAGAAAACTTCGACGCAGAAACAAATTTATACTCCTCTTCAATTTGCATACGCTTGGTGCAGTGAAATATATCGAGGATTCTCAATTTTACATCCGAAAGTTACCTGATTATTTTCTAACTCACATTTCCTCGTTCATGACACGCACATTTCTATCAATTCATATCGCGTTATGTACAATCGAAAAGGAAATAATGTAAAATACGTTTTCCATGTATTATGAGTACGTGGCAGTTCGCCATAGCGACCGAAGGCGGCGCGCACTTCCACCTCTACATTACGAACCGTCGCTAAGGACGCGATTATGAGTATTAATAGTTGATGTTTTTTCCCAGATAATTATCTGCAGGAAGAAATTTAAGGGGTTAGGCTATACTTTCAAAATGTCAAAAAATCGATAATCGCTTGGGGCAACTCAAATTGAAGAGAATGGTCCAACATGCGGTGTACGGATCGCAGATTGAAGGTCACCTCATGATTACAACAATAGAACGGCTAGTAAAACTTGAAACGCGTTTTTCTCGGAACTATGTTTTTCAAAACAGTGTACACGATTTCTGGACATCTAATGAACGGATTGACTAGAAATTTTGCACACTTATCCAGTGTTATAGGGGGCGTACACAAATTACGCAACGCAAGATTTGCCGATTTTCGACCCCCGCCCCGCCATCCGCGTAACAGGACCGCGACGGCTGGCCTGAACCACCCCCCGCCCCGTATTCCGTTACGTAACGGGTGCTTTATCGTGAATAATTGCCATTTTTTAAAAAGAAATAACAAATTGTGAAAGGGTCGCGTGCACCCAGGCAGCATAAATGTCCAATTGACATCGATAAGTTGCCGTTGTCAGGTTACCTTTAAGACATCACCGTAAGATAACTGTACGACATCTTTCAAATGACATCCTGTATAATGTTGGCGTAAAGTTATATATTTTATGATATCTTTCGGCGATGACAACGGATGTCTTAAAGGTATCCCAAAATATTATCCAATCGATGACTTTTTTTAAGTTATCAAATAGTTATCTATTGTATCTAGTTCAACGTTGTCCAAAGGATATCATAAAGACAAATTACATGAGACGTATTTTGCATGACATCCTTGAGATATCGGTAATATGATGCCTTTTAAAGGTGCGGCCACATGCAGTCGCTCGTCGCTCGTTTGCAGCGACAACTCTGAGCTTTGTCGCTGGGAAAAGAGAGTGGGGAGAGGAGAGTGAGCGATACAAGTCGTAATATGATTATATTCTTTTTCGCCGAATTTTCTGAATCTGTGCTCTGTGAGCAATCTATTGACACTGATCAGCCCACTTTTGATACTTGTAAACAAACGATATCTCGTCAATTTCCGAAAAAACACTATTATATTTTTATTTTTATTCGCTCCGATTTCTTTGACTTGATCACTACCACGACTGCCTCTAAAGGAGGCTAGGAAATCAGCTTTCGAGCAGTCCAGCCAGATCGCGCGTAAAAGTTACCCCCTCTTTAGTCTCTTACGCGCCCATCACACAATCATAGTAGCGCGTGTCCGTGAGCGAGCGACGCTCGGACATCTTCGGAAAGAGCCGAGTGTGGTCGAACTGCCCCGACCGCGCCTTCGGCAGCTACATCACTCATGGACGCTGAGCACGTTCATGTGCGGTCAAGCCGAACGAAGCTTCGAGGGAAAAAGCAATCTGAGCACGGCTCGCGCGTGCCGTCGGGTGACGTCACGCGCGAGGCTTTTAGATGATTTCAATGCTTATTTAGCTCTTGATTCTCTGCGTTATTAATGTATACAAAAAAATGTATCGCGCACTCTGAACGCTTATTTTTTTTCGTTTATACGTTAATTTAAATATAACAATAAATCTAAATTACGACTTATTTATCTTCAAAAAAAATGTTTACGCTTTACTCACACCCGTCCTTATGCCAAATAAATTATAATTCAGAAAAGTAAGCGAAAATATATTTATATTCGTATTATTATATTAATTCTCATATTTTTATCAAGCGACAAAGCATTATCCCCAAAAACAAGTCAATCATCCATTCGGCCGCCAATCGTAAGTGCCAGAAAGTGCATTTTTAACACAAGTGGTAGGATCGCCCCGTTGGTAAGGTTCATGGCTTCGAGGCGCAGGATCGTTCCTCACGCTCAGCGCTTTTTTTTCATCATGATTACTATTAATTCTTATTTGATTAGTTATTTTTATGTTATCTTTTAGTGTCGAAAAATTTATCGCGCACTCTGACCGCTTATTTTATTAGTTTTTACGTTTATTTAAATATAACAATAAATCTAAAATACAACTTATTTATCGTCTAAAAAATGTTTGCGCTTTACTCACACCCGACCCTATGCCAAATAAATTGTAATTCATAAAAGTAAGCGGAAATATACACTTCGCACAAAAATTAAAGGAGCAAGAAAAAAATCCAAATTTTTGGGGGATTTTCAACAGGCTGTAACTTATACAAAAATGGTCGTACAGCAAAAAAAAAAAAAAAGCAAATTGTAGCTCTAAGTGTCTAGTTTTCGGATCTGAGTTCGAAAATTTTTTTTTGAAAATATTTTTCGAGTAATCATAAGAAAACCACCGAAAAAAAAAATTTCGAATTTTTTTTGGTTTTTTTTTTAATCTACGGACGTGGAAATTTTTTTTTCGACTTAACCTCTATATGGACCGGATAGCTTGTTTATTCAGCTTTAAATTGGTTTTTTAAAAATCTCGATACGAGCATTTCTCGCTGAGATATCGGTGTTTGAATGGAAAAAGATCATTTTGTCTTTGATCACCAATATCTCAGCAACCAATGATCGCACAGAAATGTTGAGGTTGGTTTCAAAAACTTGAATAAATTCTCTATAAGGATTCGCAATTGAATTTTGAAAAAAAAAATTTTTTTCAATCATTACATGAATTTGAAAAAGCGACCAAAAAGGGCTTTTTGTGGTTTTTTGGAAAATCAAGCGCCCAATCACAAATATTGCGGAAACCACTAATGTTAAGTGTGCCTTTTACTGTTCAATATACCCACAAAAACCCTACGAAGTTCCAAATTAATCCAGCCAACCGTTTTTTTTTCCCACTTGATCGAATTTTTGAAAACATTAAAGGAGCAAGAATTTCGCTCTGAAAATGTCATAATTTTTATCAAAAATGAAAAAAAAAAAAAATTTCCATTTTTCTCTCAATTCTGTATTAGTGACTTGGAAAATTTAAGAAAAAAAAAAAAAATCGAAAATTTTTGAAAAAAAAATTCCAAAATTTTTGAAATTTTTTTTTTCTTTAATTTTTTTTTCAATTCAATTCAATTTCAATTTCAAGCACACACACACACGCACGCACACGCCCACGCCCACGCACACGCACACGCACACGCACGCACGCACACACACACACGCACACACACACAATCTTCGGAGAGTGAGTTTGGAGTCACAAAATACTGTGGAAGTGACGAACCACAGGGTCTCAATCTCTGATAAAACCACACACATACACGTGCGCAAGCACAAAAGAAGCGTAAATCCGGCGTGCAACGTCCACGTGGTACGCTTTGGGTAACGCTAATGTCGGCGGTAATTTTTTTTTTTAATTTCTGAAGTTTTTAGCCAATTGAAAAAAATTTAAAAAAAAAAAATTTCAAAAATTTTGGAATTTTTTTTTCAAAAATTTTTGATTTTATTTTTTTCTTAAATTTTCCAATTCACTAATACAGAATTGAGAGAAAAATGAAAAAAAAAATTTTTTTTTCATTTTTGAAAAAAATTATGACATTTTCAGAGCGAAATTCTTGCTCCTTTAATTTTTTCAAAAATTCGATCAAGTGGGGAAAAAAAACGGTTGCCTGGATTAAATTGAAACTTCGTAGGGTTTTTGTGGGTATATTGAACAGTAAAGGGCACACTTAACATTAGTGGTTTCCGCAATACTTTTGATTGGGCGCTTGATTTTCCAAAAAACCACAAAAAGCCCTTTTTTGGTTGCTTTTTCAAATTCATGTAATGATTGAAAAAAAATTTTTTTTTCAAAATTCAATTGCCAATCCTTGTAGAGAATTTATTCAAGTTTTTGAAACCAACCTCAAAATTTCTGTGCGATCATTGGTTCCTGAGATATTGGTAATCAAAGACAAAATGATCTTTTTCCATTCAAACACCGATATCTCAGCGAGAAATGCTCGTATCAAGATTTTTAAAAAACCAAATTAAAGCTGAATAAACAAGCTATCCGGTCCATATAGAGGTTAAGTTGAAAAAAAAATTTCCACGTCCGTAGATTTAAAAAAAAAACCAAAAAAATTTCGAAAATTTTTTTTTCGGTGGTTTTATTATGATTACTCAAAAAATATTTTCAAAAAAAAAATTTCAAACTCAGATCCGAAAACTAGACACTTAGAGCTACAATTTGCTTTTTTTTTTTTGCTGTACGACCATTTTTGTATAAGTTACAACCTGTTGAAAATCCCCCAAAAATTTGGATTTTTTTCTTGCTCCTTTAATTTTTGTGCGAAGTGTATTTATCTTCGTATTATTATATTCATTCTTATATACTTTCATCAAGCGATAAAGTATTATCCCCAAAAACAATCATCCATCCGGCCGCGAATCGTAAGTACCAGAAAGTGAACATACATTGACACAAAAAATTAAGGGAGCAAAGAAAGTTGAACTTCGTCAAAAGTGGTCGTACCAAAAAAAAAGGATTTTGAAGCTTCAAGTTTCTAGTTTTAGTCCCGACTATGATTTTTTTTGTTGAGAATCACTCATTGCGCGGTCGGAAAAAATATCACGGCAAAAAAAATTTTGCAAATTTTTACGTTTTTCAAAGTTCTGCATGAGTTTTGGAGATTTTTTTCGGACTTGACCAATATCAAGGTATTGAGACCATTCAATTCACTTCAATTTGCTTTTTTTATCTCCTCATGACCATTTTTCGCTGAGATATCGGCCTTTGAATGAAAAAACGTCATTTTGTCTTCAGTCATCGATATCTCAGGAACTAATGGTCGTACGGGAATTAGACCGGCAGTTTTGGAAACGTGAATACATACCCTACAAGTTCTGATTATTATTGTAGGTTAAAAAAAAAATTATTTTTGCCATCAGTTTTAAAAAAGTACAAAAAAACGATGTTTTCTTGGTTTTTATAAAATCCACCGCTACTTTGAAAATATTGCGATAAACACTAATGTTTATGGACGGCCATTCAGCTCAATATGTCCCCAAGAGCCATGCAAAATTCCAAATTGATCCGTTGATCAATTGGTCTTTCTTGCCCGATTGACCAAAATATGAAAAAAAATTAAAGGAGCAAGTTTCCTCCTTCTCAGACATCATTTCATGATTATTAAGAGGAAAAAAAACTTTTCACTACGTTTTGGACAATTGGGTATTGAGTACGCATTAAATGTTGGAAAAGAACCCTGAAAATCATATTGACTAAAAATTTTCGAATTTTTCTTTTTTAATAACAAAAATGTTGAAATTTTTTTTTTTATAAAAAAATCTATTTCAACTAAATTTTATTTTTTTTAATTTTGACATTTTTTTCGATTCAACATTGTACCGCCAGCATTAGAATTACCCAAAGCGTACGTAGAATTACCCAAAGCGTACCTCCGCGTGGTATGCTTTGGGTAATTATAATGCTGGCGGTACAATGTTGATTTGAAAAAAATGTCAACATTTAAAAAAAAAATTCGAAATCGATTTTTTTATAAAAAAAAAAGATTTTCAACATTTTTTTTATTAAAAAATTTTTTTTTCGAAATTTTTTAGTCAATATGATTTTCAGGGTTTTTTTCCAACATTTAATGCGTGCTCAATACCCAATTATACGAAAAGTAATGAAAAGTGTTTTTTCCTCTTAATAATCATGAAATGATGTCTGAAAAGGGGGAAACTTGTTCCTTTAATTTTTTTTCAAATTTTGGTCAATCGGGCAAGAAAGACCGATAATCGGATCAACTTGGAATTTTGCATGGCTCTTGGGGACATATTGAGCTGAATGACCGTCCATAAACATTAGTGTTTATCGCAATATTTGCAAAGTAGCGGTGGATTTCATCAAAACCAACAAAACATCGTTTTTTTTGTACTTTTCTAAAACTAATGACAAAAATAAAAAATAAAAGTTTCACTACAATAATAATCAGAGCTTGTAGAGTATGTATTCACGTTTCCACAACTACCGATTGAATTCCCATACGACCATTAGTTCCTGAGATATCCTAGCGAAAAATGGTCGTAAGGAGATAAAAAAAGCAAATTGAAGTGAATTGAATGGGCTCAATACCTCGATATTGGTCAAGTCCGAAAAAAATCACCAAAACCCGTGCAGAACTTTGAAAAACGAAAAAATTTGCAAAATTTTTTTTGCCGTGATATTTCTTCCGACCGCGCAATCAGTGATTCTCAAAAAAAAAATCATTGTCGGAACTAAAACTAGAAACTTGAAGCTTCAAAATCCTTTTTTTTTGTACGACCATTTTTGACGAAGTTCACCTTTTCTTGCTCCCTTAATTTTTTGTGTCAATGTATGTTCACTTTCTGGTACTTACGATTCGCGGCCGGATGGATGATTGTTTTTGGGGATAATGCTTTATCGCTTGATGAAAGTATATGAGAATGAATATAATAATACGAATATAAATATATTTCCGCTTACTTTTATGAATTACAATTTATTTGGCATAGGGACGGGTGTGAGTAAAGCGCAAACAATTTTTTAGACGATAAATAAGTTGTATTTTAGATTTATTATTATATTTAAATTAACGTAAAAACTAATAAAATAAGCGGTCAGAGTGCGCGATAAATTTTTCGACACTAAAAGATAACTAATAAAAATAACTAATCAAATAAGAATTAATAGTAATCATGATGAAAAAAAAGCGCTGAGCGTGAGGAACGATCCTGCGCCCCGAAGCCATGAACCTTACCAACGGGACGATCCTACCACTTGTGTTAAAAATGCACTTTCTGGCACTTACGATTGGCGGCCGAATGGATGATTGACTTGTTTTTGGGGATAATGCTTTGTCGCTTGATAAAAATATGAGAATTAATATAATAATACGAATATAAATATATTTTCGCTTACTTCTCTGAATTATAATTGATTTGGCATAAGGACGGGTGTGAGTAAAGCGTAAACAATTTTTTAGAAGATAAATAAGTTGTAATTTCGATTTATTATTATATTTAAATTAATGTATAAACTGAAAAAATAAGCGTTCAGAGTGCGCGATACATTTTTTTATATACGTTAATAACGCAGAGAATCAAGAACTGAATAAGCATTGAAATCATCTAAAAGCCTCGCGCGTGACGTTACCCGACGTCACGCGCGAGTCGTGCTCGGATTGCTTTTTCCCTCGAAGCCTTCGTTCGGCTTGGCCGCACATGAGCGTGCTCAGCGTCCATGAATTGGTGAAGCTGCCGAAGGCGCGGTCGGGACAGTTCGACCGCACTCGGCTCTTTCCGAAGATGTCCGAGCGTCGCTCGCTCACGGACACGCGCTACTATGATTGTGTGATGTTCGCGTAAGAGACTAAAGGGGGGGTAACTTTTACGCGCGATCTGGCTGCACTGCTTTCGAGATCATTCCTGTAAGCAGCCATGTGACGCTGCTATTCGACGCGGCGACTTGTCGCTACTTTTTTGAGTCGCGGGAAATTCAAGATAGGGTCACGTGACCAGATTTATCGCTGCAAACGAGCGACGAGCGACTGCATGAGGCCGCGCCTTTATGCAGCTGTGGGCGGCGGTCACTCGCATGTGCGTTGGAAGGTGACGAACGCACCCGATCGTGTCGATAAAATAGGGATAGCTGTACCGGACCATAATAAATATAGATATACACGCGCGTTGATTTATCAACCTTTCAAACTTCGATATTTCGAAAATTATTGCGCTTTGCCAAAAATCCACTTGTGTCTGTGCAAAATATCAGCCAATTCGGACGTAACAGCTATTCGGAACTATAGCCAAGAATATTCGAATATTAATAAAATTATTCAGCTCTGAAACATTTCACCAATTTTTTTAATCAAGCATTTCGCTTTCAAGAAGAATTTATTAATTGGGCAAAACTAAAAAAATCATACACGAAAAATATTTAAAAAGCAGCGCGAATTTGTTTTTTAGTCATCGAGTCCCGGCAATCCTATACCGATAAGGGCCGTACGTGTGACTGCGCAGGCCCCGCCTGTATGCGCCAAATCAGAATTCAACGAACTCTGCGTTATCAGTTTCGGAATCGCAACGGCATTATCGACGAGCTTTACTCGATTATTCACTGCCCGCTGTTGGTTTAAAAACGGAAAGATAACTCAGGATTGAAAAAAATGTCGCGAATCAATGAGGATCGTGACGTGGTAGATATTTGCGGTGAGGTTTGATACTACGGCCCTGCGCCACGACTACTGCTACGATGGCCGAGGAGCCCGATCCAAACGAGCGAGCGACGATGGAAAATGTGACGCAAAACGAGAACAAGGTACAAGAAAAGCGTGAAATAAATTTCTCTCTCGTGGAACACGGTGTAATTTCGTTCCGTCGATTAATCCTCTCGTCGGGCGTTCTTCGACGAGGGTGCGGAAGAGTGAGTGAATCCAGTTTCGTCATTGCGACTCATTCGTGTGCGCTTTCGTGAATTTTGACAGGTCAGTGCCGGAGGAACGACAGTGAACACCGACGAGAATGAAGTCGGTGTACTTGAGTTTCAAGCGTCCCAAGTTATCTCGAGACTCGAGGAAGCCGTCGAGAGGGCCGCCGACGGTGGCGGTACAACATGGAACAATCCATCTGGTTTTTTATCACAGCCGAAAACAGCCCAAGACATATTATCCCTTATACAGGCGAGTACATCATCAGTTCTCGGGAAAAACATTGCTCGCCGTCTTCTTCCTGAATGGCTATCTTATCGCGTGTCTCTCCTGCCGTTCGTCCGTTTCCGTTGGACCTGACGGCTCGTTTCCATTTAGGTCACGTGGTCTCTTTCACGCGCTTCTTACAAATCACGACCCCATTTTTCTCATGCCAAACTAATCGATGTTCTATTCGAAAAAGTCCGTATGCATAAGCTGGCTACATTGGTAGGTTTGTTTTCATTCACCATTACCTGCCCTCGAAACAGAAATTTCTTTTCACAAAGTAACGAAAACTGTATTGCTTTAGGTAAGCGTAATTCGGTGGTTCAGTCTTTCCAGGTTGGAATGCATTATGATATAGATGCAATGTTCGCTGCGTTACGATGGATTGCTTCAAAGGTCCCTGTAATATTGTGACGTTTTGAAGTAGCTTTGCTCATTGGGTTTCTCGTCATATTTGACGGTGAAGAGAAAAGAAAGTCCATTGTAGGAGCGTCGTCACTTTATTCACACTGGGGCATTCATTTTTCATAATATGGAAAAACAGGCATCGCTATTGTCAAGCTATTTGCGACGTGTAATGCATAGATTGGAGAACTGGGCTTTTGAGCTTTTATTCGCTGATTGGTCTTAAGGGGTTAGATAATTAAAGAGGTTAGAAAATAATGGGAATAAGATAATTTTTCTCATAAAATAAATAATATTGGCTAACAATGAGACTCGACCGAGCTTTTTTTTATCGTGTCTTAATCGTCAAAAACTAATTTTGATGTTTATTCGATTTTTTTATGAAAAATATAATCGTTATTGATAACGACGAATGGAAAAAAACAATGTTAAAAAGAAAAACGTCGGTCAAGACTAAACTACTATTACACTGAATAAGTGTATCAAATTTCAACTCAATCCGTTCATTAGATGTGGAGCATCGTGTACACTGTTTTGAAAAACATAGTTTGGAGAAAAACGCCTTTAAAGTTTTACTAGCAGTGCTTTCGTTGCAATCATAAGTTTACCTTCAACCCGCGGTGCCTGCACCATATGTTGGACCTTCCTCTTCAATTTGGAATGGGGTTAAAATTTGCATCGTTGGAATGCAACAGAAATTCGTTTGATTTTTTTTTAACCTGCTAAAGAAAATTTGCGAAAAAAATATGAAATTCATTTCCGTTGCATTCGAACGAAGCGAACTTTGACGTCATAATTTGGATGGCCTCAAGCAATGAACGAGTGTTCGTCATTCTTACAGAACCTAACCCCTCAAATTCAATCAAATGGCGTAGGGTTCTCCAATCGCGTAGCGAAACATTCTGAAGTCATTGAAATGCATAGCAATGAAAGAACATTTATTACAGCCTCGATTGTAATTCTACGGCATCTCATTTTTAATACTTTTCTATCTTCCTAGCCCGTAGAAACAAACGTATCAAAAATTCTGATCAAGTTCTGGTCACAAATTGTTCCTAGAAATGAGATCTGTTTCTTAAAATAATTACACAATATATATTATAAAACAAATAAATCGTGCTTATAGGCATATAAGAAATACGAGCCATTACAAACGGATTCCCATCAAATTGGGAAAAATATTTAGAGAAAGTTGTAAGCGATATGGAAATAGAAGAGATAATAACAACGATAAGGAAAGAAGAGAAGTGGGAAGAACAGAAGAAAGGATAAAAGAAGGATTAGAAAACTTAGGAAACGGAACTGTAAGGAAGGAAGAGGAAAAAATAAGAAAATCAACGTTTAATGAAACATACCAACACATTGCGGAAAACGAAAAAGAGCCATGGAAATACTGGTCGGAAGAAAGAGTAAAGGGAAGGGATAAGGAAATGTGGGTGCGATTAAGATGCAGGAACAAAGGAAGGGCGGGGAAGAGGTAAAAAAGGATTGGAGGTGCAGGATTTGTAACGAAGAGAATGAGACGCTGGAGCACCTGGTATGTAAAAAACGCTGGGAGCTAGTAACGGAGAAAGCAAGAAAAAGAGCAGAGGAGTGGGTGCAAGGAGTCGATAATTTGGCGATGAAGGGAGAAAGTATAAATATGTTGGGTGAGAAGATACAAAAAGGATATGCGAGTATTTTAGGGAAATAGAGGAACTGTGCAGAAAGATGTGCGAGGAGGAAAGGGGAGGAGAAAAAGATGAAGGGGAGGATTAAACTAAGGAAAAGAGAGAAACGTTAGATATTGACAAGGGAGAGAGTATGAAGAGTGGAAAATAAGTTAAGGTAGATGTAAGAGAAAAAAGTAGGATTTTGTAAAAAAGTTGTGCAAATAAAACTCGATTTGATTTATGAATAAAAATGTATTACTTTTAACGCCAAACCATGGCCGATTATAAATCAATATTTAAGATGTACATTTATAACTATTGTTCAATCTGCACATATATTCGACGCAATATTGCTAAAACTTTAATCTTCCAATGAATATATTCATCGTGAAATTTTACTCACAACTTTAGCAAGAGCTATGAATTCTCAACTCTTAAAAAATAGCATTCAACAAAGTAAAGCTCCGCTTTCCGTGAAAACGTCTAATCTGAACGACCAAATTATCATTTTTTTTTAGCCAGATAAGATTGTTGCGCTTGGCATAAACTGTGTTAACATGCGAAATCGTTCGACGCCTCAACTCATTTGCAAATTTGTACTCTTTTTCCTCAGGACCTTGTTATACACGAAGACTCGCCTCAAACGAACGAGGACGGTAGTCTAGAGGGAGCGGCGAGCCGTATAACGAGCCTCCCACCTCTGAACGAAGCAGCAAAATTGGCTCTTGTGGCACATTCTGTTTCCGCTTATGCCGTTGCTTTACCGAGGTCTCATGCTCAACGTTTGGCAGGCCGCCTGGCTGCTGACACGACGAGATGGCTCAGTCACATATTTCACTTTGTCGATTGTGCCTCGTCCTTTCACGAGGATCATCTCGAGGGATTGGTGCGAGTTACCAGATTGGCGCTTCACAGAAAATATCCGCGTTACATGGAGGAAGGTTTCACGGCGTTGGCCTCATCTCCTCCCTTGATATATAGTTCGGTCGCAGCTCCTCTAGGAGTCGTGCAACATTTATGTCGTCAGGTAACTTCAGAAACAATAAACGTCGTCAAAGCATTTTGCTCATTTTTCATCAGCACAGAATAACAAGGCGATTTTTGTGGTATGATTTTTTTTCAATTTTTTCGTTCGTAACGTTCTTTATTGAGAGGCTGCACAAACTGAAATGTAGGGGTGAAAATGACAATATTTATTTTTTGAAAAGTGTATTTTAACGTCTTTTTTTAAGTTATATAATTTAAAGTCTTAATTTATTTAAAATGATGTAATTTAAAGTCTTATTTTATCTAAAATTATGCGGCCATGCGTAACGGCCATGGTCGATAACGTTTCAACGGTACGAGATATGAGAAAATTTCAAATTGCAACAACGTTTATTATTCCGTGTGCTATACATTGGAGATGAGAACGTTTCAAATAATAACAAATATCAAACGAAAAACGAAAAACCCCTATTTCCGCGGGTGCGTTTCATCCCTTAAGAGCGTTCAAAGTTTCACTAGCAGTTCTATCGTTGTAATCATAAGGTTACCTTCAATTCGCGATTTCAGCACTATATGTTGGACCTTCCTACTTGATTTGAGTTGCCTCAAGCAACGAGCGAGTTTTGGACATTTTGACACCAGCCTCACCGCTTAATCATGCCAAGTTTTTTCTTTTCCTAATTACTTATCATAAGAGATGCGATATTAGGTAAGTGTCGGAATCGAAATGTACAGTAAATCTTGAATCAAACTGCCCGGAGTCTAATCGTTAATAGCCCTTGATTATTCTGACACAAAAAAAAACAAAATACATTCGACTTTTAGAGTATGTAAATAATATTGCCACCTCAAATGCAACTTGGTAGTTATTTTCGTTCGTATGGCGACTATGTACGAATTGAATCGCCCAGAAAACTTAGAGAATAACTTAATCAATTTCCCTACGTCATTGTGAAGCTTCATCTGCAAGGCTATCCGAATTTCACGATTATCATTCTTTTGTTGTCGCATCGTCCAGCTGTCGTTGCCGCTGTATTGTGTTCGGCCTATACCGCACAACACAATGTTCGGATCCCCGCAGAGTATGGACGTCTCGGCTCTCGAGCGTCGATTGGCGGAGGATAGTCAGTCGAGCGGTGTGACGCCGCTTTTGGTTCTCGCCGAAGCCGGCTCCGTACTTACCGGACATTGCGACAATATACCTCGTCTACGCGAGATATGCGACAAGTACAACGTTTGGCTCCATCTGCGAGGGCACTCGTTGGCTGCACTCGCGTTGAACAATTTCACAAAAGATCTGGTAAGTCAAGACAACTGTGTAGAAAAAACGGCTTTTTATTTAACTTTCTTTTTTCATCGTGCAACATTCGCACAACTATCGTCTTTTTCGTGAATCTTTTCAGCCCTCTAAGATTGCAGATAGCATCACACTGCCCGTCGGTGTTTGGCTGGGTATTCCGTCATTGCCGGTGGTCGTATCCTTTATCGAGAATATCTTGAGATCGGAAACTTGAGGTAAAATATATCGTGCCAAAAAGTTTCGCATTTGATGACTTGCACTTGTAGAAAATGTCGTACTTATTAATATTTATACGACTTAAGGGAGAACGAGTGCGCGCTCTTGATTTATATAGATTTGTTTCAAATTTTAACCAGACATTGTTCATATCATTATGCATGTTGAGTGAAATTTCAAAACAGTCGACTATTGAGATTGGGAGATAATGGGTATTGAAATTGCAACTTTTAACACTGCAGGGTTTGCATTGAAATTGAGAGAGAATAATTTTCCGTAAAAAATATTTGTCCCCTATAATAAGAAGACGTATGGCAGCACCGCAACACAAATTTTTATTTGGACGGAATTTTTAATCGAACAAAGTTTTTAACTAGTTATGAATGAATCAACACTTTTATTTGTTAATGAAGATAATACAAACAGTATAAAACATTAACATTCATAACGCAAATATTTTGCTTCACGATAAAAGTTTTTAACTTTAGAAACACGATAATTTTTTTGCTATATGTCTTGTTATTATAAGGGACTTATTTCTTGCGGATAATTATTCTGTATTTACTGAACGTTTTTAGCAAAACTGAATCGTAAAGGCAATCCAAATTTTTTTCACCCTTTTCCTAATAGTTTGCTATTTAAACATAACGTTTTTTTTTCAAAATTTATAAACACAATAGTACGGCGAATTATGCGACCTGACTTTCGGTCAATGCAGACGCTGCAGTCTTAAAAGTTTCAATGTAAAAACCCATTATGTCTCAATCTAAGTAGTCGACTGTTCTGAAATTCACTACAACATGCATAATGATATGATCAATGTCTGGTTAGAATTTGAAAAAAATCTGTAGAAATCAAGAGCGCGCGCTCGATCTACCTTAATTTCAAACTTTTCCTCAAAATGTACATAATGATTTAGCTAAAAAAAAAAAACGACTACGAGCTCACACTTTCGTCTCTGGCTGAAAAAAACGTATATAAAGTCGAAGCGAACATGGCGAATGTTTCCTTAACGATTCGTTACGCAGACGTTGTACAGACTGACCGATACAAAGGGTGGACGGCCGACACAGAGGGATACAATGTTGTCGCTCGTGTCCGGCTTGATGGCGGATTCGTTGTCGAGAAGATTACCGACTCTGCCTCTATGGGCGGCCCTGCAGGTTCTAGGTCGCGAGGGTATACAGAATAGGTTCAAAAGGTGCTTCTCCGTCATCGAGCAATTGTACGATAAAATTAAGAAATTGCCCTGCATCAGTTTGCTCGTAAGTTAATTTGTCATTTTTTTTTTCGTTACAATTCTTGCCAAATGCGATTGTGGTTGGCGGAGAGATAAAAATGTTATATTTATGTGGCAGAGTCAAGTACCCGGAGGTGAGACTGGAACGTACACGATAAACGATCTCTCAACGACTGCCATAAACAGTCCTCAGCTGTTCGAAATCGTAGCTAGCGCCATGGTGTTTCAATTCGTGCCAGCCGGTCGCGATGCACAATCGACCGAGCGCGTACCGCCTTATTACGACAATCTGAACTCTTGGCTCGGACAAATACTACAGCGTGATATCGAAAACGTGCAGATCGAACTTTGCGAGATCGAACAACACGGCGTGGCGATAAGAATTTGCCCTCTCGAAAATCCTGAGAGACCGCCGACTGATGACGACATTGAAAATGTCGTTGCATGCCTCGAGCAGCAAGTTGTACGAGTCCTTTTAACAGATACTTCTTTTTTTATTAATGCATATATAGTATATGTCTACAGAGGCTCGATTTTGGTTAACGCGATCATTTTTTGGGCTTACATTACGTGAAAGATATTTAACAAATGATTTTCATTTCACAGAAATGTCTGTTGAACTCCTTTCTTGCTATTTATCCATTGTTTTACGATCCTATTGATATTTTTGGGAACTTTTGCGCAACACGTCATTATTTGTATATTTACCGGTCTGCTAGGAAAACAAATACTTCTGTTTGAAACGTACTTTACTAGCTCGTTGCTTGCTATTTTCTCTACAAAGCGCTTGGCTCATAGGAAATGCTATTAACAGAAAAAGACATTTTTTTTCAAATCCAACAAGTTATCGTAGAACGGTTAGTTACCATAATCAATCAAATGGCGACGTATAGATATTTTTTACCGATGTTAAGGCCTTAGGCCACAGTAACGGGTGTATAATCATGTGCGAAATTAAGAATTTTTCTTCGTATGATAAAGTGATTCGCTTATAATATTAATTACACATCTATTTAGTATGAATATAAAGCTGTTAGAATTTAGTTTTTTGATGTACAAAATGGCCTACTACAAATATTTTCTTTTATCTTTTTTTAGGCGCTCCGCGGCGTGACATTTGGCATCCACAATTTCTGACCTAGAAGAAAAAACAAAAATTCTCGTCAATCTACATTAGAATACCTAGAGAAGTACGTACGGAATTCCAAAAAATAATGTTTTATTCAAAAGTTGTAGGTATTTGAACTTAAGAAATGAATTGTCAATGAAAATTTCGTTATCACTGCTCGTAAAATGCTCATAAAATGAAAAGTTTTCGATTAATCAGAAATTCCGTACTTATTTCTCTGCGAAATGCAATTAGGAACGCAACTTTTAAATTTGAAGTAAATCGAGTGAAAATTGTTGAATTTCTTTGTCACGCCAATTGGAAAAAAGCTGTTTCGAGAAATTCGAGTAGTCGGCCATTTTGTATATCGAAAAAAAATATACATATATTTTCTAACATCTTGATATTCACACTAAATAGATGTGTAATTAATTTAATGAGTGAATCACTTTTTCATACGAAAAAAAATTGTTAAATTCCTAAGGGCCTAAGCGCCTAAGGCCTTAAGGGATAACACCACTCTCGCGGCATAAAATGAGGCCTAACTTTGACAATTTATTTTGGGAGTATGAAAAAAGGAATAGGCTTTCTTGTGAGAGGGTTTATTCAACACATATGAAGTATAAAAGTACAAAGTATAAAAGAAGTATAAAAAAATGTATTACAATTTTCATACAAAATGGCGGCGACAGAGCCCATCTTGAAAAACGTGTTTTTTTACAAATAGCTTCACGGGAGGACGGTTTTCTCATAAAGTATAAGATCTGGAACAAAAACCAAAAAAATATATATAATCTATATATTATTAGCTATGGGACTGCGTAGAGATTTTTTTATTATCAAATTTCGATAAAATGGTGCACTTTGTAAGAAATAAATCGATTTTTTGCTAGAAAAATAAGCAGAAAATTGTTTATAAAAAAAAAGTTCATATTTAATCAAAAAACGTCTACGCACTCCCAAAAGTATGTAATTGTGAAGCTACTATGAAAACCCAAATCGATCCATGCAAAGGTGGTCGAGTAATCAGTTCTCGTAGGTTGAAAAAAGTGGTTTTGCGAAAAACGCGTTTAAAGTTGTACGCGCACTTAAATCCTTGTTTACCTTTAACCTGCGATGCATTGCATATTGTTTTTATGACCCCTGAGTATGTTTTAAGCAACAACAAAAAACGATTTTTTTTAAATTCTAGAGTGGTCTTATCCCTTAACGGTACGTTTTGTCTGTTCAACACCAGGAAATTTTAATGGCGACGGTCGAGCACAAAGGCACCTTCGTACGTCTCGTAACGGACAATGATTCTCTCCATCTCGTGGATATGCCCGGTTGGTCGGGCCTCGGTGGAGTGCGTTACGCTCCACCGACTTGGATTCACGTGATGACCGACCAGGCAAAAGAGGAATTGAACAGACTTAATATACAGCTCGTAGAGGCACTTCAAAGCACCGACGCGGCGTTTTCGCTCGGAGTAGGTGCCGACGGACTCGCTTGCGTTCGCTTTGGAATGGTTACGGAGGACACAGGCAAGTCTAACAATGCCTAAGACACCGTGCAAGATTTGCTCACTCCCTGATCTCGCTCTTAAGCTCTGAATCAACTATAGCAATAAACCCGCAAGTTCACGCTATACTTACCCAATTCCTCAGGGGCTCAACGGTGTACTGGATTTTGACCACCTGGTTGGTCTGAAACAAAAAAAACTTGTTTTTACTTAAGGGCTAACATCACTGTAAACGTCTAAAATGAAGCGATTGTTTGAGTTTTTTTGGTGGAAGGACGAGAGGATTAAGGATGGTGTATTAATCATATCTTCAAGTAAACGCAAAGGAATTATACATAATGGTGACGCTGGACCCGTTCTCGCAAAGCATGTTGAATTTGAGACGCAGTGTAACTATCGCAAATTTCAACGTGAATAAATTTAAATTCAATTAATTTACACGAGTATAGCCAGAGAAGTACGTAGAAGATTCGGAAAATATTAATTTTTGTATAATTGGCAAGAATTTAAAGTGAAAACTTAATTTTCGACAGAAAAAGGACAATCTTTTGTTAATAACTAATGTTATAATTGACTCATGGAAAATCGCGTACGTATTTCTCGTCAGAGTGTTATTTTAAATATGTGCTTAAAATTTCCAGGTACCAAACATTTTACTCTTATACCAGATGGCTCAAAGCATCTCGTGAGAAGATTAAAAGAAAAAACAATTTTTTGAACATCCCACAGTGGTGTTACCCCCTTAAAATTTTACTAGCAGTTCTATCGTTGATTTTCTTCAATTCGAGTTGTCTCAAGCGACTATCGATTTTTCGAAATTTTCACCCTAGCCAAATCCCTTTCACAAACGGCTGAGAAGACACAATCAATGTCAAGGAATCCACTCCTCGTCCCCATAGAAACTAAAATTCTCGAAGTGTCCTCGCGTGAACGCTGTAAACGTGATTTTCATTACAGATCTTGCTGAATTACTGTCGCTGGTGTTGCAATTTGGCCAAGAAGTCGAAGCGAGCTCGAAACTTCTCGACACGATGTCGGAAGTCGTGAAGCGTGGTATCGAAGCAGCGCAAACCGATCTGGAGCGCGAGAACGCCGAAAAACTTTGGCAAGAAGGCATATTGCGTCACGTGCCGGTAGTTGGAACATTTGTCAATTGGTGGAGTCCGCCCTCAAAGGAGGCCGGTGTACGTGGACGCAGTTTGAATTTACAAGCTGGTAAGTGTGCGTAAATAAATATTTAATATATCATCCATATATCATCCATGCCGTTTGCTTTTTATTCCTTCAGTTTTGCTTTCTTGTTTTTTTTTTTTAATTATCCGCCACTTCCGTGCGTTATCTGAAAGAAATATATATAAATATCAGGTATCGTCGAGAGCACGGAGAACATATACAAGTACCACATGCAACTGCAGCCAAATTCGACGAACAGCAACGGTTCGGGGGCGCGAACACCCCCACAGCCCCTCGTACAGACTCCGGTTGGCGCGGGAAGCCAGAGTCACAGTCGTTCGTCCAGCCATTCCAGTCTTCAGAGCGGCAAGAGCACGCTAGCGGTAATAGCCAACGCATCGCCACAGCCACCAACGAAGGAGCCACTTGGCGATGTACGCTCGTAGTAAAATATTGTTTGATCTCTTGATTTGTAGTCGGGAAAGAGCATAATTCGCGTGAAAAATCATTCGGCCAGATAGATAGGCTGTCTCAATGAAATCGGCATTCGAGTAAACACGACGAGATCGTTATTTCTCCACTATTCCACAGCTCGGATGAGACTATTAGTCCTGTGTCACGAAAAACGTGTCCTCAAGCGATTACGTTTGAAGTTTGCGTCGTTGCACCGCAACGATTTCTTTGTTCGTTTTTCATTACTTCATTGTCATGATTATCCAGAGCCTTTTTTTTGCAAATTGAGGTCATAAATCTCGGGCAATGATGCGTAAAAACGTTCGAGCGATTTTCACAAGCAAAAAAATGCACTGGTTGAAAATAATTCGTTTTCGTTGCATTCCAACGACGTAAACTTTAACATCGTCTCACACGGCGGGGCCCAGAGTGGCTAGATGGCAGATGGTTTTGGTTGTGCAGGGCTATATCCGTTACATTGATGGAGGAATGAAAATATCTCTAGGCAAACGAATTTTCCTTTGAATCGCTAATACTTTTATCTAAAATTTGTATCGCGTGCAGAGTTGAATATTTGAGAAAGTCCATCACGCGGGAATGTTGATACTTCGAATATCGCAAGGTGGAATTTCAATTCTGACTGTGCGTGATACATTTTCATTGGCCCGGATTTGTATCGTAAGGCGCTAACCTGATATACCCAGAGCATGGAATTGATCCAGAGCCATTATTAACGCTATCCATTTCGACTGGGCACCTTCGCTATGAGTGAAGAAAATTTGTAACGGAACATAGATTAAAGAGTAAATAAACAATTTATTTAAATACCTTTACGTTTAAAGCTCATGTCGTAACGTTTGGATGGTTTGCGTTCGTAAATCAATGCTGTGGAATGTATATTTGAACATAATAACTAGTTAGTTGATTCCGTTAATACAATCGATTATAGTCTACTTTTCGTAAATAATTAGGTCCTTTTTGTTACAGGTGAAATACAAAAGCATTAATCTACACTGATCCTAACATAAGTTTGTTAGTTAAGAAACATTCAATATTATTGGAGTCTCAAAGGATTGCGAAAATAATTTATTCCGGTTCGACTATTTGCTAACGAAAGAATTATGGTTTATCGTCGAAAAATAGATATTTTTTTTTTTTGAAGAAATGATTTATAGATAGTCGACGAAAAGAAAACTCTATCGTGTCGATCAACTCCACAGTTCCTCGATACTTGTCAATTTATGGCAAACATTTATTTTTAACGATTTTACATTCAAATTATGCTCATTCCTGTTTTCAACTCAGAATGTTTATTGAGAAAAAAACGACCCTTTTTCTGAACATTTTCTTGTGTCGTGAGAAATTAGCAACAAATCAAGTTGTACGACAACGGGGCGCTTGCCGATGATTGAAGCAGTAAACAAATGTCTAAACTCCCCACCGATGTTCTGCTACGTTGAAAGAAAAGCGAATTTAAAGGAATAAGGCTTTTAAAACATTTCCTCTCTTCCTATTTTCTTTTGGTTTTCCTGCTCCGATCTTTCTCGCGCAATCTCTCAATCCGGAGAGAATAGACAAAGTCGCCTAAACCATCGCAACATTTATTTCCTTGAACAGTATTGATCGCGCGATAGCCATTCAGCTTTTCATTCTTTTCACCTGCCCGCGATTGTGTTTAGGCAATTTTCACCATCCACTCAATCGGCTGCGGGAACATCGATACGTGCGCATTTCGAGCGATGCGATAACTATAGAACTGAATTCATTGCTACCCGAGAGGTGTTACAGAGGGAAAAAACGTTGTTGAATTTATTAAGGTGTTACAGGCTTTGAAGCCTTTTTGCACGGAAATAAGGTCGTTACGTAGAATTTTTTAAATAAATTGCACGGAGGATGCTTTCCCACTTTTTACGGCGTACTGACGCGCATCGCAACCCATGAGTGAAAGCATTTCGCTCAAAAGGAAAATAAAAACGACCGATACGGAGCGCACATTTTTGGACATTGGAAAAAAAAGTTTGATATCAATACTTTGTCGATAATTTTTCTTTAAGAAGAATACAAATTTGGGTCAATGTAGAAACCGGGTATGAAAAGTGCGATTATTATAAGAAAATATTACGCTTGTTATGCTTTTAGCGTAATTTAATTGGATGTTTAAACTGCCGATAAAATTATCAGTATTTGTGTAAAGATCAATCGATGCAGTGCGATTTCTCGAAATAGAATTTTAATTTTAAGGCAATTTGGAGAAAACAAACTCGAATCAATAGTCAGCATGCAGGAAACATGTTGACGACTATATCATTGTTTGTTTAAAAAAATTCTTTTACAAGGCCCTTTACTGCAAATCGGATGAATTCAACAACACTTTTCTTCTCGATAGTTCTCTCGATTTTTAACGTAAATTGCGTTTGTCCTTTTTCCAAAATAGCACAATCGAACGTTTCACGATCCACCCGACATGTTCGAATACAAATACTTTTGTAGTCGATCGTTTTACACGCGCGTTCAATTTCTTTTTTTTTCAATTCCAATTCTTCAATTACGAATTATTTCTCGAGCACAAATGTCTGCTTTGTATGAACATGTGATATAATGAAAATGAAACACACCGTCACAAGATGTTTTGTGACGACTTCGAGTATGGAAGTCGCCTTACTGAAAGCGTTCTTGCTTTTTCCCTCTCTCGTTCCTTTTGTCTTCGAGCTCGCGAAAGGTTTTGCACGAAACGACTTCGTGTACTGTGGTGTGAATTTGCGAAATTTGATAAAGGAGATCTCAAATTTTCAGGACCGTACACGAATACGTTTGAGAACAATTAAATCAAACGTTTTAATATTAAACAAACGGTCCCACGAAAATCCGGGCATCTCTTGGTTCCGAAAAAAAGTAACAGCAGTAGGTAAAAGCTCGTGCGTAGGTTACATGCGGAAGACGGTTCGAAGGGTATCGGAAAAAAAATAATACATTTGGTAACTTTACGATCGATGCATACATGGCGAGTATGACTAGGACCTAAAACAAACGAAATAATACACGAAAAACACACATTCACACTTGGCTAAATAAAATGATACATTCGAAAACACACATTGTTGAAACTTACCTAAAGGTAAAACTTAATTTAAGCCCGTATGTATATTTATGTACCAAACTGTTGTAATAAAGTATTGCTATCGCATTCATGATTATGAAAACGATTTGAAAAAGCGGCCAGTTTGTTATTTACCCTAAGGGGCTGGGCTACTGTGACGACCCGGAAATCAGGATTATTAAAAAAAAATAGTTTTGTCGGAATAAGTTAAACGATGGAAAAAAATGTTTGCACATTTATTTGTATGTACACTAGCAAAGGTGTGTACCAAATTTCATTTTTTTAAACAATAATTTCTTAAGTTACAAACAGTCTCGTAAAGGACCTTTGAACATGAAGCAAAATAATACGTTTTTTTTTCTTAAAATAGATAATATTGGCTAAGAATTGACTGAGTGTTTTTTTTGTTATTGTGTTTCGATCATTGAAAAAATGTTTGATTTTTCTTTCGATTTTTCAAGGCAACATGACATTGCTAATAACTAATGGAAACAAAATGTTTAGGAGAAAAACATCAGTCATGAGTAAACTACTGTACACCGAAGAAGTGTGGCAAATTTCGAGTCAATCCGTTTAGTGGATGTCGAGAAATCGCGTTAAAAATGTTGACTACCGGTTCTATCGTTGCAATGGTAAGTTTACCTTCAACCTACCATTCCTGCACCATATGTTGGACCTTTATCTTCAATTCGAGTTGCCTCAAGCGATGAACAAGGTGCCATTTTCACAGTATCATAACCCCTCAATAAGCTTGAATCCCCGACGAGGATTCATATTCGTGTTAAGTTTGGGAAGCATTACCCTGGAATTAAGGCAGGATTCTACTTTGAAACTTTGAAAGGCTAAATTGGATGAAAACACCCACGTGGAACACGTCGAAGGCATATTATATGGCCCAGGCATCGCTGATTGAGGGTAAGATAATTTTTTCTACGATTTATCACTCACCAAAACTTTAAACGCGTTTTTCTCGAAACGACATTTTCAAGTACCGTGGTCGTGATAACTCAAAAAGTACTGAACCGATCCTTATGAAATTTGGAACACATATTCTATATGTGTGTACCAACCGACCTAACTACAATCAACTTAAAATTTTGATTAGAACTATTTTTTTATTGCAAAAAAAGACCCAAAAAAACGCATTTTTTTCTTTCGTATTTTAGCCGCCATTTTGTTAATTTTGCACGTATATAAAATATTCTAGTTAGGTCGGTTCCTGAAGACATACTGAACATGAAACTATTTGATTTTTTTGTTTCAGACCATCCGTCGGGAAGATTTCACGACCACGGCAACGGTACCTGCTTTTCGAGGCGTTGGCTTTAAACATATTTTACGTGTACAAAAAATTAATAAAATACATAAAAATTTTTTTATGTACTTAAAGAGTGTATTTATTGAACAGTTTAAACCCCATATCGATATCTTTAATAGTATTCTCAGAAAAAATTCGCGAAAATAGCGTTTTTTTCATGGTTTCAAAGTAGAATCCTGCCTTAAGGGGCCAGTCGACTTTGGAGCCACGAAAAAAAGGCTATTTTCGCGATTTTTCTTGAGGATTTTATAAAAGATATGAATATAAAAGTTGTTGGGCTTGATAAATAAATTCTTAAAATACATTGAAATAAAAATTTATTCATTTTTATTAAATTTTAAGTACAAAAACTATAGTTTAACGTAACGCCTCAAAAATAGCAATAGCGGCAACGGCTTGTCTGAAACGAAAAAATCAAAGTCCATTAGTTTCAGTATAACACCAGCTACAAAATGACCCTCGGATATAAAGTTTTATCGAAAAATAAAAAAATGACAGATGAAAAACGCAGTTTTTCGCAAAAAAAAGAGTAAGAATACAAATTTTTAAACCATCGAGGGTCATCTTGTTGCGAATGATGTTAACAATATGTGGTTCAAATTTCAAGAGAATCGGTTTATCAGTTTTAGAGATACGATGGAGCTAGATTTTGAAAACGTTGTTTCGAGAAAAACGCGTTTGAAGTTTATACTATGAAAAACTCTTACCTAAACTCAATCGGCAATTCCTGCACCGTACAAAATCCCTTCTGATTGCTCATTATCGTCGATTTCTTCGAGTGAAATTTTCAAATTGAAAATTTGAAATTTTCAAAGTGGACTGGCCCCTTAAAGAACACTTTTCAAGTGCGTGCCAAACGATGGGTCAAGATTGCCTAATTCGCTTACGCAGTCATTTAAAGCATCAATGTGTAACTCATATGTAGTTATGATTGTTGAGGCTAGACTAAAGTTGTCTCAAAGTTAACTCACAAGGGGAGGACGCTAATCGGGCCTCACCTATTTCGCCCAAACTGCGTGGGTAGAAGAAGGTGGGTTCCCACTTAACGTTCCTAAAATATTCCGCCTGAGTGGGCCATAGAAAAGGGTAAAACGCTCTCCAAACATTTCCGAGTAGAGCTTGAGGGATATTTTCTCAATTATTTTCAAGTCAGAGCGCAGAGGTCAAGCGCATTGTCTGTCAGCCCGCTAACTTGGATTCGATTCTCGCTCTCGTTTTTTTCATTTCTCGCGACCTTCAACTATTCATTGTATAATTAAAATATATTCAAGCAGTTAATTTACATAATTATTGATTTCATATGAAAATCGAATGGAGGAAATGTTTCAAATGGTACATTTTTTAATTCTATTCTCTGTAAAACGTGGTTTGCGATTTCTACTGTTCTTCAATGGAATCGTACCGTTGACGTCGTATCCTTACCCTACACGTTTTCTTTGTTCTCTTTAGTACGTCCAGAGTTAGCAGAGGAACAACCTTCGTTTGAAAACTTGAATGAATTATGCTTTCCTTTGAAGTATGTTTCGGAAAATGTAACTGCTCAAACAATGCTTTTATAAAATGTGCCTGGTGTAAAAAATATGTATGTTTCAAATGTTTCTACGATAAATATCATTCTAAAAATGTAAAATTATTTATGATAGTGAATAAAAAGCAGCACACAAAATTAATTGCAAGAATTTTTGGAATTTTTATTTACATTGAAAACTTCACCTAATTATATGAATTAACAGCTCGATTATATTCAAATTGTACAATAAATAGTTGAACATTGCGAAGAAAAAAAAAAATCGTTTAAACCGGTAGCTGCGAGAATCGAATCCAAGCCAGCGGGGTGAGGGGTAATGTGCTTGACCACTGCGCTACGCCGCTGACTTGAAGATGGTTGAAAAAATATCCCTCAAGCTCTACTCGGAAATCTTCGAAAAGCGTTTTACCCTTTCGTATGGCTGACTCAGGCGACATATTTTAGGAACGTTAAGTGGAGTCCCACTTCCTTTTACCCACGCAGTCTGGGCGAAATCGGTGGGTCCCGATTGGCGTCTTCCCCTTAGATATTATTATTACTAAGCATTTTCGACTAAATTAACGAGATCATTGAATCTAAACTTCACGAGTCGTTTTCCATTTGTTTATACCGAATATTTCCAATCTCTGCTTTTGCATGCAATTGAAAAAAAATCCCATCGCGATTAAATCTTTTGGGTCAATTATATGATTTTCATATACACCTATTTACACACTTCATCGAATTATGTCTCGCAGCGAACGGTAAAGGTCGTTTGCAGCTTATGATGTAATGCATTCATAGTCAATAATAAAACATGGGACGTGTTCAATCTTTTTGTTTGATCAAAAAATCAATCCATCTACGAAATGACTACGTGTGCTAGGCAATAACAACAAAGGAGGACGCCTTCGAGGCTAAAGTGGAAATCGCTGTCATACTTGTATTTTTTAAACTTCTTTTCCCATAGTTTTTCGCGTTTTCGTTTATCGTTTACAATGGGAGGAACAAAGTTCGTTGCATGGCAAATAGACACAACCGTAATTCACAAAAATCAGTTTTGATAGCGATAGTAATAATTAACAAGTTCATATTCGGTATTGCTTTATTCTTTCTCTTGTAAATTCTGGAAATAATAATTATCGTTTTTCTATCCACAAAGCCACGCAAACTAAACGATAATACAAATCTTATTTACGACATACGAATTTGTCTGTCAATCTGTTTGCCTTTTTGTTGTCAAACAATAATGGCGTTGTGCTCACTTTTTGCTCCGTCTTGTTTCTTTCGATAGCCTCTGCGCACTTATTAAATAAGATATATCATTGTTCCGCTTCCGAACCAACGAAAAAAAAAAGAGACGATAATAGAAATAATAACCGTTTAAAAATCCGGCTCTTGCGTGTATTAGCGATAGTTGAGCCGTGGGTGTGGAAAAAAAAGACTAATCGCATACTCCCTTACCTAATAAATTATTTTTCGTATTGTGTTTATTTCTCTTTTTTTTGCCTTTTTTCGTCGTTTTATTTTCCATTCTCGAAAGATCATCGACTATTTTGATTAACATATTCAATTCTTACGCTCGATCGGTCGTTCGCATATGTCAATTTGAAAAACGAGACTCTCAAGCCAACATCAAAGATCCCAACATTGATCCAAACATACTTGCCTATTATTTATTTCGTTTTCTTCATTCTCGTGAGACTATACACAAATGCCTGGAAATATTTGAATTTTCGCGAAACACTTATTCGCTAAGATTAATAATCCTTTCAATAACCGATCACCGGTTATTCTCTCTCATCCTTCCTTCGTCTCGCTTTTTTGCACACACACGCGAATACACGCACACTCGTTCTTGCGATTATTATTATCGTGTAAAAATGATATGAAAAATAAATAGTGTTAGAAAAGGGGTCCTGACCGGTCATTCGTTCGAGTAAAAACGCCGATTTACGTTTGACGCGGGATAAATTGACAACCGAATGGAATGAATTTTATCTCGTGATCCACTACGTTGTAAAATGTCTTTTTTTCATTTTTTTTCCTTTCGAATCTCGTATGTTTCGGACAACAGTTGCCGGACTCGACTGTCTTTAGATTCATTCCGTTCATACAAAAAGTATCGACGAAAAAAAGAGAACGTTTTACCCGAAACTCGTACGACTCTCGTACAGAATACTGTATTGATCCCGTTGCATTTCTCGTGGCAGTCTTTGACGATAACCTTCGTTTTTTTTTTTTCGTGTGCGATTTACATTATTCGTTATAACAATATATACGTGATGTCTCCAGTGCATTCTGGAACATTTTGGCTCGATCGATTTTTAGTAGTCAATAGACGAGCGATCGGAATCTTTACAGTGACTGTATTACGATATCTACAGCCTAGACACTTTAGGCAAAGGATGAAAAAAAAATCATTGTAAATAATTTAAACAATTTTTTTTCGGTAATTATTCGTAAACTAGTTGAATTATATATATATACACACGTGCTCGCGCGCGTATACACCAGGAAATAGTTGAAGTTCGGTGAATACGGATCTTAAATGATTTTTTTCGTTCCATTTGTGTTTTTCCGGCCAATTTACGAGTGTAAAATTGAAATAATCGTTTCCAATGGGCTTTTTCCGCTATCGTAAAATGGTAGACTTGTTTTTAAGTATTTACTTTGAGCACGATTTCACGATACTTTATCAGATATTCAAAGGAACAAAGCAACTGTCCTTGTTCGAAGCGTGTGCCATAATGTCGCGGTATTTTGAAAAGGTTCGATTGGTTTAGCGTTTAAAAAAAGCCCTCATTTCCATTAATATAATTCTATATTAAAAACGCATGCTTCCATGTGAGCCACAATTATCAGTGAGTCTACAAAAATTTGTAATTTTCATCGATCCATTAGATGGAATTGATCTTTCTCATTTCAACACTCATATGACCAGTCTTTATCACTGAACAATCTCAATAATTATCCTACTTACAACGAAGGATAGAAGTTCCGCATACGTGCACTAGTTCACCGAATCACCGTACGGGCACTTCTTCGGAGGCCAACTCGATTTATCTTTATTTTCCTTATAGGCTAAACGAAAGTCCAACGCAGTCGCGTTCGACGCTACATTAACGTAGATGTTGTTTTTATCAATCGTTTATTCTTAAATTGTGTGTGTTTTTTCCTTGTCGTTAGTTATAGTGAGAAGTAGTAAGTGTTCAGCAGCGTTGTAAACAAGATTACTTGAGAAGGAGAATAGTCGGCTGTATTTCGCATGCGCGTTTGTTTCCCGAATATTGCTACTTTTCCGAGATCGCGAGAAAGAATGAAAGCAAAATTATTGAGCCACTTCGCGACGAGTTTGGCAAGAGATCCATGCTACGATCGATTTTTCTCGGTTCTCGTCCCAACGACGTTAAATACACCACGTTATTTACTGACTAGGACACTATCTTTCGTAAACTTCCTTATTTTCGTCCCTGACGCTTCCGCGCGACAAAACGCGTCGATAAACAAAAAATCATTTAAAAAAAGGAACACAAAACGAGACTTTCTTCGGTTTCTCCTTTTTGCGTGACTTGCGTGCGTGGAGATTAGACGCTCTGGCAATCAGAAATACTTAAGCATTATCAATGTACTAACTTTAACTTTATATAATCGAATTTCTACGTCTCATCTCCCCTTTCTTCGCTCTCTGTCTCTCTCCCTTTCTCTTTCTCTGACTCCCTTCGCAATAAATATTACAAGTATTTACATCGGGTTTCGTGTGTAGTTCCACGCTACATATAATAGGTTCGTTTCGAAAGTTTCTCGCGCGAAAAACACAATCTAGACGAGACCCTTCGCGACATTACAATATCCGTTGTGATCATTTTGTCGTTCGTTCCTTTTTCATTTTTCATTCCATTCCGCGTTTCAATGAACGAAAGTTAGAAAACATCTTATCGGCATCGCGTGTGCGAAAAATGCTCGTGGAATGGCACCGTCTGTCCCCTACTAAACGTATGACGAGATTTCATTATTGGTAGAAATAAACTCGGGACTTTCGCGAGACAGGAAGATTTGCGAAATTATTTTCCGTCCGGTATTTCCGGTAACGAGAGTAAATAAAAAGAAACTTATATTCAAGAAACACGCTCGAACGTACATCGAGTTTAAAATTATCACACTTCACGTACGTCTAATTGTTTCTTAACCTTACGATTTTTTTCTCGTTTTTTCCCTTACTAATTATTTACAGGATTGGTGATCGAATAAATCGGCACGAAACACTCTACTACGGACATTTTCCCGTTTCGTTGTGAGAGCCCGAAAGACGATCTCGACTAAAAAAAAAGACCTCGTTGCGCGGTTACAATTATTCCCCTCGGTTTTTTGTAATCTTAAGCGTTATGCGGACGAATCATAATACAAAAAAGAAAAAAAAAACGTTGTCCATTGTTTAAACGTCTCTAAATCGCGATAAAGTGCGGATAGAGAAAATTGATAGAAAAACCGCCGGAATATATGTTGTTGAAGTTTGTATCGATGGAATGCAACGAGAATTCTTTTTTCTCAATGGTGTTGTGATCGAAAATAATTTTTATAGATCCAGGTTGTAGGCTTCTTACGAGGATCTTGAGAAAAGTGTAACGTAGTTTTAATCTGCCAAAAAAAGGGCAATTAGAAAAGTAACTATTTTGGTTGCGTTCCAACGACGCAAGCTTCAATATCATCAGAATATCAGGTTTGTACTTAATAATCTTGTTTATGCCTGAGCATTGGCAGTATTACCCGCTGTTCGTAAATCGAGTAATATGAATTAAGATTCATCGAGGCCGTTATTCGAGGCCCTGTGATACGGATAAACTTTTACAAATACGCTTATTTTTATTGTTTTTCTTTCCTTCATCTCATTAATCCGCAGACAATCGTCCGGTAACTCCTCATCGCTTTGTAAAAAAACAAACAACGAAAGAACAATTAGTTCTAGCAATAATTTATAATCGTTTATCCATCGGCCGTGGAGATGACTCGAATCTGCCGATTTGGCAATTTACACGTGCCCTAAATTCCCGCCGAAACGCTCATGCCGATCGGGATTTTAGTGCTTTACATACGTCTACGAAGAATCGGGCACCCTAAAGATTTCTCGTAGCTATGTTCTTTCTCTTAACATTACTTTGTGAAAGATCGCTATTACTTTGTTGCTCGCAGCACATTTCGTGTTTAAAGCGGCTTTTGGAAAATCCGCCGAACACGAAACACCTTTGGACACGGGAACTTTGAAGGTCTGATCAATTCCATATTAAAAAATTCGCTCTCTCGCTCGTGGGTATACTATTGGCTCGACTCCTATCAAATATAAATTTAAAGGGCAAAAATCAGCGTACCACTTCCGAAAAACTAAATTCCACGGGACTCGCTATGTTTCGAATGTTCGTCAATCGAAAAATTGCGGTGTTTTGAAAAATAAACGCTAGCCGCAGACTGTTATAGCCATGTGTTTGGGTATTTATTATACCCATAAAAAGCGGGCAAGCTTCCATGACTGTCGTCATCGATAACCGATATTTCAGAGAAAATTTTTAACACAAATGTGCATTTAACAAACTATGTTTTATTTTATATATATAAAAAAAATTACCGATGTTTGGTTCGCTGAATATCTCAACAATTCAGTTAATAACTTTTCGCCATTACCAGTGTTTCAAAACAACAATTTCAGCATTGTTGATAATAACTTATTCTTCTCGCCATATTTATGTGCTCTCGCGAAATACTTTGAATTTTCAGCTATTCGGAGCGTTCGTTGAAATAGTAAGGATCAGCGAATCCGCAACTTCGGGCGTGACAACAAACAGGCAGTAGAAAGTAAGTGCATCGGATTCAAATGCTCGGGGGCCGATCGCGATTACTCTTTATTTAATGTAAAAGTGTCTTTTGGTATCCCTCTCACGTTCATTATTAATATACTCGATGAATTTGCTTCGCTCTGTTGCGTGTACCTCACTCACTGATGATATTGGCGTGCACAATCTTTGCTTCCCTTCAATATTTTCGTAATAAAAAAGATTAATGTGAGATTCGTCGATTTGTGCTTAGGCTGCTTATTAGAACGTTTCGTTTCATGTTTCATTCGCCATACGGCTGTTCCGACGGTGATCGAAAGAACGGCGTACGTATAAAAAATCTTAGAAAAAAATCGATCATCGAACTTGCCGCTCGCTGACGATCGAAACGTTGTACATCGAACGATTTGCGCTGTTTCACTTTCTTCTTCGTTTTTCACGAGAACAAAAAAAGCATTGTTCTCGCGTGGATTTATTGGCGATCGATGATGTATCGAAAAATCCACGCGCTAACCACATTTTTCATTTTCACCGCGTTTCGTGAAAAATGGGAGAACGAGCTGGGTGAAATATTCACGAAATGTCGAGCCTCGTGAAAAAGAACATTTCCGTAAAGTAAACAAAACAACATCGATTTCATCAAACGCGCATCTGCGCCATGGCAGCTTTTGAAATTGCCATTTCAAAATAGAACAATATCCACGTAGCTCGAGATATCAGCTCGTTATCGTGAAACTCGATGACTAATAGAGCCACTGAGATTTCCAATAGTCTTCTCGACCGTCTAAGTGTACTTCTCTCATAAAGAGAAAAAAAATTATAATAACATTTTCATCCCTATCCGAGATTACTTCGCCCCCTCTTGCTGGTCTCACGGGTGTCTCTCGCTCTCTTTGTCAGCAAAAAAGATTGCATAGCCACGCGAACATTCCAGGGCCTTTTCTTTTTGGAAATAGAGAAAAGAAGTGGAAAATGTCGAGCATAAAAACCATTAGCAGCGAGTATTAATGCTCGTTCGATTTTTCCCTTTGGTTTCGCTGTTTTTTGTTTTCTCCGACGACGCACGGACGTTGAGGAGCCGTGAATCGGCATTGCTCCCTCCGGTACGCCATCATATTCCAGTTCGCACGTATATCGTCGACGTGTTTTTCTTCTTCTTTCTTACAGTTCGGTAACAGCATAGAGATTAGGATCGCTACCCTGCACCTGACTGAGGGTCGGAACCGCGACGGTTTTTTCTTGCCTGGCTTGCGAGCGGTTGTAAGTACCGTACATGTTCGGCACCGCGTTGTTCTGGGCGGTGCCGTTGAACTGCCCGCGCGTGAAATTGCGATCCAACGTTCTGACCTGATCCTGCACCTGATCCTGAATGCGTATGTTCGGCGCTTTGTTACGGACCAACGAACGAAATTGATTCATGTTCGTCTGGGAGCGCGTCTCGAACTCCCACGTTGGCTGAGCTGACGGATTTGGCGGCAACGGCCGATTTTGATTCCACGCGGGTGTCGGTCCGCGCTTGAGGCTCGCCAAATTCTTCGGGTCGAGGGTCTGGGTCTTTCGTGAATCTTGGAATGTTGCGAGATGCGCGGGTCCGTGTGAATTGTGAGACAGGGTGCCGGTGAACGACGCCACGCTCGGTGTCCACGGCGGTTCCCGACCTAATTTCAACCACGAGATGGAAATGAGTACATCGATATTTCATATTGCACCAAATTGTGGATCGTCGTCTTCCGGAATTTTTCGCTCCTATTGAGAGGTTAGGCTACTGTGAAAATAAAGAAAAACCGTTCGTCGCTTGGGGCAAATCAAATTGGAGGGAAAGGTCCAACATGTGGTGCAGAAATTCGCAGTTTGAAGGTAAACTTGTGACTACAACGATAGAACTGTTGGTAAAACTTTGAAGATAGAACGAGTGCGCGCTCTTCATTTCTATAGATTTTGTTCAAATTTTAACCAGACATTGTTCATATCATTATGCATGTTTGAGTGAAATTACAGAACAGTCGACTATTTAGATTGAGGGATAATAGTTTTTAAAATTGCAACTTTTGACACTGCAGGGTCTGCATTGACCGGAAGCCAGGTCAGATAATTCGTCGTACCATTCTATTGTGTTTATAAATTTTGTAGAGATATTATTTTTACATAGCAAACTAGTTAGTGAAAGAGTGAAAAAACGTTTTGACGACCTTTACTATTCGGTTTTGCTAAAAACGTTCAGTAAAGACAAAATAATTTCGCGTAAAAAATATTTGTCCTCTATAATAAGAAGAGATATGGCAACACCGCATCGTTCCACGTATCCAAGGACGTAAGTTTACGCGACGTGTTTAAGGATGTTGAGTCCCTATGAAACATGTTAATGTTAATTGCTCAATAAATAGCTTCTTAATCGTCATGGTATTTTTACACGACCTCCTGAATACTTCATGTAAAAACATAGCAAATTTTCATAATTCTATCATCGTTACTTTAACCTCCTTAGGGGTTGAAATAAGAAATAATAAGAAAATTCTGAAAATTTCGTATGTTTTTGTATGAAGTATTTAAGAGGTCGCGTTAAAATTTCACGACGATTAGGAAGCTCGTTATTAAAAAATTAACATTTTGTTAAGAAAATTTTTTTAAAGAAATTAAAAAAAATTATCAATAAACTTCGTTTTGTTTCCGTTGCTTTCAGTATATTGTAGATATTACAAAATTGAGAGGTCAAAAAAAAACTTATTGCAAAGTTACATGAGTTTCCATAAGACAACATTTAATTTGTGAATGTTAATTGTTCAATAACGAGTTTCCTAATTGTGGCGAAATATTGACACGATCTCGGAAATATTTCATACAAAAACGTACCAAATTTTCCGAGTTTTATTATCATTTGCGATTGGGGACTCAACATCCTTAAAATAATACTACGACGCAAAGTTTTATTTGGAACGAGGCGCAGCTTTTTTTCACGTATCGAATCGAGACCCAAAGTACATTGTACACCGGAACCCTCGCCAATTGCAAGGAACATGCAAACGGTTTTGCTCCTGTTCCGCAGAATGTTGAGTAAAATACTAAATGCATTTTCCACTTGTGGCAGAGGGAACAACAACAACAATAATAATAATAGATATAATGAATATTACGGTATGGAGAGGTTATGCGGTGGATGTTTCATAAGCGTAAAGTTTTCTCGTTACCAGGTCCCGAGGGGGCGTGCCCTCAGTAGAAGTCACTTGACTCCAACGTCTTGCATTGTTTGCTCAGAGTCGCGTACTGGCCAGGTTGATCTCCGAGTCCAGCGCGGTGTTCAGCTCGTCCACTTGCCGACTGCTGATTATGCTGAGCAGATTTGTGATCGGCGGCTGCTCCGCTACCGTTGACACCCCCACCTCTGTAAACGGGAAGGCCGAAAAATAAATAATAATGTCGAAGCATTCAATTTCCGCTTTCAATCACGTGACAACGTATACGCCTAAACGTATATTGGCATAAATAAATGTACGTATAAATGGACACACATGTGTGTATTCGTGGGTGTCTTCACACGCGCATACACATATAACGACACTTCTATAACTAGAATGCTATTATCGTCACGATTATTGTCATATCGAAAGTGCGATTGCTGATCGCGTCTTGCCAAGGAACCACGATATACCATACGAGTGTTACATCGAAAGCCACATTACGTGAACATCATTTAGTCGGTAAAAATCCGTAGCACACCAATCACGCTTGACGTAAAAAAAAACAACAAAAAACGACGTCTCGAGTAGATGAGAGAAGATACTTATCGAAACCGTAATAGCTATATGCACGAGTTCATTGGAGGGTTAGGCGACGGGAAAATGGCGAACACTCGCTCGTCGCTTGAGGCAAGTCATATTGAAGAGGTCGGTCGAACATGAGGTGCAAAAATCGCAGATTGGAGGTTATGATTACAACGATAGAACTACTAGGAAAACGGTGTACACGATTTCTTGATATTTAAGGGGGGGGGGGGGTGAGGTATTAAATTTTTTGCATTTTCAAATTTTGTTTAAATGGATGCATAATATCTCAAGAATATTGTGTCAAAATTTCAAGTCGATCGGAGAAAAATTGACGAAGTTGTGAGTATTTGTGCCAAGTTCTCACGAATGGGCACGACAAGTTGACGAGTTGCGAATTAGAAGAGCAAAGGAGCAAGCGGCGCACGACAGTAAAGAAGGAATAGTTTTGCATAGACAAATGTAAAAAGATGCTCTAGATGATGTTGATGGAAGCTGGAAGCTCTACGGACCTGGCATCGATGACTCTGTGCGAGTATAAGAAAATTATCGAGTTTTATTTTGAATTTTTCAGTGTGCAAAACTTTAAAGCGTTTTTCTGTAACTTGTCATGTTTGAAGTCCGTGTACGCCATAACTCCAAATCTACTGGACCAATCGTTTTGAAACTTTGCACAGTACTTCTTCACATGATTCACCAGGTATTGTCGGGAGTTTTTTTGTTTTTTAAAAATAATTATTACTTTTACAACAACAAATTAGCCGATTTTTTTTTGCGAAAATCAAATGCAACGTAACTCAAGAACTATGGGGTTTAAGCGGAAATGTTAAAGATGCCAAAAGTTGCGTAAGTTTATACTGGATCGCCTGGAATTTTTTCAGATTTTTTTTTGACATTTTTTTTGGACTTTTCGCCCGAAACTCTGTTGAGCAGGATGGCTTGATTCGAAAGGTATGGCGTTTAGGACAAAATATCAGGAGGAGAAGCCTTTTTCATTTACGATTTTAAGTTCGCATGAATTTTTTCAGATTTTTTTCTTGAATTCTCTTCGAAATTTCTTTGGTCGAAACTTGGAGAATCGTCTAAACAATCGATTGGCGTCCTTCGAGAACTATTGAGCTAGAGACAAAAACGAAGGCGAATAGCAAGTAGGGAAGAATCGCGACCTTAGGTAAAAATTTACCTAAGAATTTCCGTAAACAAACAGCCTCAGGTAAAAATGTACCCAAGAATTTACCTAAGAACATTGTCAAATTGCAAAATAAAAGAAATGTTTCGAAGTGAAATTGGTGTGATTGCATACTTTTCGAGTTAAGCCATCCTACTCGTCAGTTTCGAGCGAAAATTGTAAAAAAAAAAATCTCAAAGGAATATTCGGAAAAAATTCCAAGCGATCCAGTATAAACTTTCAAAACTTGACATCTTTGATATTTCCTCTTAAACCCTAAAGTTCTTGAATTACGGTGCATTTTCTAAAATTGGTCTTTTTCAGCAAAAAATGCAATAACTTTCGAAATAAAATCGTACGAAACTTTTTAAAAACGTAAATGGAGTTTCTGCTACCCCTTTCAACTTGATCATGGATAAAAATGACAGAGAATGTTTTCATAAGTTATGCGCCCAATTCTCGGTGGTCGAAAAATAGCCGATAAACGTTCACGTACAAAGGTGCGTACCGGGTCGGAAAAACAATCATAAAAAATATTTCGAAAAAGTAAAACAAAGCTGAATTTGTTCCCTTCGAAACGTCGTTCGTTGAATTTCGTTATCGTTTTCTTTTGTCAGAGCTATCTAACTTTTAGTGGGGTAAGAAATATCGACTGGCGTATAAAAACTTTTGAGTGGTAGTGCACTCAGTGTAATAGGAGTTTAGTCTTAAGGAAGTTCATCTGGTACCGAGTTAGTCAAAAGAAAAATTATTACGACTAGCGTAGTCTTATCGATAAGTTTGGCAACGCTGCAACCAAGCGCGACCGTGTATCCTGTACAGCTGCCATGTGCTAGAAATTTTTCACTCGCGTCCGTGGTTCATCGTCGATCTCTTTTTCGATCCTTGAACAAAATAAAAAAAAAGCGTTTTTCTGGAAACGCAAACAAAATCAATTTTCGAAAATCAAATTTTCTCAATCAATCTCGAAATCAATTTTTTATGTGTTATTATTTCGTTTCCTTTTTTTTATAACTGCAACGATTTTATTTGCGATTAATTTATTTGATTTTATTCTTTAAGCCGATTTAGTCATTACATTTCCAGTCGCTTCTGTATAATTTGCTGTAGAAGTGAAGTGCACATTGTGTCGTTCGGAAAGTATTAGTCTTGATTTAATATAAAAAATTTTTTTAATTAAAAAAAAACATTTTAATTTTTGATTTGATTTAATTTAAAAAAAAAATTTATTGGTTTTTACCCATAATACAATTCCTCGAAAAACCGACAAAAATCATTTTTTTTTAAATTGAAAAACGATAACGCAAAAAAACTCGATCAAGTCCTAGCCTAGACCTACTTGGAGAAAAAATTCTTTTTTTTTTGTTTCAGATCAACCGGGTGGCCGAAATCAAGTACACGTTTGAGCCCCTCACGTTCAAAGGTCCTTCACGATATTGTTCACAACTTCTTTGATTATTAATATTTTTCAATGAAATTTGGTACACAAATTTGTCAATGTACCGAGAAATAAATGTTCAAACGATTTTCCAATCGTCTTGCTCATTCCTTCAAAATCGATTTTTTTTAAATGACCGTGACTTTCGGGTCGCCACAGTAGCCAAACTCCTTAATGAAACGAATAGTTCGAAGTCAAACGAGGAAAGCCGAACAACATTGACAACGTTGAATGAGACACTCGGCTGTGACGATGTATTTTTTCAAAAGCGTCGCGTTATTTTTGTCTCTATCCTGAAAATCGAACGACATGAAAACCAAAAGAAAAAGATTAACGTTAAGAATGATAATAATTTTATCTTAAAATCGTTAAAAATTATAATAATTTTAATAACGATTAACATTACAAACATTAGGCTCATATTCGTACGAACGTGTTAGGTTAATTCATTTTTCAATAAATCAGTCCGCGCGTTTTCGGATTTCGGTAATTCTTTAAATAAGTGACTTTTCCGCAAAACATTATCCGATTTCCCCGATAAACTATCATGTATTGGGTTATAAATGATGATATTCAGTCGGGGGAAGCTGACATTTTTCATTAACAAATCTTTTACGAGCAATAAATCGCTAAAAATGTCGAATTTTTTCAAAAACCCAAACAACTCCAATATACGCGTCGAAATGTGCCCAATTTTATCACGTGTTTCCGCGAACTTCAAAACTCCTTTTAGTGAGGGGAGGTGAATTTCAGCTTCGCCCAACTGAATATCATCATTTATAACCCAATTAATAAGAAAATAGTTTCAAAAATAATTTTAGGCTCGTTTTCAGGAAAAGTCACTTAGCCAAATTACCGGAATTTTCTAAAATACCGGACAAATGATACCTGCATTTGACTCATTAACGAGTTATCCCGATTGATAGATTTCAACGTGTAATTTAAGGCCTTAGGCCACAGTAACGGGTATAAAATCATCTGCGAACTATTTTTTTTTCGCATGAAAAAATGATCCACTCATAAAATTAATTACACATCTATTTAGTAAGTAAATTCGAAGTAAATCGAGTGAAAATTGTTGAAGTTATTTGTCGCGCCAACTGGAAAAAAGTTATTTCGAGAAGTTTCGAGTAGTCGGCCATTTTGTAAATCGAAGGAAAAAAAAAATCTTCTCTAACAGCTTGATATTCATACTAAATAGATGTGTAATGAATTTTATGAGTGAATCGCTTTTTCATACGAAAAACAATTGTTAAATTCGCACATGATTTTATACCCGTACTGTGGCCTAAGGCCTCGATCATTACGTCTCTTCCACGACGGACCGTTTGACTATCGACGCGAGCGGATCAATTGTTGATATACTTCAGTTTAACCCTTCGTTGTCACTTGGGGTGCAATAGAGACGAGCCGCTTCTTCACCTCCACACTTCAACGCATGAAGTTCCCTCCGTACACAGGGACTAACAATTTTTACATTGCCGTTAACTACCATTCGGAAAATGGTTTTCGTGATCTGGCCTCTTTCAGATCTCAGAGTAAATACGTTTTCTTCAAACGCCCACAGTGGGATTATTATTTTTTCAATCCACAGGTACCATATTTCAACAGTCCATCAACCAGGAAGCATTAAAAAACCAACCAAGGACTTTAATTAAAAAGGGCTTTTTCCGGAATGTTCTTCAGCGATATTTTTCAAACCTGTTTTATTCGATTTTCCACATTAAGGGGTTACCCCCACTTGCGATTTTGAGAAAATCGATTTTTTATTGCATTTTTTTGAAGTATAAGTATCTGAGAATATGTCCTGAAAATTTCAAGTCGATCCGAACAAAATTGACTGAGATATGAGCGTTGAAAGAGAAGTATCCGTGAATCGAAGAACTGAAATTGAAACTTTAAACGCGTTTTTCTCAAAATGGCATTTCTGAAGTCGTTGACCGAGATTACTCGAGCACTAATGAACCGATCTTCTTGAAATTTTGCAGGCTTATTTAATACATAAAAATGTAGTCTTTAATCGTTCGATTTTTTTTTTCGAATAAAAATGGCCGTTTTATAGCCAAAAAACGGCCGTTTTTTTTTCGTTAAAATCGAACCATTAACTTTGACTGTCCGCCATTTTGTGAAAAATGAATATTTTTTAAAATCCTTCGATCAAAGACTAGTTTATACTTATATTTGACTAAATCCATCCGCATTTTTTTTTTCAGATGATCCACTTCGCCGCAATGTTGGTCACCGCAAACCGTGTATATAAAAACATTATTTCATTGACGGCCATTTGCCACTAAACAATGTAATATTTTTCAATAAAAAAATTACTGAAAGTTCTTCAATATGTGTTCTTTAAGATGGTACATTGATCGATTAAAAAAGTTTTGTAGTTTTCTTTAAAAAAATTCATGAAAAAGGCCTTTTTCTTTGCGCTACAAGTGGGGGTAACGCCTTAATGCGGATTTTCCACATCCTAGAATGTAAAGTGTTCGACCCAGAGTTTTTTTTGTTTTAAATCGACCAGCGGGGAACTTTGCAAAAGTGTGACTACGGAGGGTTAAAACAAAAATAAGAAGGGAAGCGAATGAAATAAAAAAAGAAACATGCACAAACTTTAACATGCTCTCGTGCAGCTGACGTGCTCGAGCTGTTGCAGTAGCGTAGGACGGCGGGGGCGGCGTTAGCAGGAGTGGCTGCTTAATTATATTGTTCGTGCCATGAGCATTCGTATTAGGAGGAGGGGCTGTAGGCGGGTACGACCCTTGGCCACGAAGAGTACGGGCTGCAATGGCCTGCGAGGCTGCGGACGGTGGCAAGTAGGGATCCTGCTCGTCGACCTGGTGGTAATCCCTTCTGGAACACATTTTGCATAGTAGATTAACTATTCAAACGAATTTATTGGTTTTTTTTGTTTCTCTTTCTTCATATTCTGTGCCACCGCACCACTCGGAAATGGACACAGTTTGAGCGTACACGTTAAGCACGAGTATAGAAACACGTGCATTGATGTGATAACTAATTGATAAATTCGATTGTTACTTTCCCGTACCGTTTTCTAATGTATATCCATGTGTGAGAATCGACCCAGACGAGAACGGTGAAGATGAGACCAGCGCCGAAACTGGCTAACAACATAAACGTCAGTCCGTACCTGCATAGACAAATGTGAGGCGAATGTCAATTTAAAGAAAATTCGAATATAAGCACAACGGTGATTGCAGATCGTTCGTGTGTATGATTTGCATAATTTTGAGGCGTTACGTTAAACTATAGTTTTTGTACTTAAAAATGAAGAAAAAAGAATACATTTTTTTTTATGTATTTCAAGACTTTATTTATCAAGCTTCTATATTCATATCTTTTATAAAATCATTAAAAAAAAAAAATCCCGAAAATAGCCTTTTTTCGTGGCTCCAAAGTGGACTGGCCCCTTAAACGTCTTCTCACGAGAAATTCTTGAGAAATCGATCTTTTTGGGCCTCCTGATTGGATAAAACCCCTTAATTGTTCAATTTGTTCTTGGCCGATTTAACCCTTTGAAGTATAGTGACATACTGGTATGTCACCTACTTCCACTCTGTTTTTCTTGAATAAGATACAATTTTTAGCGCATAACGACGAATGTAAATGTATATTTAGGATGTTAGGAGATCAATTGTTACTGGATGTTGATCGTCACTACAGTACAAAAAAACACGTTTTTTCGACAATAAACGTAATTGTGCCTAATCTGGCAGGTAAACCATACACAAAAAATGAATTCAGAGATGTTTTTTGGGTCGCTGATTACGAATTCGTGCTCAAAATCCAGAAATTCAAAATGGCGAATCTAATATGGCGGACCAAAATCGGAGATTTTACTGGAATTACTAAAACATCGGAGTTGCTCAATATGTTGATTCTGTTATACTGAATTTCTAACAGAATTACGCTTTTAGCATTACCCGAAGCTAACGACGAAGACGTAGCGAGTTTCTAGGTCCATATATTTTTATTTTTTTTTTGCTTTTTTATTTTCGAACATTTTAAATTTATACATTTTGACTGGTTTCAAAATTAGCGACTTCAATAACCCTAAAGCACCGAGTTTCCTCTCCATCAAGAGAATTTTGTGTTCCAGTTCACCAGTTATTTTTAAATTACAAGCTCAGATTAGTATCAATGATCAAGCCAGATTTGTGTTTCGTTACCCTATATTGGAACTGCCATTTTTATCGTTCAATTTTGAGCTGAGATTCGAATTCAACGACTCAAAAAACACTTGCATATGGAGTTTCATCTTCATCAAGCTACTTTGAGCATTTTGGTCCGTCATATTGGATCCGCCATCTTGAATTTTCAAATTTTGAGTGCAGATTTGTAATCAGCGACCTCGAAAACCCCCGTGTACCAACTTTTGCTTTCATCAAACAATTTCTACATTTGTGGTCCGCCATCTTGAATTTTCAAATTTTGAGTGCAGATTTGTAATCAGCGACCCCGAAAACCCCCGAGTACCAACTTTTACTTTCATCAAACGATTTTCGCATTTATGGTCCGCCATATTGGATCCGCCATCTTGAATGTCCAAATTTTGAGTGCAGATTTGTGATCAGCGACCCCGAAAAACCCCGTGTACAAAGTTTTGAGCTGATTGCACGTAAGGAAAAATGTACGCTTCAAAGGGTTAAACAGTGAAAATCGCTCGAACGTTTTTACGTATTCTTATTAGAAATTTCCGACCTTAATTTGCAAAAAAAAGCCTTTGGACAATGATGTAAATGTAGAAATAAAAGGAGGAAAAAAAATATCGTTGCATTCCAATGATATTGCGGCAACTAATATAACATTCAATCAAAAATTGTGCGATGTTGATACAAAATTGCTAATATTTCAAGGTCACGATCTTGACAGTTTCAACCATAACCTCCTGGTGGAGCCATCTATTGTCAAACGGCGGAGACTTATTCGTACTCCCAATAAAATAAATTTCGTGAGTTACAAGTAAACCTGGCCTAAAAATATGTTTTCTCTACAAACTTTAACACTCCCGCTTAAGGCTCTTTAAAGTTAAATTTTGGATACTCTTAAAATACATGTTGAATTATTTAAGATGTAGTGCATTTATGCATAGTTCCAAGTAAATCTGACCAAAAAATATGTTTTACGATATAAACTTTAACACCCCCGTTTAACCCCTTAGGGTCGAATTTCGATTTTTACCACTCTTGAAAACCGTCTTATTTTGGTTCAAATGTCGAGGCGAAATCAGTTTGCGGGACATTTTTTAATCCAGTTTGTCATTGGGGGGCGTCCATAAATTACGTAACGCAAAATTTCCTAATTTTTACCCCCCCTCCAAGTAACAGAACCGTAACGCCTGGTCTGACCCCCCGCCCCCCTATTCCGTTACGTAACGGGTGCTCTGTCGTCAATAATTGCATTTTTTTCAAAGGTATAACTAATTATGGAAGGATCGGGTTTATACTCATTTTATGAAGTATATATTCATCTAGTTTTATATGAATTTTTGTGAATTAAAAAAAAAATAACCCTGTTTCGCCGACGAAAAAAAATTCTCTTCATTGTCCCATCGATATCTTTATGAAAGGTTGTCTGTAAATAAAAACTCAACAATTTATCGACATTTATACAAATGTAGATATCGTTATGCGTAGCCGTTTTTATTTATTTTGGTTTTTTTTACAAAATGCCGACAGTTTGGACATTTTTCTTCTATCTTCAAGGCCCTTTTTTGTACTCAAGCAATCTTTAAAAATATTAATGATCAAAATTTAAAAAATCGGCTACCCACAACCTCAGTCACTGCGATTACAAAAATGTTGTTAAAAAATTGAAAATCGGTTGATAAGTTTTTGAGTATTCGCTGAGACAAGGTCGAAAAAAAGTACTTTCGAGAAAATCGCGATCAAAGTTTTCGTTCCGTTTTTCTTGATATAAAATTATGTTTTTTTTCTAGAATATTGATACTTACATTAAAGTTTCAAGTCGCGGGCGATATGACGGTTTTTCATCTTCATTGTATTTCTCAAAATAATAAGAACTTGCACTTCATCCATTCTGAACGACGAGTTTTAAATTTAAAAACTTGACCGTGCAGAAATTTTGCTATTCTGACAGTTCTAAAATCGTGACGTAACGCAAACCTCGACCCCCCCCCCCCCCCCCAACGTACGTAGACCCTAACGCCAGGGCGAGCCCCCCCCAATTGCGTTACGTAATTTACGGATGCTCCCTTGGGTATGATAGTTGATTGTGACTTATTTTTATTAAGATTGCGAAACAGCGTGTTGGGAGAGACCCATTGGCGAAATTCTTCGCAAATACTCACAGTCCCAGATGACACAGGCTCTTAGCGGCGTGAACGTACTGCTTGTGAAGGGGTTTGCAATCGAGAAGAGTGGCGAGGCCAGACATGAGAAGGTCAACGGAATTGACGTCAGTCATGAGACTACTGAATTTGGGCTTGAGTTGTTGATCCGGAAACAATTCGAGCGCCAAACGTTCGGTCACGACGAGGCTCGTTCTCATGTATCCGGGTGCTCGTTGACCTTCCCGCAAGCGTTGAGTGAAGGGATTGCTGCCTGTATTCTCGCAATGAGTGTAGTACGATAATACTTCAGACGCAAGGGTCGTCGGGACGGCTCTCGCGAGATAGTCGTCCGGCGAGATGCACAGGTCACCGAGGGCCACTGAAGTCGCCAGGTACAATGAGGCCATTAGCCACGTTACTATGACCGCGAAGAGGCCAAAAACCGAGAACCTGGGAACAAAACGAAAAGCTCCAGCATACTCGCATTGTTCGTACCTTTGCTTGCGGGAACTCGCAGATTTTCCTCCCTCGGTGGCAAGAAGCGGGACAAAAAAAAATACACGTCTGCTGCTAAATTGGAACGTTCGTAATCGAATCTCTCGGACGCTTATTCTTGGAAGCTGACTCGTTAAAGTGACGTCATGTTGAAGTTTGCATCGTTGGATTGCAACGAAAGCTCAATTTTATTACATTGTTCCCTACTTTCCGTAATCATCCAAAAAATTGTCTTACATATTCAGGCTGAATATCTCTAGTGAGGATCCTGAAAAACATTTGAGGGATTTTGGAGAGCAAAATGTGCGGAATAAGAATTGGGCAACGTCATCGTGTCAGAAGCCTCTATATATAAGCCAACGTCGCAAGGAATCAAGTCCAATGACGTCGAGATATTTGTGCATGTTTTTTCTATCTTTTCGTTTGCTTTCTTGTTGAGGAGGAACGAACGAGTTTGTTTGGGTTGATCAGACTATGCCTAAAACTCTTTATCTCTGTCAAGGACGTAGTCAGCTAATGGGCTGGGGGAGGGGGGGGGGTGATATGAATCTTAAACATTTTAGACCCTCATATGAGGGATTCTCCGTCAATGCAGCCACTTTTTTTTCGACCATCGTAGATCTGCCCGATAATTGCTTATATCAAAGTACTACTAAAAGGCATTCTATGTGAATTTTTTCAGATTTTTTAATTCAACATTTCAGGAAATGCCGTTTTTTTTTCCAAATGAATATATCTCAGAAACTTAAAGTTATCGAAGAAAAATGTCTGCACATAAAAGTTGTAGTTTTGTGTTAGCTTTCGAGCGGAATATTTGAAATAATTCTTTACGTTCCGGTAACGCTGATTTTTTTACCAAAAAAGGGGGAAATAATTTTTTTATTCATATACAGCCGTTTTTTTGCTGAAAAAATTACAGAGTCTTCCGGTATGTCTGACGATATCGCAAAAAAATCGCCAGAGTGGGAAGGCGCGGGTTTCCGGTATAAAAAAATTATTTTGTGTGGTTTCATTTTTTTTACCCTAGAACTTCGATCCGTGCCACTCTGGCGATTTTTTCGCGATATCGTCGGACATTCTGGAAGACTCTGTAATATTTCCAGCCAAAAAAATGGCCGTTTTCGAATAAAAAAAATAATTCCCCCTTTTTGGTAAAAAATCAGCGTTACCGAAACGTAAAAATTATTTCAAGTCGTCCGCTCGAAAGCTAACACAAAACTACAACTTTTGTGTACAGCCATTTTTTTTTCAGTTACTTCTAGTTTTCGAGATATATTCATTTGGAAAAAAAACGGCATGAGCCGTTCATTTGGAAAAAAACCACGATGAGCAGAAAATCATCGGTCAAGTCTCAGGCAGTATTATATATTTTAACGCTTACTTGCCACTGTGGGGATGGAAACAACCCCACGACTTTTTTCTTTTGCGAAAATGTATCGATGATGTGTACTATACAGAAGTGTGGCGAGTAAGGGTTGAGAAAAAAAAACTCGTTCTTTTTTGTCTCGTATCAACCGAGTGGCCAAAATCAAGTACACCGTTGAGCCCCTCACGTTCGAAGGTTCTTCACGAGATTGTTCATAACTTCTTTGATTATTAATATTTTTTATAAAATTTGGTACACAACTTCGTCAATGTGTACAAATAGATGTCAAAACGACTTTTCAATTATCTTACTTATTCGTTTAAATTGTTCTTCAATTCTGATTTTCGGGTCGTCACAACAGTAGCCTAACCTTTAAAAGGAATGGCTCATGAGGTTCAGGGTTGATTTAGACTATACGCTGTTCGAACTTGAAAATTGTATTTTAAACAGCAAGCTTATATTGAATAGCAAAATAAAAATCACAGTGAGCAAGGTGTTGCATAGGGTGGCACAATTTTGAGCTCCATTTTTTTCCCCTTTTGCTCACCACCCAATTATCGTCTCTAAAAAAATATCGCGGAAGCTGCGAACAGTCAAACGTGTTTAGAGGTCGCTCAAGCCTCTGAAAAATTGAAATGTTCATTAAAAAAAGACGATTTGTTTTTCGTCCACTTCTCACCCATGAAGCCAATGAATATTTAGCGGTCGCTCAAGTGCTTCGAAGTTTCCATTTTTCGCAAATGTTTTTTACTCTCCTCATTCATAAATTTGACGCTTCGTTAAATTTGCAAAAGGATTAATCCTTTTTTCTTTAGAAATAGATTATGCAGATTTACCTCACACTTCTCATCCACGAATTATAATCTTTGTTCTCATAAAATAATTCGTTGAAGCTCTTGTCCGTAAACAAAGTTATAGATCGTTTTATTCGTAAAATTGAAACGGCAGCTGCTTCCCGCGCACCGTAATGCATCCCACAGTTGGTCTCGTCAGTCAAACTGCGGACCGATCGGTGTTTTTTACAAATCATTACAATAAATTATTCAGAAAATATAACATTTCGCTGTTTAGTTTATTTTTATGCAACAAGAAATTATAGTGCATGCAAGATTTATTTTTTGGCGGAAATTCAGAATTTCGAAGACCCTGAGCGACCACTAAATATTCATGGGCCAGCTACAGCTTTCGGTTCATTTAAGGTTCATTTTAAAATTATAAAGCGTGAATTCATGGCTGAGAAGTGTTCGAAAAAAAAAAATCGTTTTTTACATGAAAATTTAAATTTTTCCGAGGCTCGAACGACCTCTAGATATTTTTCGACCACTCGTAGCTTCCGCGACAATTGTTTTTCTTTCTTCGAAGAAGATAATTGGATGGTGAGAAAAAGGGAGAAAAAATGGAGGTTAGATTGTGCCATTCTAGTGTGACATGTTCAGAGGGACGAATTTTACAGTGGTGGGTTTTGGGGATCAGCATGGATAGTGTAGGATGACATATATAAACTATAACTCGTGGTCGCAATTAAACTCACGTAATGAGAGCGCATCGGGAATGTCGCGCGACTCCGACCAGCAGAACGACGCATAGAGCGACAAGGGCGCTGAGAACTGCCATTGTAATGGGCCATCTGAACTCCTCGATTCTCTCACCAAGTGCAATAGCACCCGCCAAACTTATACCACTCAGTGGTTTTCTTATTTCGAAGCTACGATTAATTGCGACGCTAGTGTTTTGCTTCACATAGACCAATGCCTTGAGCAAATTGTCCAACGCCGTTTTGTTGTTTACCGGCGTATCGAACGTGTCACGCAGAGACGTCAACTGGGGCCCCATCTTCTTTTTCAGCGTGTTCTCGATCGTGTCCGTCTGGAAAGGTGCAAAGTATCGTTAGGTCGAAAAAAAAATACATGCATTTTGTATCAACGTTTATGGGACTTTGGGGAGCTTTTCGTTGAGATTTTATCGTTGCACTGTGTGCTGACACACGTTACAGCGCGAAAGAGACTTTATTCATGGAACTTCAACGGCTTTGGTTCCAAAGAAATTGAGTGCAATACGTCAAGGGGTCAGTCCACTTTGAAAATTTCAAATTTTCCATTTGAAAATTTCACTTGAAGAAATCGATGATGATAAGCAATCAGAAGGGATTTTAGGTAAAAGTTTTTCATAGTATAAACTTCAAAGGGGGGTTTTCTCGAAACAACGTTTTCAAAATCTAGCTCCATCGTATCTCTAAAACTAATAAACCGATTCTCTTGAAATTTGAACCACACATTGTAAACATGATTCGCAACAAGATGACCCTCGATGGTTTTAAAATTTTGATTTTTACTCTTTTTTTTTTGTTGGAAAAAACTGCGAAAATTCGCGTTTTTTTAAACTTTTTCCGTTTTTCATCTGTCATTTTTTTATTTTTTGACAAAACTTTATATCTGAGGGTCATTTTGTAGCTGGTGTCATACTGAATCTAATGGACTTTGATTTTTTCGTTTCAGGCAAGCCGTCGCCGAGTTGTGATGGAGCTACCTAGCCCGCCTAATTTTGAGGCGTTACGTTAAACTATAGTTTTCGTACTTAAAAATAAATAAAAATGAATTAAATTTTTTTATAAATGCATTTCAAGACTTTATTTATCAAGCCCAACAGCTTTTATATTCATATCTTCTATAAAATCCTCAAACGAAAAATCGCGAAAATAGCCTTTTTTCGTGGCTCCAAAGTGGACTGGCCCCTTAAGGTAAACATGTTACAAAAAAAGTGATATTTTCTTATTTTTGACATTCCTTCCCCTCTTCGTCCATATGGGCCCGAAGAAAATACTTGCGTACTAGAATAACACATCCTCACGAAAAAATCAGATCCTTAAGGGGTCTTCTCACTTTAGACGCTAAAAAAGGCTATTTTCATGAATTTTTTGATAGGTTTATGTTATAGATATTGATATGAAAGTTGTTACACTTAATAAATATACTTTCGAAATACATTGTTTTTCAAATGTATGTATTTATGTAACCCAAACAAACTTTAAACGCGTTCATCTCGAGACAACGTTTTTCGGCGGCTTGTTGATGAAATCATCGAAACTACTGAACTGATCCTTATGGAATTTTAACCACATATTCTTTAAAACTATAGCTATAGCGTATATCAAGGATTTAAAAAATTGTGATATTTACTATTTTTTTTGCCAAAAACGGTGAAAAAACACGGTTTTTTTCGAAAAATGTCCGCCATTGTGTTATTTTTGCATATATAAAAAATCATCTGATATGCGCTGTGGCCGTTAACATAGTGGATCTAAAACCGTTAAATATTTTTGTTTCGGGTGATCCATCTCCGAGATTTCGTCAACAGTGCAGACCTACAATTTTTTAGAACATTTTTTTAACTACCATTTTCGTCTATAAATAGTGACTTGAAGAAAAGAAAATGTTTTAATGTATTTTGAAGGCTTATTTGTTAAGTGTAGCAACTTTTATATAAATATCTATAATATAAATCTAAGAAAATAATTAATGAAAATAGCCTTTTTTGGGTCTAAAGTAAGAAGACCCCTTAAAGGATCATCACAGTGCAAAACTTGCAAAAATTCAATTTGGTTTTTTTTCGCATTATCCGATAGTACGGACGGTTATAAACATGCTGCTCATATACTTACATAAACGTAATTTCGTCACAACATTCTTCACGCCATTCTTTATCTTGCTATTGAAGCTCCTTTTTCATCTTCATACTTTTTTCAACGAAAAACTGTCGTAAACATAGGCTCAATCGGGAAGCTTACGATCGGTGCAGATGGCGCCACGTAAACATAACGTAAACAAAAGAAGCTGTCAAAGCGCGCCGGACACTTTCGCGATGTCTGTCTTGTACTAAAATTTTATGAATTGACACAATGGACAATAATTACGGATATATGACTGTACCGGAATTGGAAAATCGGCTTCTACTCTTTTCCTTCGCCGTTCGTTCTTTGAAGTTTCTTTTTTGCTCCAAACAAACAGCAAAGCTATAACCCCTTTTTCAATATTTCCCGGCTCAGTTTCATCCCCGTGAAGAATAACAATGAGCTAGGTAAGTATAATGTAATAAAATAATACCAGAAGGTTAAAAAATGCAAATATTTCACAAAGAAATTTTTAGGTTATGGTGATTAGCTATTTTACAATATTCTTTCAGAAGTAAATAGCGTAAAAAATATGTTTATACACTGAGCTGTAACAAATCCTTCATTTCTGTAGCCTACAGATCTAAAATGATCGGAATATAGCCTTGAATTGTTTTGTGTTTTTCGTTTTTAGGCAATAAATAAACGCATTCGTGTCTGGATTCAATTGCACAAATTCTTCACACACTATTCACGATAAGCGGGTTATTTCAAGAAAATTCAACAGTAGTCGTAGAAAAACGAGCAAAACAAAGAAAATGTCACTAAACGTCGTGTTCTGTTTACGTGATAATACAATGTCCCCTCTAGCGGGAGACATTGGCACCAAGGTTCCCTATTCGATACTATTTTTTGTAAAAAAAAAAACCGCCATTTGATCGATTTTGATTTTAAAAAACCTCGATAGCAAGATAGTTGCTTTCATACTGATTAATAATATTTTTACCAATTTTGTTTCAGATAATATTTACTATGAAAATCCGTACGACCAGCAATGCGAGAATTCTCATGATTTATTTCCATTTCATCCTTATTTTGTTTACGTTTATGCGTATCGTTACGTACGCGAATATTTCATTTATCCTTGTCATTTATTTATACATATCAATGAAAAAACATGAGTTTTCTTCACTTTACTTTGAAACTTCGACGTTCGTTGACGAACTTCGCAACATTCATGGTTCGTTGATTTTCGGTTTCCTGACTCTGCAATTGTAAAGCATACCTGATTCCGCACTGCTGTTATGATACCATCAACGTTCTTGGCGGCAACGAGAAGTTGCACGAGGCCGTTGTGAACGTCGTCATTGCCGTAAAGACCAACGGCAATGGCACCGCAACAAAGTACAGCGAGAATAGCCAGCGACCACTTCAGCAGGGTTATCGACCTTCGAGGACGTGGTTTCCGGTCGCAGCATCTCGTTACGAGATATACTAATAGAACGAGAAGCGTCAGGATGAGCCATGCAGCTGGAATACTTCCGAGTATACCAAGGCTCTGGAAAGAAAAACAAAGAAGAAAAATCCATCGTTAACGAGTCTAGGTGGCACGGCAAAGCATTCAGTTGCTCTGCTGCACTGTCCAATAAATGTGCAAGTGTCATTAAAGTCAATTGTCGACGCGAAACGTCGTTCTCAAAGATGTCTCTAAGATATTAAAATAATTATGCATTTGGCAAGTAAGCTTCTGATATGGAAATAAATATCGTAAATTCCTGTAGTGTAAAACGAAAGAAAAATAGCTACTTTTGACCGGTGTATCATCTTTACGATTTAAGGGGCCAGTCCGCTTTGAAAAATTGAAATTTTCCTTCTGAAAACTTCACTTGAAGAAATCGACGATGATGAGCAATCAGAAGGGATTTTGTACGGTGCAGGAATTGCCGATTGAGTTTAGGTAAGAGTTGTTCAGGTAACACGCGTTTTGACCCGACGACAAAATATCCGACGACAGAATATCCGCAGGACAAAATATCCTCATGACAGAACATCCGCAAGACAAAATATCTGCCGATATTATATCCGCTGTCGGTAATTAAATGTTGAGGTGTTTGTTTGGTGTTTTGTTTGGTATTTTTGGGTTTGTTTGGTGTTTTGTTTGCGTTTGTTTGAGTTGGTTGCCAATCTTATATCCGCTGCTGGTAATTAAATGTTGAGGTGTTTGTTTGGTGTTTTTGGTGTTGTTTCGATGTTTTTGGTGTTGTTTGGTGTTTTGTTTGCGTTTGTTCGGGTTGGTTGCCGATATTATATCCGCTGTCGGTAATTAAATGTTGAGGTGTTTGTTAGGGTTTGTTTGGTGTTTTGTTTGCGTTTGTTTGGTGTTTTGTTTGGGTTTGTTTGAGTTGGTTGCCAATATTTTATCCGCTGTCGGTAATTAAATGTTGAAGTGTCTGTTTGGTGTTTTGTTGTTGTTTTGGTGTTTTTGGTGTTGTTTAGAGTTTTGTTTGGATATGTTCGGGTTGGTTGCCAATATTATATCCGCTGTCGGTAATTGAATGTTGAGGTGTTTGTTTGGTGTTTTGTTTGCGTTTGTTTGAGTTGGTTGCCAATCTTATATTCGCTGTCGGTAATTAAATGTTGAGGTGTTTGTTTGGTGTTTGTGGTGTTGTTTGGTGTTTTGTTTGGGTTTGTTCGGGTTGGTTGCCGATATTATATCCGCTGTCGGCAATTAAATGTTAAGGTGTTTCTTTGGTGTTTTGTTTGCGTTTGTTTGAGTTGGTTGCCAATCTTATATCCGCTGCCGGTAATTAAATGTTGAGGTGTTTGTTTGGTGTTTTTGGTGTTGTTTGGGTTTGTTCGGGTTGGTTGCCGATATTATATCCGTTGTCGGTAATTAAATGTTAAGGTGTTTGTTTGGGTTTGTTTCGTGTTTTTGTGTTGTTTGGTGTTTTGTTTGTTTTTGGTGTTTGGTGTATTGGCGCGCAGAACACTGAAGGTTTTGTGCCGGACGAGCTTTAGGATTTTGTCTCGCGGATATTTTGTTATGAGGATATTTTGTCTTCCGGATATTTTGTCATGAGGATATATTGTCTTTCGGATATTTTGTCGCGGATATTTTGTCGTCGGGTCAGATGTCGCGTAGCCGTTTTTCATAGGTTGGTTTAATCTCGATGGTTTAATAATTTTGATTTTTACTCGTTTTTTTTAATGGTTTAATAATTTTGATTTTTACTCGTTTTTTTTGCGAAAAACTACGAAAAAACGCGTTTTTTTACTTTTTTTGTTCTTCATTGGCCATTTTTTTTATTTTTCAATAAACTTTATATCCGAGGGTCATTTTGTAGCTGGTGTCATACTGAATTTAATGGACTTCGCTTTTTTTGTTTCAGACAAGCCGTTGCCGAGTTGTGATGGAGCTATCTAGCCCACCTAATTTTGAGGCACTACGTTAAACTATAGTTTTTGTACTTAAAAATGAATTAAAATGTTGTTTTAATGTATTTCAAGACTTTATTTATGAAGCCCAACAACTTTTATATTCATACCTTATATAAAATCCTCAAAAAAAAAAAACGCGAAAATAGCCTTTTTTCGTGGCTTCAAAGTGGACTGGCCCCTTAAAGGAGGTGATATCTTTAAACGAGGAAAATATTGCTAATTTTCATTATTTCTTTTTTAAAGGAAAGATTTCTTCGCCATTTTTGCGACAGCGTGCGTTTGAGTACCGTCAGATTTTGAAAATCAATGAAATAGTAGACTTTGTAACAAAAATTTAAGGCGTCTTCCCATTTTACAATTTTCGAAAAATCGATTTTTTTTTAAATAACATTTTTCCGAAGTATACATATCCAAAAGTATCATACGAAAATTTTCTGAAGATCGGAGAGGTCTAACTGTATTTTTGTATGACCTTTTCTTCACTACCTGACCACGTTCGTCTGCTCCGCTCAAACTTTAAACCCGTTTTGTCTCGAAACAACGTTTTTCGACGGCTTGTTGATAAAATCTTCGAAACTACTGAACCGATCCTTATGAAATTTTAAGCACATATTCTTTACAACTATAGTTATAGCGCATGTCAAGGATTTTTTCAAATTTGATATTTGTATCGTGGCGTGTCTATAAATAGTGACTTAAATAAATATTTTTTTAAAAAGCATCTTGAAAGTGTATTTATTAAGTGTAACAACTTTTATATCAATATCTATAATATAAACCTCAAAAAAATACATGAAAATAGCCTTTTTAGCGTCTAAAGTGAAAAGGCATTTCCGAAAATATAGCTACATTCTGCAATTAAAAGACTTTTTTTCAGAAATATTTAGGGCCATGTTTAAGACAATAAGGTTAGAAGAATTTGGGCCAAATTTCATCAGAATCGATCGATTAGTTTTTCAACTATATGATTTAACTATACGTCATTTTTTAACATTGATAAAAATACCATCTAACAGCCAGAAGTAATAAAAAAAATAAACCTTGAGTCTCAAGAATGGCGAAGAAATTTTTCCTTTAAAAAAAGTCATGAAACTCCGCAACCTTCTTTCTAGTCTAAAAGTATCTCCCCACCTAAATACAGTCCGAAGAGTATAAGTACGAGACGGAATATAACAAAATATGGATGTCTGTAATTGCAAGCGCAAAATATGGCCGCGAGTGGTTGAAACGGAGTGAATGGACCGTTTTTGGGCGCGGAAAAGCGATTAGCCAGGTCTTTCCTTTGGGAAAGGTCACTCAGGAGGTCATGTAAACAATGTGATTTGTGCGATCTATTAATATACGAATGGAAACATTTATCCATCTCTAATTCGTTTTACATTATCTGTCGTGATGATTTTGACTGTGTATGACAATCTTGGTAAAAAAACATGGCGAAATATGGACATTTGTTTGTCCCTTACCCCTTTCACCCAGCATGATGTTGAAGTTTGCGACGTCGAAATGTAACGAAAAGTCTTTCTTTTTCAATGCTTGGCTTGATGTTCTCAAAATTTTGGTGACAGTCTTAGAATTCCAACTTTTTTGCTCCAATAGAATAATGTGTCCTTTGGGTATCGAATGTATAAGTAAATCAAGGCCCACCACCTCACAATTTTATACATATATATTTTTTTAGCGTCAAAGTAACCTCGAGTGTAGGGTTTCTTTGACAAGGCATTGAAATGCAACTTATTGCATTTGATTAATATTGCAGAGATTACGGGTTACTTTGACATCATTTTGATGACAAAAAATTAATATTGTATGCAGTATACATGGAATTAAATGGAATCAACGATTTTTCACGACCAAATCGTCATCTTTAGCAAGGAAACATTTTTCATAAAAATATCGAGTACCTAGGGTACCATTATAAGCACTTAATCAGTCTTATAATTACCATAGAGATCAAAATCAAGTTGAGCAACATTACAATCAGCTTTAGCAATATTATAATAAACTTGAATAACAAATTTGAGCAACAATAGAACAAAACTTAAAAAGAATAAGTCAAAACCGTATTTTGGTGCTCAGTTAAAGTAGCCGCGAAAACTGTCAAAGTTATCCTTAATGTCAATTTAACCCCGTTTTACGATACGCGGCACCGGGTCAGAAAACAGGAAATTCCGTTTCACAGCTATTATTTTTTAACCCGAAAACTTTTACCGCATTCTCGAGACGCGGAATAAAAAAATCAGTTTTATTTCTGCCTCGATGTTTCGTTTAGAAGTTTAGCGACGTTTTCACTTCTTTCTTCAAATCCCCCCCTCGCTAAATTAGCCCGACAATTCCGTCCGGTTCTTAAAATAAAGATTTAAAAATCGGAAAAGAGGGGACCTATCGAATTTTGTATGCACGATTCATTTCCGATTTCTCGAATTACGATTTCATTGCCACCGTAACTTCAATTTCAAGGGTTTCTTTTAGCAGTTAAATACATAAATAAATACGATAATGCGAGACACCGAATGATATAATTTGACTTTTATTAGGAAAACGAACACTCTTGCTGCTCGAGAATCAATTAAATTATCGTGCACGAATTCTGCACCGCAGTCAGGATTGGAGGCTCTCTTGTGATTTGAACGTCAATGATGCTAGCTGGTCATCGTCGTCTAGATGAGAGGGGAAGTTAATCGAGGTATAAGCACGCAGCGTTGACAACGTACTTGATGCTGACTACTCGGGGATAGCCATGACAGAGGACTCGATCGGAGTCCTCCTCGCAGGGGGATCGTCATCGACATAATTTGCATTCCCAAAGATATATCAATCACGACGTCAAGCCAAATAAAATTGCTATTCCTTTTTCAAACTTTCCCTCCAGAAAATCTCGTTATTCGTTTCGAAAAAAATCACCACTGAATGGATTTGTCATAAATTGAAGAGTTTCGGGACAGTTAACGATTTGGTATCATTTGATTCAAATGTATACAGTAAATTCTTTGTCATATACTGAATGCACCCTCTAAATTTTAAATCGATCGTCTACCGCGTCTCTATAAAATTTACAATTGAACAAATACTTTTTAGCATGGGAGTCCTATCGTAGGAAGTTTTCGAAGCGATCTCTCCGATTTACAAAGAATTGAGCAGAAAGAGACGAGCTGCTTTCTCGTTGCATCGGCGGCTTCACGCAAAATAAGAACGAAAGCTTCAATGCGACTCTGTGGTCTATGGCACCGAAATCGATCTCCAGTGGCAAACACGTCCTCGATACCGTAGTATACATTTGCTGTAGGTATCTATATAATGATGGCCTATCATTTCTTTTTCAAAATCTAAATATCTTTCGACCTTTCCAACGGTGTTCTGAATGAACAAGTTGTATAAAGTGGTGCAAAAACCCATCGCTCAAACAGAGCAAACTCATTATGCATAATTGTTGTCGAGAGGAAGCTCAACTAAGGCCATAATAAAAAAAATTTAAACCCTATAGAAGTGTTTCATTTCGTTCGATGACGGAAGATCTGAGCACGGAGTGCCCGATAGGTTTTTTTTCTCCCACTTGAACGCTCGTGAAGTCGAGGAGCCTGAGAAAAATGGTATTTTTTTTATCGCCGAGGCTGCATCGTCCGTAAGAGGCGAGCCCACACAGACCAAAGCCATACTACAGATAGCGATAGTAGTGTGTATCAGGAAAATCGGGGTGGCCTGGAGTAAAACTCTTGCAGCACAGTGCCCAGCTTTGGGGAAGAGAACTGAGATATATTCGACGATTTTTCTCCACTATTTCGACAAAACTTTTGCTTTGCAGGGCGGCGGAAAAAGAGAGGGACAGTGGGATAGGTGAGCGGAGGGAAGGGATGGAAGTAGAGAGAGGTAGAAAGAGAGAAAGAAAGTAATCGAAAGAGTACACGAGTGAGAGCGAGCCCGGTGAGACTCGAGTGCACTCTCTCGTGCTTCTTTTACATTTTTGCTCTCTTCTGCATCTCTAACCGTCCCAGTGGCTTCTAGGCTTGCCGAGGGATGGTCCTCGAGAGTCAGTCGAGAACTGTTTTTGAAGAATCCATTTGCATTCTCACGTATCCGCGAGCTTGTTTCCGTACGCCCGTCTACACATGTAGAACCATATATGGGATGCTTCGACCTAAATCTGTCGAAGGAGTACGTTGAAGCAAAAACGCAGTGCTCTGTATCAATGGATTTTACTTGTCTTAAGGGGTTACGTGGGTTTAAAAATGTCAAAAAAATCCATTAAATTTGTTTTTATTATCTAATAGTACAATATGGCTAGAATATACTTCAAAAGTTTTAAGGCGTTATACGCAGTTAGAAATGTCAAAAAATCGATTTTTTAATTGCATTTTCGGAATGTACAAATGTGTGAGTAAAATGCCCTGAAAATGTCAAATCGATCCAGCGAATGTTTTAGGAAATACACACATATTCGTAAGGACGCTCGGAGCGCTACAAAGTAAAAATCTTAAATATGCGTGAACGACTGTTGAAACTTCAAACGCGTTTTTCTCAAAACGGTGTTTTCAAAGTCGGTGAGCACGATTTCTCAAAAAACGGCTCAACCGATCGGTCTGCAATTTTAACACAACCTTGTCAGATATATTCTTCAGGTATTGATCGAAGGAATAAGATTTCCGATAATTATTTCGATATTTTTGCAACGATTTAACGAAAAAAATTTGGTCGGAAATCGAAATTGTTTCTTTCCGGAACCACCATTTTGTTAAAAATTAACATTTCGACTATTCCTTCGATAAACACCTGGATTCATCTATCCCCTAAAAAAATCTTGTCGGTTTTTTCATTTTAGATAATCCAAACCGGAGATACTTTGCTCACCGCCGAACACTTTTTTTCGGGGAACTCCAGGAGACTTCCTACAGGAGCAATGTTTATGAATGTTTTTTTAAATAAAAAATTCCAATCTAAAGCTAAAAGATGCCACTACACTGCCTAATACTTTTCGTTTTGCCCAAATGAAATCCTTTTCCAGAAAAAAATCGTGAAAAAACGACTTTTTCGGCCTTGCAACGGCGTATAACGCCTTAAGTCAATCGGAGTAAAAGTCTAGGAGAGACAGCCTTTGGGAATTGCTCCGTTGATAAAGACCGGCCGGGAGCGACGCAGGTATATCGCATTTTTCACAAAACACTATTTTTGATGTAGATGGACATGATTTCTCAAAAACGAATGAACCGATCTTATTGAAATTTTGCACACTTCTTCAAAATAGCATTGAACAGTGATCGAACGAAGGTTTTTTTTTTTGAACTATTTTGCATACAACTCTGCCAAAAATTCAAAGTTTCAATTTTTAAATCCTTCGTCAATCACGAGCTATACTTATCTACTATCAGAAAAAATGGTCTTTTAATTTTAGATAAAGCTATCCCGACTACCACGAGGACACTTTTTTTTTAAGGAGTCTCCGGAAACCAGGTCCCACCGGATGAATTTTCCAAATTTTTGGATGAAAATTTTTTTAATCTTGTAGAAATGTTGCTCTTTCATGGGCTTAACATTTTGAATAATATAATTTATATAAATATTATATTTTTTTTTAAATAGAGAAACTATGCTTTTTTAGGCTTCGATACCCACGTAACTCCTTAATCCGTTAGCTTGAATAGCCTTAACCTTTTTGATATTTAAGGGAACTTCAGTGTAACCTTTTGTTTAAATCACTCTCAAAGGAAGAGTTTTCAAGCTATCCGTCTCAAATTTTGACACAATATGTTTTACGTCATTCTTTATCTTGCTATGGATTTTTTTAATCTTCATATTCGTTTAACGAAAAACTGTCGAAAAATAGGCTAAAATCGATACTTTTTTTCAAAACGCCACCATTTTGTTAATTTTGATTTAAAAAAATCTCCGCGCCAAGATAGCGGCTTTCATACTGATTACTAATCTTTTTACGAATTCTATTTCAAATACTATTTATGGCCACAACCGTATACACCGTGAGGACTGTTTTTTTTCGAAAACATTTTCAACCGGTAAAAAAAAATCAAAATAACCGTTTAAACATTTATTTTCTGTTCTTTATGAGTGGTTTGATTTGACATAAAAAATTAGACGGACTGGCGAATTTTAACCAGCGAAAAAAAAAATCGCGAAGATCAGCTATTTCTCGGCCCTTTACCTGCGATGATCCCTTAACGATGTACAATGTGTAAGTCCCTTATATAACGAGGAAAATCATTACAAAGCAATGGAAACTTTAATTTTTGCGTATTTAACAATAATGTATCTCGGTTTCAGGATTTAACGAAAATTTGAACACGCAGAATCATGTAGCTACCTATAGCAACCTATAGCTGTGTTTAAGGGGTAAAGCTACTGCGTAAAAAATCAACAGCCACTCGAGGCAACGCAAATTGGAGAGGAAAGTCCAATATATAGTGCAGGAATCGCCGATTGAAGGTAAACTTATGATTGCAAACGATAGAACTGCTAGTAAAACTTTGAACGCATCTTTCTCGAAACTATATCGACTAGACATTTTTCTATGGCGCAGATAGGGCCGAATCCGGCATGCCGTGTTCCGTACTACGGCACTGCACAGGCTGACGGATCAGGACTTTACCAGGCATGAAACGTCTTTCGGCATTCAGCCCTGAAGCGGATGCCGGTTACGGATCTGATCAGTATACTTTTTCAGCCTCTAATCCGGCTGCCGTACCTGTGCCTGATATAAAAAATAAGAACATTCTGGTACGACTTAATGTTTTCATATGCTTTATTTATGTTCCTGCATATATGATAATTGAATTAAGGATGTTGAGTCCCAAATCGCAAACGATGATAAAATTCTGAAAATTTGGTATGTTTTTGTATGAAGTATTTCAGAGGTCGTGTATCAATTTCACGACAATTAGGAAGCTCGTTATTGAACAATTAACATTCACAAATTAAATGTTGTTTTATGGAAGCTGATGTAACTTTGCAATAAGTTTTTTTTTTGACCTCTCAATTTTATAATATCTACAATATACTGAAAGCAACGGAAGCAAAACGAAGTTTATTGATAAATTTTTTTTTATTTCTTTTAAAAATTGTTCTTAAAAAAATGTTAATCTTTTAATAAAGAGCTTCCTAATCCTCGTGAAATTTTAACACGACCTCTTAAATACTTCATACAAAAACATACCAAATTTTCAGAATTTTCTTATCATTTTTTATTTCAACCCTTAAGGAGGTTGAAGTAATGATGATAGAATTCTGAAAATTTGGTATGTCTTTACATGAGGTATTCAGGAGGTCGTGTAAAAATTTCATGATGATTAAGAAGCTATTTATCGAACAATTAACATTAACATGTTTCATAGGGACTCAACATCCTTAAAACGCGTTCTATCTCGTTAAAGCTTTAATCTAACTCCGAGATTTGACTCTAACCTCGAGATTTGACCCTACGTTTACTAATTCTAGAATTGACGCCCTGCCCATTTAGCCATCCTAACTTGTGCGAACCTCCTATTTTTCGTTGCTTATTTTTATCATTCTAAGTAGTAGTAGTAAACGTGTTCATTGACAGCGTCTGGTATACATATGAGGGTAGTAAGATTTACATATTTGTAGCGTTTTTTTTTATAGTCCGGCTCTGCCAATGAGCCATCGACCGTAGTCCTTCAGCTCGTGTCTTCCTTGGTCATCGTGATATCTACTTATATACTCATTTATTTATAACTTTTTTGCCTTGGTGGATGCGATGGAGTAAGTGAGAGAAGAAAAAAAATAGATAACAATACTAATAATAATAGTTACATGTGAACGAATGTATGTGTGTGTACATCAGGGTCAAATAGAAGGTCGTTTTTCCCTTTGACCATCATATTGGCCGTGGGCTCTAGTTTTGTACGATTCTCTCCAACAACTGTATGGTTGTGTTGGTCGGATGTTTATGGGCTCTTCTAACATTTCTTGCAGGTTCAATGCTCAGTGGTGTATCGTTCTAAATAATGTCAATAATTTTATCAATGACGTTGAAGTTTCGTCATTTCGTTGCAAGGCAACGAAAATTAAATATTTTTACCGCTCAGCCTGTGGTATTCTCGAACCTCTTTCCGAATATTTCCGAGGTTAATACTTTGTACGACGAGATTGTTTGTTTTCACCTCAACTGTTTATCTATGAACGATTAGTTCAATTTTATTATCTGCAGGCAGAGTGGAGATTATTCGAATTCATGTTGTTTACATCGCAGTTTAAATCTACTCCCAAAATATCAATTCGCGAACTACGGTTTCACTGATCCGTTCGACATCCGGCAGTGATCGAAGGTTCCGTACTAGGGTATTCTGTACCGCGGATTGATAGCGGCCAGATCAGTCTTCAGGCTGCCGAATCATAGTTTCTGGTCGGGTATGTTTTTCCAAACGGTGTACACGATTTCTCGACATCTAATGGACGAATTGTATTGAAATATGGTACAGTTATTCAGTGTAATAGTTTAATTTTGACTGGTGCTTTCCTCCTTGAAATTTCTTTTTCATTACTTATTAACAATAATGATGTCATATTTTCTTGGAAAATCGGAGGAAAAGAAAACAATTTTTTTATGATTGAAATACGATGACGAAAATGCTCGCTCAAGTCTTAGACAATATTATGTCATTTGAGAAAAAAAACTCGTTTTTTTGTTTCCGATCAACCGGGTGCCCAAAATCAAGTTCACGTTGAGCCTCTCACGTCAAAGGTCCTTCACGCGATAGTTTATAATTTCTTTAATTATTAATATTTTTTAATGAATTTTAGTACACAACTTTGGTAGTGTACATACAAATAAATGTCCGAACGATCATCTTATGCCTCCAACTTTCTTTTTTTTAAATAACCTTGATCTTCGGGTCCTCGCGGTAACCTAACCCTTTAAAATATACGCGTCTAACTATTTTTAGAGCAATTAACGTGCGCGTCTTTTTTGACGTAGTTGATAAGTAATTTCAGATTACTTTTTTGAAGTACTGAAGAGTAATGTCAGATTAATTTGTTGAAGAATTGAAAAGTAATGTCAGATTACTTTTTTGACGTATTTAAAAGTAATTAAGTTTTGAAGTGCGAGCCTGTACTTGATTATGCTGCAGAATATTGTTTCATATGCTACAGATAATGCACACAGGCGTGTGTGTTCACAAACTCAAGCAAGGATACCAGCTATTCAGGCTAAATAAATACATCTAAAGTCATCTGATTTCGCGTGTTTTCTTATCGATAAAGACGTCACGAACGTTCGCATGTTTAGTTTTATTCATATTTCGCAATTGGATGAACATATATATATATATATTGGAAGATAGTAGTGGTTCCGCAATATTTCAATGATATTTTTGTAGTTCACCGCTGCTATTTATCTGCGAGAATACGACTCGGTCTGAACTAGTGTAACATAGTAATGGTATGAATGCGGAACTACTGATTTATTAGCCAACGTAAGTCGTTATCTGAAAATGACAGCCCAAAAATACGGGAGATCCGTGGGAAAATGAATTATTTTCCAAATGTAGAACCGATGATAAAATTAATGAAAGGATAGAAATAAAAAGTTTTTATGTTCGAATACATCTTACAGATAAGATTCCACTGTCGAATTTTGCTGCCAGATTTCTGCTTGGGCTCTAGACTTTCAGTCTAGCGCCCGGAAAAAGGTGATTTACGACAATTGTTTATGGATCCCCAGTTGATAGAATGAAAATTCTGTTTACACTGAGAGAAATGTATGGTAACTTCAACCATATTTCAACCATATTTTATATTACCCGCAGGGACAACAGTATTTTATAGTCATGGTTACTGCCTAAAATATAGTAGTGCTTATGATATTTTAGCAGTTGTGTTAACTATGCTCATACGTTAACCGCAACCAACCATCTTTCAAGCATACGTTGATTGTTCAATGCTATGTACCAGGTGTAGAAGTATGAAACCGGCTTTTTTTGGTGAAAATTACACGTCTGTTGTTTGAAAATGATAAAAACGAATGGAGACGGCTTGCTGCGTCGCATTCAATTGATCCGCGAGTTCTTGTTGACTTTGAGTATCATCTTCATCCAATAAGGCTTGCAATTCGTTGTCTGCGAACTTTTTCGGTGGTTTCCCACGCACTCGTTTCTCACGTCAAAATTACTACGTTTGAATTTTTTTGAACCACACGAAACACTGTGTTTTACCAAGAGCATGTTCTCCGTAAGCTTCGACAAGCATTCGATGCGATTCTGCAGCAGTTTTCTTCAAATGATAACAGAAAACCAATGCTGTCCGCAAATCGTGGTTCGTAGGCACAGAACTCGACATGTTTAAGGTTATAGAAAAATATACCGGTGTAGGGAATTTGGGTTGTTGTGGGTTGAAAATCTTCGTCAGCTGTTAGAGATAGATGATGGCGCTGCAGAAGCGGTCTTACGGTCCTTAAACTGATGGCTAGCACCACCTATAGGAAAATACTTCTTCGGTTTCATACTTCTACACCTGGTAATATAGTAGGTTTTCATAAAATGGATACTTCCTTACACTATCAAGAAATAAAAAGTTTTACCATGTTGAATGGTATGTCTACTAAACGTATATAATATTTCGTTAATTAAAAAATTCTTCATTGAGAGTACTACTGTTACCTCTGAGAGAATAGCTGTTACCTCTGATATAGGTAGAAGTTTGCACAAATCTTCTTTTTGGTAACATATGTCACTGCTCAAATGGTTTTATTGCGCAACCCAATAGTGTTCGACATATCGAATTTTAAAGACTGATGAATGAATGCGCTAATATATCGATCATAGCGTGCTACCGCTGTCTCTACTTTATTAGCACGTACCACCAATGTTTACGTCTTTACTATAAGATTACCATAATGTTGCTCTATAGTCACTTTTCGTAAGATCTTGTAATAGTTTATACTCAACAAGCGTTAATGTTAACCATATAAATAGTATAAACTTGCACTGAGAAAAATGTCCACAGTATTTATTTAAGAAAACGCCCATGGTAAAAGTGGGCATAGTGAAATTCCCTGTAGCTTATTGACACCGCAATCATAATATGGTTAACACAACTATAAGCGTCGATCTAATCATGCCGTTTTGGTAGCGTGTTTTTTTTTATCTCGTATCCCTGAAATAACTATTACCTACTGTGAAAAACTTTACAATATCGATATAGTTAATTCAGTTAATATTTTTACAATAGTTTGTAGTTTTTTCGGGTATAATAGATAGTCGAGGACGCCACCAAAGTTGCATGTTTAGATATACTTTTCGCTTACAGTTGTGTCAACGATATTATGATTACGGTGCCAATGAACTATACAGGATTTTACTATCCCCTCTTTTGCCGTGGGCGTCTTTCATGAATACCACGTACTTTGCTCTCAGTGCAGCATAGGTATGTGTGCGCCGATTTTGTGATATAGATGAATTAACCATATCGATATTGTAGTCTTCTACAACAGTGTATAGTAATTTCGGACCAGTATTACCGTGGCTTTTTTTCGTTTTCCATAATATAGTGGTGTATCATTATACGTTTTCTTATTTTTTCCTTTTCTCTCCCTAAAATTCTCGTTTTAAGTTTTCAAATCCTTCTTTCACCCTTTCTTCTATTTCTTCCCCTCCATCGTTCTTATTATCTCTTCTATTCCTATATCCCTTGGAACTTTCTCCACATTTTTTCCCCAATTTGACGTGATTCCGTTTGTAATGGCTCTTATTTCCTCAAATAGGCAGATTTTTGGCCATCTTGACTCCTCCATCCTAAGCACCTCTCTTATATACCTCAACCCTTGTCAGTCACACCTCCGGATTGTGACGTAATAGTCATTGGGGGCGTAATCGACCCCACTCACTTTGGGGAGTGACAAATAATTGGAAAATTGAAGGAAAAAGATACTACAATGCATCTTCAACCCTTGTAAGACGAGGCTCCCGACTAGAAGGTTCAAACTATCTACAAGGTGGCGAAACATGTCCCATTTTCTCAAAATTTCTGGAAGGTATCGCATGTCGAAAAACGGCTGGGGTTGATTCAACCCCCGATGACTGTTAAGGGTTAACGCTCTTCCCCTCATCATATATTCTGTGGTGAACAACGCCAGCTCTCTTCTCAAAACAGTTTCGAGTTGCTTTGTCCACTCCTAACGCCATCTTACGGTATCCCCTCTAACTACGTTTGAATAATTTTCGTAGACTAAATCCGCTGAAATATATCGTCAATTGAAGAAAAATGAATTGCATTCCAGCGATGCAAACTTCAATATCATTTAAGGATGTTGAGTCCCTATGAAACATGTTAATGTTAATTGTTCAATAAATAGCTTCTTAATCGTCATGAAATTTTTACACGACCTCCTCAATACTTCATGTAAAAACATACCAAATTTTCAGAATTCTATCATCATTACTTCAACCTCCTTAAGGGTTGAAATAAAAAATGATAAGAAAATTCTGAAAATTTGGTATGTTTTTGTATGAAGTATTTAAGAGGTCGTGTTAAAATTTCACGACGATTAGGAAAATCGTTATTAAAAAATTAACATTTTGTTAAGAACAATTTTTAAAAGAAATAAAAAAAAATTTATCAATAAACTTCGTTTTGTTTCCGTTGCTTTCAGTATATTGTAGATATTATAAAATTGAGAGGTCAAAAAAAAAAACTTATTGCAAAGTTACATCAGTTTCCATAAAACAACATTTAATTTGTGAATGTTAATTGTTCAATAACGAGCTTCCTAATTGTCGTGAAATTTTTACACGACCTCTGAAATACTTCATACAAAAACATACCAAATTTTCAGAATTTTATCATCATTTGCGATTTGGGACTCAACATCCTTAACAGATCATGGATATCACGCTCAAGTGGAGCGGCTCCCATAAATATTGAGAAGTGTGCATCTGCACTTTTACGGCGTGCGGCATCGAGATAGAACGACTTTTCCTTTATTTACCTTTTTACCTCGAAGAGAATTCGCAACGTAGCTTTCCCCGTCCCCCCACCCTAGATTTTCGTTCCTCGATGAAATATAATTACACGTCTGTTTTCGTGAAGGTTTTGCTGGGGAGATGGAAAAATAATAAGGTGAGGCTTCCGTGACGAATAATTCGCGACCGATCGACGATGGATCGATTAACCGGTTTGCCCCCCCCCTCTCACCCCTCACTGTAATACCGATTGAGATTTTTACGAGCGCACTTAGTCACGAAGAATATTTTTTCTTCGTCCTTCAGTGTGGCGGAGATGTTTTTTCCCTCATTCTCCGTGAGAAGAGATATGAAGACTTGAGTCCCGTCTCTAGAGATGCTGGAGTGCCTCGTGCTCTGTATCTCACCCGGAAGAGTTTCGCGCGCGGGCGTTTTTAGTGCATTTCGCACTACACACAAATACAATCATTTTACCGTTATAAGTGTAATGTTTATTTGTGATGATGTAAAAACGAATAGAGCATGGATTTGAATCGAGGAGTTTCAATACCTTTCCGCGGCTGCAAGAGTGGGGTTGAACATACAATGAGCTTTCGGCAGGCTGCCAACTGCTTGCGAACAAAATTTCACGTGAAAATAAATTACTATTGGGCAGTAAATAACTCATAAAAATGGCGAAAAAAATGTTTCTGAGCCGATAAATAATATTGATTGTTATTTTTGCAATTAAGGAAGTTCACCTGATGATCGAATTAACAAACAGATATTGATAAAAAAAAAATTCGAGTTCACTTATGAGTATTTGAATAGTTCAACTTGGATCGTTTTTCTGGAAAGGCAAAGAAAATCGATTTTCGAAAATGAAATTTTTTCTCAATCAATCTCGAAATCAATTTTTTATGTGTTATTATTTCGTATCCTTTTTTTTATAACTACAATGATTTTATTTGCGATTAATTTATTTGATTTTATTCTTTAAGCCGATTTGGTCATTACATTTTCAGTCACTTCTGTATAATTTGCTGTAGAAGTATAGTGCACATTGCGTCTTTCGGAAAGCATTAGTGTCGATTAAAAAAAGCGCGCGGTTGCGACTTTGCCATCATAATATGCGACTGGAGTAATATGGAGGTTAACCTCCAAAAAATCAGCATTTTTCGCGACAAATTACTTTATTCTCAAGTTCACAAGTATCCAATGGACTTTAGAAAGCTGTCCAAACGTTCTTTATATATTTTTTTATCCATTATAAAAGTTTCTTTCGAAACTGTTTGTCAATGCTTGCAAATTTCACGTTTATAGACGGGAAAAACACGACACTCCATAAGAGACCATGTTAATTTAGAAAAATCTTATCTATTAATTGCTCACAAACAAGGTATTCGGACTTTTTAGATACTCATAAGTGAACTCGAATTTTTTTTATCAATATCTGTTCGTTAATACGATCATCGGATGAACTTCCGTAAAAGTCCCACAGTTGGTAATCCTGATGAAAAAAAAATGGCCAAAACGCGACGTAACGACGACGCTTATCGCATTGAATTGCCCATTTGCATTTTTAATAGGAAATACGGCAATTGTAATCCACGGATATCGGTGAAAAATCCAGGATAGGTGGATAGGATAAGGGTGTCGGATGAAGGGAAAGAGGCGCGCAGAAAGAACAAGATGGAATGAGAGTGAGAGCACGAACGAGAAAGAAGGTATGCACCCAATATGCACGAACACGGAGGAAGAAGAACGAGCCAAAAGGTCGGCAGCGCCCTCATGGTGCCTCGGGGCGCATCACGACTATGCCTCCTGCACCCTACACCCCGCCGTTCGGCGCGCGTGCATTGTTCGTACATTTTACTTGCCTGGGCCTCTTTGTGCTTCCTAGTTTCGTCGAGTGTCTTTTCCGTCTGTCTGTCTGCCTGCCTGCCTGCCTGCCTGCCTGCCTCTCTCTCTCTCTCTCTCTCTCTCTCTCTCTCTCTCTCTCTCTCGTCCTCTGGTAACTCAGTACACACACAAATTCACAAACGCGTACTTCAACATTCGAATGCGCGCAAAAACACGTGAAGCGCGTGTTATCCAGCTGTCGATCGTTCCTTTTCGGTTACTGTCGTCCTGTTCGCAATATGTTTGCTCTTCCTCTCGCTTTGTCTCGCGGACCGACGAGTGGCGATGGCTCTCGGTCACTTTTGGAACTTACGAGCCAATGCTGTATACCGGACCCCGATAGGCAAGGGCTCTTCGATTGCCTTGATAGATAACACGCGGTACGACGAGATACGTAGGAATATATTTTCCCAGCGTTTCCGAAAGGAGGCAAAAATGGGAGGCGATTGGAATTAAACAATTGTGTTTGTTGAAAAGATGCGCGTTGCTTGTTTATTATTTTGTTTTGCTTATGGAGCTTCTGTCGTGAGAAAATCCGTTTTTAGGGTTACGTAATCAACAGTGAACTCTTACAAATGACGTTGGAATTTGTATCGCTGGAATGCAACGAAAAATTCTTTTTCATTGCTCGAGTTCTGTTTGGCCGGCTTAGGCTGTGATAGTCGCTCGAAGGCTTTTGCGTATTCTTATTAAAAATTTGACACTTCGGATAATGATTAAAATAAAGAAATAAAAAATGGAGAAAAAAAATCTTCGTAACGACGCAACTGCTACGTCGTTACAACTTTATCATGTCGATCCGCTCCACAGCCTCACAGTTTCTGCAGTTCTAAATCTGTAGGTTGAGGTTCTCAATTATGTATCCAAATTTTGGGAACCGTTTTTTAAAGGCTTCTTCTTCTATATTTTGGGGCGATCTTTTGTTCGCCCACCCATCGAGTGGGGTATCATTGGACAGGTATTTCAAAATGAAATTGACGTTCTATTTACCGTTTTCCATTTTTAAGTCCCGTTTGCGAAATACCAAGCTTTAAAGTGATGCACAATGCCGTCCCCCAACGCCCTCGATGGAAAATAATGTATGAATTATTGATTTTGAATTGGCGGAAATGTGTCCGTTCAAATAAGTAGCAATAAGCAAAGAAAATATTAGAGTTTAAATGCCTTAGACTTTATTGAGAGTAATTCGAAATTGAGAGGAAGGATTGAGCTTGTTACATATTTTTTTAAATGGCTAAATGTTATTCAGCCCGAACGAACGAAAATTCCACAAATTAGAAAATTCTACATTCGTTTCTCATAAATTTATTCCGGATATAGCCGTATCCACGGTATTAACGTACTAACGTACAAGCAATTAAAGCTCAGATTTAAAGGGGCATCTCAGTAAAGAAAAATCCTATATCGTTGACTTCTTTCTAGCGGTTATTTTCTGACGTTTTCAAACAATCTAAACACATTTCCATGAAAATGTCAACATGGTAAAAATACCGTGGAGCAATGTTTCTCCGCCACGGACCTCTGAATTCAACAGCAAGATACATTCCGACAGGATTTTACACAGTGGAAGATGGCTTTTTCCTTTTTACCCGTAATATCAGCCGTTTGCGAGAAAACGTGAAATCTGCAAAACAGGTATATGGGCCCGTTTCTGTCTCGTGCTCATGGCGTTCCAGTCGGTGTTCGCCTCGGTCTTTTAAGGAAGTTAAGTTCGTTTGTCCAATGTTGACTCACCTCGAGGTAAATTTCGGAATGTGGATTGAAGGTATTGTTGACCCAGTGAAGTGACACATTTAGGTGTGGTAGACTGTGGAAGACCCTTGCTAACTGCGGCACGGTGTATTGTTCCGGAATTTGTTGATGACTGCTCGCCATATTGTCGAACCCTTGACCTGCCGAGACCCCCGCGTTCTTAAATCGTTCCTCACTTGTCAAGACATGCTACAAGCAGTAATTCTGTAACGAAATATTTGATACAATGATGAGAACAATGATTTTAGATCGACTATTATATACATCTATGTCTATACGTATATCCTTTTGTTTTCGTTAAGGCCTTAGGCACCAGTAACGGGTATAAAATCATGTGCGAATTTAGCAACGTTTTTTCGCATGAAAAAGCGATTCGCTCATAAAATTAATTACACATCTATTTAGTATGAATATCAAACTGTTAGAATTTTTTTTTTCGATGTACAAAATGGCCGACTGCTCGAAACTTCTCGGAACATCTTTTTTCCAATTGGCGTGAAAAATAACTTCAACAATTTTCACTCGATTTACTTCAAATTTAAACGTTATTTTCCTAATTGCGTTTCGCAGAGAAGTACGTACGAATTTCTGATTAATCGAAAACTTTTCATTTTATGAGCAGTTATAACGAAATTTTTCACTGAAAATTCATGTCTTAAGTTCAAATACCTACAACGTTTGAATAAAACGATATTTTTTTAATTCCGTACGTACTTCTCCAGGTATTCTAACGTAGATGGACGAGAATTTTTGTTTTTTGTTCTAGGTAACAAATTGTGGATGCTAAATGTCACGCCGCGGAGCGCCTAAAAAAAAGATAGCAAAAGAAAATATTAGTAGTCGGCCATTTTGTGCATCGAAAAAAAAAATCTAACAGTTTGATATTCATACTAAATAGATGTGTAATTAATTTTATAAGTGAATCACTTTTTCATACGAAAAAATATTGTTAAATTCGCACATGATTTTATACCCGTTGGCGTGGCCTAATGCCTTAAGGGGTCTTAGGCTACTGTAAAAATGTCGAAAAATCCTTTGTCGCATGAGGCAATTCACGTTGAAGGTTCAACATATGGCGCAGGAATTGTAGATTAAAAAAAAAGCGGTTCACACAATTTCTCGACATTTAACGAACGAATTGATTTGCAAGCTGGTAATTTTTTTCCCTATTAGTTATTAACGATAGTGATGTAATGATTTTCGAAAAAATCGTCAAAAAAATTAAATTTTTTTTGATGCTCGAAACACGATAACAAAAAAGCTCGGTCAAGTCTTAGCCAATATTATCTATTTTAAGGGGGGAGCGCTTAAGATAGTAGATATCGTGAAAATCAGCAACAACTTGCTGGCTTTCATAATATTTTTTTGAAAGGACAGATTTTTTTACCACTTTTGAGATTTAGGGTATGTTTTATTATTACTTTTGGCTGTTACATGGCATTTTTTAATTAATCCTTAAAAATGGCGAAAGTATTCTATTTTTATTAATTAATTTTGATTCATTTTTTAAAATAAAATGGTATTCCGAACTGCATTTTTTAAATTGGCGGCCACCTATACCTAAAAAACTAATCGACCGATTCTGATGAAACTTGGTATACATATTTCTAGCCTTATTGTCTAAAACGTGATCCTAAATATTTTTGAAAATAAAAAAAAACGTATCTTTTTTATTGCAAAATGTCGCTGTTTTTTTTTCGAAAAATTCAATCTTTTCGTTTCAAGGCGTACGATTTCATCGATGTTCTACATTGCTCACTTTGGCTTGGTTCATATTCTGCGTATGAGTGTTAATGAAAGAAAAATCTTCGTTGGTTTTTTTTCGATTACTCCCGCTGACGTTACGTGTCACGCCATCTTACAATATCTGCAGCGACTCGTTTAGAAGACCGTGCCATATTTAAAGATTAATAAAAAAAATGCCATGTAACAGCCAAAAGTAGGAGTAAAGCATACTCTGAGTCTCAAGTGGTGAAGCAATCTTTCCTTGAGAAAAAAAAACATGAAAATCAGTTATTTCATCATCGCTTAATTCAATGGTTCCTCGTAAGATTGATTATAACGTCTGTAGTCATTGATATTATTCAATGAAATTTGATACACAACTTTGTTAATGTACATACAAATAAATGCCCAAACGATTTTTCAATCATCTTGCTTATTCCTTCAAAACGATTTTTCTTTCAAATAACTCTGATTTTTTGGTCACCGCAGTAGCCAAACCCCTTAAATGCGTAATCCGATAAACGTGCTTTGAAGCGATTTCGTCTTTATTGAAGCGTTCCGCTGTCGGGCGTTTTTACGTCAAATCAACGACAAGCTTCTCTCTCCGTCTCTCTTGCCCTCTGGTCTTTCGCGTTTGATTCAATTAGCTCGGAAAGCGCGCTACTCTGAAACGAGCGAGAGCTTAATTAACGAAATCCGTGCACTGGCTGTATCGTTCTCGCAACGGTTACCACGTTGGGCGCGATTTCTCGTATCTCGTGAAAGAATGCACACCGGTAAACCGTCCACACATATGGCACCTCCAAGAGCATATAACGACAGCTTAACATCTTGATTAGATTTTTTTTCATCGCTCGATTTCCTTTACACGCGCGGGTGCATTAAAAATCCATAAAACTAAATATATGCACATCGAATCTTTTCCCAAAAAAATTGAGGTTCCGAAAACGCTCAACTTCCGATCGGGCTGAAATTTTGCACAAACCGCCCTTTTAATAGTTTGAGACAACCCCTAGAAGAATTCTTGGCGACTCGCAATCGTTTTCGAGATAATTAATTTTTAAGTTTTTTTTAAGGGCGTGGTTCCGACACCCTCGCCCCTCCGATCGAGCTGAAATGTTGAAACCTTCCTTTTGATATTTTGAGACAGCCTTTAAAAGGATTTTTGGCGACTCGCAATCGTTTTCGAGATATTTCATTTTTAAGTTTTTTTTAAGGGTGGGGTTCCGATACCCCCGTCCCTCCGATCGAGCTGAAATTTTGCACAAACCTTCCTTTTGATATTTTGAGACAGCCACTAAAGGGATTTTTAGCGACTCGCAATCGTTTTCGAGATATTTGATTTTTAAGTTTTTTTTAAGGGTGTGGTTCCGACACCCCCGCCCCTCCGATCGAGCTGAAATTTAGCACAAACCTGCCTTTTAATATTCTAAAACAACTACTAAAAAAATTGTTGGCAACTCGCAATTGTCTTCAAAATATTGAATTTTTAAGTTTTTTTAAGGGTGAGGTTCCGCCTCCTCTCCTATCAAGCTGAAATCTTGCACAAACCTTCCTTTTAATATTTTAAGACAACCCTTGAAGGGATTTTTTGCGACTCGCTATAGTTTTCGAGATATTGAATTTTTAAGTTTTTTTTTAGGATGAGGTTCCGCCCCCTCCCCATCGAGCAGAAATTTTGCACAGACCTTCCTTTTAATATTTTAAGACAACCCTCAAAAGGATTTTGGGCAACTCGCAATAGTTTTCGAGATATTGAATTTTAAAGTTTTTTTTAATGCACGCTGACTATATATATATATATGTATATATATATCTGCTACGTCTCCGTTCATACCTATATCTGTTATCGTGCTCTCCGTTTTGTCCAAACAAAAGAACCCAAACCAACCCAAGCCCAAAAACTATTGCGCATCGCCAAAAATCACTTTTGGGGTTGTCTTAAATTAAAAGGGAGGTCTGTGCAAAATTTCAGCTCGATCGGAGGTTGGGGGTTTTCGGAACCTTACCCCAAATTTTCACATGGCTTCGTACAGATTTTTTTCTCTTCAAGATGCGACGTTTTAAAAGTACTTATGAAGGGGAATTATTCTCTCGCTCGTTCTCTCTCTTTGTGTTGTGCTATACATACTGTGCTATACATACATAAACATACACACGCGAAAGGTATGCGAAGTTCAGTGGAGGTCAATTGGACCGTATAACTTTGACACGAAAGCTGATGCGACGCAGCGATATTTCCATTCGCATCAGCTCAATTCGCGGAAAGGACCGTGTTTCTCGCTCAGACCGAACCTCGTTTGCTATGTTTTCTGTCATATCTCGCATATGAATTTTCGTACATGCGTAACTCTCGTTATCATTCCTACAAATGGTGCAATTCGACATTCAAATGTGAATGGCATTTTTGACGAGATCGATGTGGAGCTGTTTATTTCAGCATGAGGTGGTTTGAGGTTTATCGCGCGAAATTCGTCGATGTCGATATTAATGGTAACGGACTGAAATATGGGTCGGGCGGTTGTTACTAAAAAAAAGAGCTCAAGAGGGTAGCCGAACGAGCCGCAGCTGTCATATATCTGACAATAATAAAAATCTAAACTTAACCGGGTACATCTACGTAGGTGAATTAACAAATTGCATTTTCAAAATATATTTTTATTCGATTGTAACACTTAATATATATATATATATATATATATATATATAAATATATAAATATATATCGAATATATATTTTTATTGGATTGTAACACTTTATATATATATATATATATATATATATATATAAAGTGTTACAATCGAATAAAAATATATTTTGAAAATGCAATTTGTTCATTCACCTACGTAGATGTACTCCGTTAAGTTTAGATTTTTATTATTGTCAGATATATATATTTATACATATACTCCGAAAATTGCATTGAAATATTCCTAAAATTGAATGAGCAGCACCATACTTCAAACTTTAAATGCGTTTCTCTCGAAAGATTGTTTTCAAAGTCAGTGGACATGATATCTTGAAGACCACTTCATGGATTGCTTCGAAATTACCAGGAGATACGATGAGAAACATTTAAGGGTCGTTGACGACCTCACTTTTTTTTAAATCGATCTTCATTTTTTAATAGTTACGTGAGAATGACGACTTTTTCATAGATTTTTCATGCTCAAGTTTCAATCCGTCGCCACGTTGTAAAAAATATGATTTTAGAAATCGACGATCATCAACGACTCGTATTTATTGTTAACTTGAATGAACCGTTTGGTTTTTAGATTTCAGATGAACCGTTCAAGCTGGAGAGCGTCCACCGCCAAACGTCGCCAAGAATATGTCATCATCTGCTGGCAGCCATGTTTTTGTTGTTTTTCTGTATTTTTTGGTGATTTTTTAAAGATTTTCAATACATGTACCCATGAAGTGAAAAAAATGCGTTTTGTTATCACCAACCGTTTCCCAGAAAAAAAAATCGGATTCGGCCATATTTTTCGGGCCTCAAGGGAGATGTCGCCCCTCAATAATAACAATAATGTTATTAGATAGTAATATAGGCGGTTATCGTTGGTAATAATGATAATAAATTAATATACGATAATACCGATGGTAATATAGGTCACGTCGATAGCCACTAAAACGACTGTGGGGATATTGCAGAAACCACAAATCACTTGGCTGAAGACGGTAGACTAAAAGCTGTTACACCGGGAACGTGCAATATGAATGGAAAATTGCTGAGCTAGGTGTCCGAATACTACAGAGCGTACAATCTAACGACCAAGTATCGTGAGCTCTGCACTGATACTCTGACAGACCCACCCGAGGGAACACCTTCGAGATACAAAAGGATTATAATCACGATAATCCCTATGTAGTTGCCGATAATATCCAATTTGCCAATAGCCAAAACAATAATTACAGGATTTGTCGGAATCAGTGTGTTCAAAATTTTTCTATATTTATAGAGAATTCAAAATTTATTAATTTTTTTTCATCCAAATTTCCAATGTTCATCCAAAGTTGCCAATATTCAAATCAACAATCACAAGATACGTCGAATGAATGCGCTTTAGATTTTTCTATTAATATATAAAATCAAAAACGTATTCATTTCGACGTATTTTGTGATTATTGTTTTCACTACTGGCAACGTGATTATAAATAAAAATAAATGCATTTTCTACTTGTCTATGTTAATAGAAAAGTCAAAAACGCATTTACTTCGACGCACTTTGTGATTATTGTGGAAGAGATGAAAATTATGAAATATCACGAGCATTTGGTAATACGTGATAATATAATTAGTATGTTCGAAAAGCCAAACCGTTTTTCTTTAAGGCAGACTACCAGTTTAAAGTCCGGGAAAAAGGTGAATTTCAACGATTTTTTGTTTGTTTTCATTCGTGATGTTGAAGTGTACATCGTTGGAACACAACCAAAGTTCTTCTTTGCATTTTATTTTCCTCATTTTTATTATCATAAAAGATCTTTTTTTCAAATAGATTTACATTGCAGATAGCTTAATAAGTATCTCTCGAAACGGTTGAGCAATTTTTGTAGGCAAAATCTGCTAAAAGAAATTGGAGGAATTCAGAAATATAAGTTTTCATTATATTCCAACGATGCAAATTTCAGCCTCATCTTTATTCTACATGGAGAAAAATATGGCCTCAAATACTAACACTGGTTGCCAGAATTCTAATATTCAGTGCTAGAAAAGTATAGCAGTTTACTGCCAGTTCGGAATTCTAAGACTTGTTGTTATAGAAGTGTAAAAATGATTCTCCATCGTATATAGTAAACATGATGCGTGCATATTACATTTGAAACTATTCTCGCATAGGCGCGAGTCCTATATGCGTATAGTAAAAATAATGCGTGCTTTGTAATATATCAACCTTTATTACACGCTATATTTTCATATGGATTTTACATCTATAAAGAAATACTATAAGCAAGCTTGAAATTCAGTGTATGTAATTTCGCCGAAGTGTAAACAACTTCTTTTTTCAGCGTGTTAAACGTGTCGAATTTCGTGCCAAAAAGAGCATCGTAAACCGGGGCCTACTTTGGAACTGGGGGTAAGACTTTGGGACATCGCGTAATATTCGATTTTTGAATTTCACACCAACACCGTGTCTTATGAATTTGCATGCAATCGCCGCTACTACCATACGCTGGTATGTGCTGATACCTACGCGGAAAATATTTGAAGCTGTCATTGTACTGACGTGTCCCAAAGTTACCCAAAATTGTCCCAAAGTTACCCCGGTTTACGGTATTTGCGGGAAATTTTACACTACTTTATTTATTTGATAATCTGTACCCCAGGCACACAGAATTCTTGTTGAGAATTACGGCGAGCATGCGCTATCGAACACAACATGCAGAGGTTGGTTTAGACGCTTGGAAATAATGATTATGATATGTTCAATTAGCGGCATTACTTCGTGAAGACATCAGGAGTTGATCACACAACAGTTTCAACCCGTGAAAGGAATTAGGAGGACCGGCATAAAAAAATTCGGGGCTCATGAGGGTTTGAATATGGATTCCCTACTAGGGCTTTCCGCAACACAATCGGACTAGGCCCCGGAAGGAAAATAACAGGGTTGGGTAATTTATTAAAAAAAGGCTGTAGCGAGGAAAATGATAAAGGGCCCAGACGGGGTTCATCAGAGCAGTGGTTGTTACAGGGCATAAAATATATTTGCAAAGTTATTTTTAAAAATTTATAGTTTTTAGACTTACTTCCATAGATGTGATATATTTATGATGTTGAAGTTTGCATCGTTGGAATGCAACGAAATATTTTTTCACTGTATTTCCCGAACTTTATTTAACATATTTGAGCTATAAAAATTCCTCCATCATCCTTGGGGCTCTTTATTTAGCGATCTACAACTCTAATCTACAAAATATGATTTTCGATACGAATTAAAAATAAGAAAGTAAAAAGAAATCGTTGCATTCCAACGATGCAAACTTCAAGCTCACATATATTTAAAGTTTAAGTCATCGATAAAACACTAGGTTAGGTCACTTAGAATAAACATACACGGGGAATTTTACTATTAATAATTTGTATTTCAATAAATATTCAGTATGTTTGGAAAATAATAGGGGTGTGCGGGTACCCGATTGACTCGGGTACCCGATGTTCGGGTCGGGTCGGGTACCCGACGGGCTTCGTTTTTGCATTACCCGCCTCTATCGGGTACCCGAATTTTTCGGGTAGCCCGAATTTTTCGGGTAGCCCGAATTTTCCGGGTAGCCCGAATTTTTCGGGTAGCCCGAATTTTTCGGGTAAATTCGGGTTCAAAAAAATCAGTTGGCACTGAACAATTCATAAAAACTCACCGGCTCGGTCGATTTCAGCCCCCCCCCCCATGCTTATTCGAAGCGAGAAGAATGTAACTTTTATTTGACGTTTTGAAATTAAAAATACGCCAGAAGAACTCCTAGCGAAAATATGTTTAAAATTGAAATACTATTTCGATACGATCCGCGAAAATTGACCTTTTTCACTCCACCCTACGGAGTGAAAAAGGTCAATTTTCGCGGATCGTATCGAAATAGTATTTCAATTTTTCAATTCAATACGATCCGCGAAAATTGACCTTTTTCACTCCGTAGGGTGGAGTGAAAAAGGTCAATTTTCGCGGATCGTATCGAAATAGTATTTCAATTTTAAACATATTTTCTCTAGGAGTTCTTCTGGCGTATTTTTAATTTCAAAACGTCAAATAAAAGTTACATTCTTCTCGCTTCGAATAAGCACGGGGGGGGGGGGGGCTGAAATCGACCCAGCCGGTGAGTTTTTATGAATTGTTCAGTGCCAACTGATTTTTTTGAACCCGAATTTACCCGAAAAATTCGGGCTACCCGGAAAATTCGGGCTACCCGAAAAATTCGGGCTACCCGAAAAATTCGGGCTACCCGGAAAATTCGGGCTACCCGAAAAATTCGGGCTACCCGGAAAATTCGGGCTACCCGAAAAATTCGGGCTACCCGAAAAATTCGGGCTACCCGGAAAATTCGGGCTACCCGAAAAATTCGGGCTACCCGAAAAATTCGGGCTACCCGAAAAATTCGGGCTACCCGAAAAATTCGGGCTACCCGAAAAATTCGGGCTACCCTAAAAATTCGGGTACCCGATCCGAATCATAGTCTAATTACCCGACCCGACCCGACCCGACCAATTCTGCTACCCGCACACCCCTAGAAAATAAATTTCGCAATACAAAAATAGTTTTTTTTAAAAAATAATTCATGCTTACAGGAATGACAGCACACGTGTACGTGCAGCACCGTTTGGTTGCTTCGACATTTTTAATTGAACTAATTTGCGTTCAATGCTCGTGACGGGTAAGCAACATTCACCGAATCTTTTTGAGATAATTCGCCATTCGTAAACTTTAGATGATTTTGTTGGGTACATGAATACATTTGTTTTTTCCCACACTTTTGCTTCGAAGTACAAACACTCTTCAGGCTCGTTACGTCCGAAAATTTTGTTAATCTCCGCGATGTATCCACTACGCAAAAGTACAACGTTATCTGGCGCTCTCGTTCCAATCAATGTGGAATGATTAAAAACAACATTTTTTACAATTACTTCTCCATTTTCGAGATACTTCTGACCAATCTCCCTTGATATGTATCCACTAATAAAGCTGATAATTATAGGGCAGTAGTAGGGTGGCTTCATGGCTTCGATCGGGTTCTGTTGAGGCAACCAGTCGGGCCCTGATTCACAAGCCTCTTTAGGCCCTCGTCGACAAAGTGTGACCGGCCTCCAAGGGACTTGGTCGGGTGCCATGTTAGGACCCTTGCAGAGTAAGGGAAAAATAATCGAGGCCTAGTCGAAGCCCTGGCTGAATTCTTTCATGGGAAGACGTTTAAAAGCATTAGGAATGTTTAAAAAAATAAAGCATTACATTTCACGAAAAAACAGCGAGAACTTATTTAACATTCCAATATCTTATCTCGAACTCGAATTTTTTGAATTTTTATTTCAGGTTAAAAAGATCGCAGGATAATTCTTGCCGGCCACTGGGCACTATCAGACAAAGGTGACTCGCTGCATCCAGCTTCGGCAACGCCATTTTGTTACAAAATCTTGCGAATAAATTTGTTAACATGCTTGAAGATATGTAGAATAGAGGCTACAAAACGGAAGTTTTATTCTATCCACTGGGTATCCATAGAAAATGATTGGAATTCACCTTCCTTGCGGGCCCTAGGCTAGACTGGTAGTCTGCCTCAAAATGTCGCCAATTGTTTCAATGTTTGACGCAAAGGGCCACCAACGGGCGGCTATTCAAAATATAAAAAGTACTGCAGGAACGATAAAGCGATGCTTTGAAATGTGCGCGTGTGTGTGCGTAAACCGGCAAGCCTCTGCGGGCTCAAGCGCTCGGAAATTGTTGCCGCATTTCGTGTAGTCGTACGTCATCGAAGCTCGACATTTTTCTACTGCGTCATTCAGGTCATGCTGAACCATCGTAACATTTGCCGACGAATTAAAAACTTGCTTCATCTCTTACAAAAGTTCATTCCCTCACGATTGAATTACCACGAACTACGAATATTTTACGCTCCGTAGTAGTAAATTTCGCCCGGTCTCCTTGGATGCACATCAAGGGGTCTTCTTTAGGCCCCTGGCGTCTCACTTTAGACCCTAAAAGAAGGCTATTTTTATGAATGTTTTTGATCGGTTTATATTATTGATATAAAAGTTGGTACACTTAATAAGTACACTTTCGAAATACATTTTTTTCAAATATACGTCTTTATGTAACCCAAACAAACTTTAAACGCATTTTTCTCGAAACAACGTTTTTCGACGGCTTGTTGATAAAATCTTCGAAACGACTGAAGTAAAATAACATTTTAACCACATATTCTTTACAACTCTAGCTATAGCGCATATCAAGGATTTTAAAAATTTTGATATTTACTTTTTTGCCAAAAAACGGTAAAAAACACATTTCTTTGTTTTTTTCGAAAAGTGACCACCATTTTGTTATTTTTGCATACATAAAAAATCGTATAATATGCGCTATAGCCATTAACATACAGAATCTAAAACCGTTTGTTTTTTTTGTTTCGCACGATCCATCTCCGAGATTTTATCAACAGCGCGAACCTAACATTTTTTAGGCCATTTTTTTAACTACCATTTTCGTCTATAAATAGTGACTTAAATAAATGAATTTTTTAAAATGTATTTCGAAAGTGTATTTATTAAGTGGAACAACTTTTATATTAATATCTATAATATCAAAAAAATATATATATATATATCTATAATATCTATATCTATAATATTAAAAAATGCATGAAAATAGCCTTTTTAGCGTCTTAAGCGAGAAGACCCCTTAATTCGCATTGAATTGCTCATGTTTATCTATAACACAGCTCAACAGCCCCTTCAGTGCCGCGAAGCTGTAGGGGAGTTGTGCTTGAGATCACAACTTTTTTCTTTTACGATGAATATTTAAATGAATGACGTCGTGTGAATTCAAAGCCGAACGTATATCCATAAAAGTTTATTATTTTAATGAAATAAAAGCATTTTGGGAACGTTAGTTACTTAAATATAGAATAGAAAAATACAAAACAACTTGTAGGTCGACGTGTGTAAGACATCATCAGTCTGAGATGGCATATGTATGTCATCTTACAAACGTCGACCAAATTATGCTCAGATACATTAATTTCTAGGTTAAAGTTCAGTTTATAGCAACCAATATTTACTGTAACATTATTATAGTGACGATGAAGTGTTGCTTGCGGCAGAATAAAAAGTTTGGATGCTAATAGCCAACCCATTCTATTCTACTTTACAGCTTCTACGTGTCGAGCTTCGTTGATGATAGCCAGGCATCGTACAACGATAGCCAAAAAATCTGATTTTATATCCAGTTTTATACGCAGCAGGGTAAGATAACATACCGTGTCATCTCATACTGACACACTTGCTGACTCATTGGTAAGCTGATATAGTGTGTTAACTTACCCATAAGTGAATGCAGATTTTGTTTATTTGTAGTGACAAAAACTTTGAAGTTAGAATATCCGTTGTGCAGTATTTGTGAAGTACAAGGATCCTAGATTCCCTAGATTCTGGATAGATAAGTTCAACTAGAAAAAATCTTACCTCACGGGTATTTTTAGCAGCAGATAATAACGGGGTAAGTTTTGGTTAGTATCTAGTTATAGTAGATTTCGCTATTAGCAACACCTATTGGCCGACCATAGAACGTCATCCTTGCTCGTATAGGACGAATATTAAAAAAGATTTTGAGGGTGTGTCGTCTTATCTGACCATGTCATCTTGAACACAACCCCCCTATGTTTTTTTCTAAATCTCTATACTGATCCTATTTTAACAATTAGTATTGATATTCTACCCAAGAACACGGAAATATACCATTTTTAAAATAAAATCTTATTTTCTAGAAAAATTGATGTGTTATTATATATTTTTACATTGAGTAAGATTCTTTTTCGTGATTTTTCTTGAATAAGACTCTTCGAGGCAGTAGTGCATCAAGCTCCAAACGTAATCAGCCATCATGTGTGTGTGTCCCGCCTTCCCTGATACCAATCTTCCATAATTTTGATGGAAACGTTCTCCTTGCTTTTCACCGAAGGAGCTAAGATGTTTTGTGAATTTATCTTGATGCCTTTTTTCTACTCCGACATAAGAAGAAGAAAAAACATTTTTCACGGAATCTGTAATCCCGTTTCTACATTTTCGAATAACATACTCTCCGCATTACAACAAAATACATTAGGGTAGTTTGAACAAGCTCGTCTTCGCTTTGCTACCGTCGATATATCACTGAACTAATTTATCACAGCAAATCATTTTAAGAAGAGGTGAACATTTGTTAAATGTACTGCTGACGGCACTCACCATGAAATTGAAATTAGGTTGGAATAGGTCTCACCAGTAGTTACCTGACAAAAGATAATACGAATTTTGCTGGCACCAAGAGTTTTTGTGCCGATTTACTTGTGTAGTTCGTAACAATGAAACACTCGGGAAAGAAACACACACACTTTTCAAGTATTCGATTGTTTTTCGTTCGTTTAAGGTGTTTGGCTACTGTGCAAATGACGAACACAAGGTGCTTAACTTTTTCAAATAACCATGGTTTTCGAGGCGCCGCAGAAGTCTAAGCCCTTAAGGGGCCAGTCCACTTTGAAAATGGGAACCAAACGAAAGCAAGCAAGACTTGAAAAAATCGACGATGATGAGCAATCAGAAGGGATTTTGTACGGTGCAGGAATTGCCGATTGAGTTTGGGTAAGAGTTTTTCATAGCATAAACTGCAAACGCGTTTTTGTCTAAACAACGTTTTCAAAATCTAGCTCCATCGTATCTCTAAAACTAATAAACCAATTCTCTTGAAATTTGAATCACATATTGTAAACATGATTCGCAACAAGATGACCCTCGATGGTTTAAAAATTTTGATTTTCACTCTTTTTTTGCGAAAACTGGGAAAAACCGCGTTTTTAAAACTTTTTTCGTTTTTCATCTGCCATTTTTTTATTTTTTGATAAAACTTTATATCCAAGGGTCATTTTGTAGCAGGTGTCATACTGAATCTAATGGACTTTGATTTTTTTGTTTCAGACAAGCCGTTGCCGAGTTGTGATGGAGCTACCTAGCTTACCTATTTTTGAGGCGTTACGTTAAACTATAGTTTTTGTACTTAAAAATGAATAAAAATGAATTAAATTTAAAAAAAAATGCATTTCGAGACTTTATTTATCAAGCCCAACAACTTTTCTATTCATATCTTTTATAAAATCCTCAAAAAAAATCGCAAAAATAGACTTTTTTTTCGTGGCTCCAAAGTGGACTAGCCCCTTAATACAAATCCAGGGCTGTTTTGTTTGCAGCCAAGCCTCGCTCGTGTTCTAGGTGAGAAACTGGCCGAATGCTTTTCAGAAACGTGATGTTGCTGTGCGTGCGGGATGCGTATTTGCTATCCCCCCTTCGCTGCCCTCTTTGCCTTGACGCTCCCTTCCCGCAGCTGCGTCTTATATATACATATAGCGTTTACGCGTCCGGTTAAGTGGCGTTCCAAGAAATTTATCGTTACTGCGCTATACGGAAGTGAGACACGCGGTCTACTTAAGGGGATGAGAAATAAGACGAACACGAAAACGCGACGACGATGAGGGCTAGTTTGTGGGGGGAGGACCGCGGAGAGAACGAAAAAAAGAAAACGCCAGAGAGACGCGAGTGAGCGGGGCGTGGAATGAAATCTCACGAGCTTTGATCCGAGTCTCGATATACACGAGAGAGATACGAGACTGTAGAAAATCGAGTTTGCGCGCACACAAGAATATTCTTCGACGGCGTACAAAAATAAATGTCATACGTTTTACGAGAAGAATGGTTCCCATATTTTGGTACAGTTTAACTTAGTAAAATGGAATATAAGCCGGTCATCACGTGGGACAGGTCCAAAAATTCGAAACAATATTTTTCGCACAAATTGCAAAAAATGGGTGCGTGTTATGTGAATCCGGCATAGCAGGCTAATGGTGAGTCAACATTTTCTTTGCGTACCTGAACCTTTAAACGTGTTTTTTTCAAAACAGTATTTTTCAAATTGGCTTCCATGAAATCTCAAAAACTATTAAACGAATTCCGGTAAAATGTGTATGGCATAGTCAGCAGATCTATAGTTCTCAACCGATTTAGAATATTTTTTATATCTGCCGTAATTTTTTTAAGCTGAAAAAGTCGAAAAAAATGTCGAAACTTGGAACTTAAGGATGTTGAGTCCCAAATCGCAAATGATGATAAAATTCTGAAAATTTGGTATGTTTTGTATGAAGTATTTCAGAGGTCGTGTAAAAATTTCACGACAATTAGAAAGCTCGTTTTTGAACAACTAACATTCACAAATTAAATGTTGTCTTATGGAAACTGATGTAACTTTGCAATAAGTTTTTGTTTGACCTCTCAATTTTATAATATCTACAATATTCTGAAAGCAACGGAAACAAAACGAAGTTTATTGATAAATTTTTTTAAATTTGTTTTAAAAATTGTTCTTAACAAAATGTTAATTTTTTAATAATGAGCTTCCTAATCGTCGTGAAATTTTAACACGACCTCTTAAATACTTCATACAAAAACATACCAAATTTTCAGAATTTTCTCATCATTTTTTATTTCAACCCTTAAGGAGGTTGAAGTAATGATGATAGAATTCTGAAAATTTTGTATGTTTTTACATGAAGTATTCAGGAGGTCGTGTAAAAATTTCACGACGATTAAGAAGCTATTTATTGAACAATTAGCATTAACACGTTTCATAGGGACTCAACATCCTTAATAAGAGAAAAATCACTGATGGTTTTTTTTCAGATTAATCCCGCTGACGCTATTTGTCACACCGTCTGACAACATCCGCCGCAACCCGTTTAGCAGACCGTGTCACATCTCCGTCATTTTTAAAGATTTTAAAAAATATCATGTAGCAGCCAAAAATAGTCATAAAATATACCTTGAGTCTCAAAAATAGTGCAGAAATCTTTCCTTTGGAAAAAAATAATGAAAGTCAGGAATTTTTTCTTCGCCTAAAGTATTTCCCTCCCTTAACATCGCTAAATTGTGTATTCTTCATTTGGAATTACATACACTATACATTACATACACTAATACACTCACGCATAAACATTCATGGTACCATTATTTGTATATGTTCCTTAGACATTTTTACATTGCAATACCAGTACAATTATTTTCCAACGTCGAATAAATTATTCAACGATTGTTATTTTTCGGCGGTTATTGAGTCTACGTGAGTCGAGGTAACGGAATAATTGAAAATGAGTATCTTTTATGTTGTTACATGTAATACAGGTACAAAGCTCCGTTGCGTTGCTCAAAACGTCGCAAAATGGCTTTTACGGATCTCCGAAATTTTTACACTGCTTAAAACTCTATGTTCTTCAAAATTCTCAAATGCCCAACTGATTGTTTAAATTTTCATCTTTCAAGAAATCTCTGATTTTATATTCTGCCCTGTTGAGGAATAATCTGTGATTAAGTCTCGGTAATTCTTTAGATAAGTGACTTTTCATGCTGTTGAAGTTTGCATCGTTGGAACGCAGCGAAAGCTCTTGTTTACATTTTATTTGCCATATCTTTATTGTTATAGAAAATCTTTTTTTTAAAGATTTATGTTGTAGATCGATAAAGAAATATCTTGATAAATGGTTGGAGGATTTCTGTAAGCAAAGTTTGCAAAATAAATTAAGGGAATTTACAAATATTAAGGAGCTATACCAGTGTGACACTTAAAAAAAAATCGATTTTTTTTGCCTTTTTCGACAGGTTATACTTTCAAGAATATCCTGTAAAAATGTCAAGGCCGTATCTCTAACACTCCCCGAATGGCAGTCTTCTAAAGAGCAGCCGCTCATAGGTATAAAATGCCCCAGTTAAATCTTTAAACGCGTTTTTTTTTCGAAATGAACGATTTTTCAAATTTGCTGACATTGTAACTCAAAGAGCAATTATCCGATTGACTTTAAATTTGAACTGAGTACTCTCGCACATATTTACTCTACAATGACATAGGATATTTTCGATTGGATAAAAATTGACGATTTGGCGTCGAAAAAAACGACCATTTTATAGGCAAGAAAACAGACTTTTATCATAACTACGCCATTTTGTTAGATTTTAAAATTTTTCGAAAATCCTACGTCGTTGTACAGGAAATACCTTCCAGTTTAACGACATTTTTTCCTTTTTCGGTTTCGGCTACTCAATCGGCCGGAATCATGTCAGCAGTGGAGAAACTTTTTTTTTGGCGCCTCCGAAGGCAGCACATAAGTCGCTTAGATCTCAATATTTTTCTATGAAAAATTCTGTAATATAGGTCAAATATAGCCAAATATATTTTTAATTTTCCGAAACATTTAATTGAGTACTTTTCTTCCGAAAAATTCCCGAAAATCATTCAAATATTCAGCGTTCACACTGGTATATCCCCTTAATTTCAGCCCCCTCATGACTTTTCCGAAAAATAAGCCTAACATTCTTCTTTGCTATATCCTCATTTCTTGGGTTATAAATGATGATCTTCATTCGAGGGAAGCTGAACCCACCCAAGTTATGGGGTTTTGAAGTTCGTGATAAAATAGGGCATTTTTTTGACATTTTGACGCCTATGTTGGGTTTGTTTGGGCTAAAGTATGGGTAAAAGTTATGGGATTTTGAAGTTCGCGGAAACACGTGATAAAGTAGGAGATTTTTGAACATTTCGACGCCTATATTCAGTTTGCCTGAGTTCGTTTGGTAACAACAATTTTTTGCAAAAGTCGCATATCTAAAGAATCATCTAAGTCTCGAAGTTATTCAAAAACTGTGAACACCTCGAAGGATTGCTAGGAAAAATGAATTGAAAAAATATATTTAAAGTTTCGACGGTGAATTGTTTCGGTCCATTGGGCACACCCTGTGTATGAAGAAGGGTTGCGCCCACTCGCTATCGATTTTCATTCGCTCGGATGTAATCGAGTAAGGACAGATAATTTAGCAATAGACAGAAAAAACGATCGCCAGGCGACCGCTGTGCTTGGTCTCGTGTCGGAACGAGGGGGGAAACTTTCAACGCTTCACAAGGCTCTCCAATATGATCATGGAGTTTGCCAAAGAGAATGATCGACGTGACTGGACAGTTAAAAAGCTTCATCATATTCAACCTCTTTTTTTTTGCTCTGCCCAAAAATAAATCTACCACGTACCGCAGGGAACACAGTAGTTGTGAAAGTCAATTCATTATTTTTATGTGACTACGATAATTATTATTATATTCGAAGAAGTATATTTAGAAACGTGTAAAAAATTCATGCATTTCAACGTCAAGCACATTCAAGGATCAAAATAATTATTATCGCTATTGGAACGGCTATTAATGCTGGAATTATTATTATCGAAAGTGTAATTATTTTTATTATCATTCCTGTTGATATTCAGCAGCTTTTCTTAACCATTATTTCACATTATCAAATCGATCGAATTATCTCCTTTCGTAAGCCTCGATATGTCTTTTCCGGAAGTCTTACAGCCAGCCCGACTGCGTTTATAAATCCGTCAGGGCTCTTTGCCAATAATCCGGAAATAATACGTTAGGACAGGAGGGAAGTCTCGATGTACTTTATACGAGAGAGGTAAACGACCGACTGGTCATTCCGCAAATATGCGAATGAGATGCCTCGCACCAGTTCAGTCGAGTGAAAAATCTTAAATAATCGTTGCACAATATCTTCTTCCACAAATCACTCAACTCGTAAACATTCTCCTACAGCTAACAGTCTATGCATACGTAAATGAAACGATTTCAGAGTAGATTATGCCTTTGTGGGATTTTTTCAGAAGCTTTCCAGACGTTGGCGAGATTTTGAACTACGCTATTCATTCCGCAAGTCCACGATGTTATTGTCATTGAAGCAACTACCTTTGATAAGCTGTAATACCAACGAGAACCTTGGTAATATCCAAGTGATAATTCCCTTAAAGCAGTACTGTTGTCTCGAATTTTTGAAAAATAGTTTTCTTTTTTTTTTATTAAATTCAATTCTTCTACAGGCTTTTCTGAACACGTTTGTGAAAACCATTTAATGATAGGCATGAAATTAGCAGAGTTATAGAAATTTTAAGGCGAACGCCTGGCATCTACGATATCTCGATAACCAAATGGCTGATTGAACTCAGGTTTAACGTACACCTTCGGGAGAGTGTTTTTCAGGCTCGGTACCAGAATCGAGTCGAAATGATGTTTTTTTTTAAGTCTAAGAATGGTTAGAAAAACAAGAAAAAACTATAATCAAAGTTTAGCCTGTCGCCATATTGTAATTATTTTATATATGGTTTTTTTTATACATACAACGTCGACAACACTGGTCGCCTATTGAGGGCGTTTTCCGCGCACCGTTGTAAACAACCGTACATGACAATAGTTTTTATCTTTTGTTTGTCCCTGTTCTTGAAAGATCAATAAATATGTGTATTTATATATTTTTAAGTTATTTTTGAAATTATCCCATCCTAAAAGTCACCTTCAAAACAACGCTCTAGACAACAACACTGCCTCAAGGCAAATATCATCGTCCTTTCGCCTTCAATTTGATTCTATCTTTTTTTTTGGCTGGAAATTACATTTTTGGCTCATCCTGCAACAGCATATATGAGTATAATTGTTAGTTTTCGACTAAAAAGAAAACCAAAACAAACTATTGAAGTTCGCATCGTTGAAATGCAACGAAAATGATTTTTTTTTCTTTGTTTCGCAATTACCTTTTGCAGATGTAAGCTATGAAAATAACGGGAACCTTTTTTAGGATTCTGATTTAACGATCTACAACAAAACTGCAGCATATGATTGTTGATAATGATGAAAATGAAAAATTAAAAGGAAATTTCGTTGCATTCCAACGACGCAAAATTCAACCCTATGACAAACTTGACAGCAAACATTTTCGATATTTCGTCTCTTTTCAAAGAAACATAACGATCACGTGCATGATCGGCGACACCTGACACGGAAATAGCCGTTGTTTTTTTCTGTTCGTCCGTCAGCTCTCTGTCTATATGAACCGATCGTAATAGGAAATCCTCGTATAATTAAGTTTCACGATGTAAAACAATCACGACTGCCGGAAAGCGAAAGTGGCCGGCATAGCTGGCGTGTATATTTATGCACACGCGCACACACTTCGAAACTTTCGGTTATATTGATCTGGATGTAGGCATGGTATAATCTTGAAGCCGAAGCATGGGGGCAGTGCAACACGAGGATTACACAACACAAAAGACATTCGACCGAGTACATGTATAATAATCAACGTGCGCAAACCATCCGTGTGACACTTTGTATGCATACATGTATATCATTTTAAAGTTTACATCGTTAAGACGCAAAAAACATTTCAGGTCTTCAATTAATCATTTTTTTTTACCTACTTAGGGTATGAAAATCGCTAAAATGTTTTCACGCATTTTCATCAGAAACCGACGACCCCGAATTGCAAAAAAGGTTTGGATAATAATTTTTTTTAACAAACGTTGCTTTCCAACCATGCAAACTCCACGTCATAGACATTTTTTCGATATTTATCACAGGAAAGAAGAAAACAGCAAAAAAACATTTTTCACTACCTGCATTTTTTACTTTCTCGCTAGATATCTCAACAACGATGAACGGTAGGTGAAAAATGTATAGGACCTAAATTGTAGAGCGTAAAAAAGCAACAAAATAGTATCTTATCGCAATTTTCGTATCTCTACGAACAGCCGAGATATGCAAAAAAAAAAAAATTTACCCCTTTTTTCAAGATGGCGGAGAATGCACATAGGAAATCTTGGTCGATAATTTGAAGTTAAGCTTTTCTAAGCTCTCTCCACACAATATCCAAAAATCAGCTTTCTCGGTTCCGTTGCATTTCTAACCCGTTTTTTTCGTTGTGATGACTGGACTAATATGCGCAATCCCGTTACAATCAAAACCGAGCCACAAAACCGATTTGTAATTTTTTTGTATCTCTGTATATTTGTTACTATCCAAACATTTTTTTGCAGATTTGACTGGTCGATTTCCAGTAAGCACTCCGAAAAAAATATTGGGCTTTTTGCAGCGTGAGTGTGTGAAAGAATTCGGGTGATACGAATAAAATGAACTTTCATTGCATTCCAATGATGCAAGATTCAACATCGTTCCGATTCGTGGTTATTGACTTTTGCGATCAGAGGCGAAAAGTGGAGAGAGCAATACATTGTTGTTTGAACTCGCATGGCACTGAACACGGCTTCGTATGTTCGTATGAAAATACACGATTGTTCGTATGAAAATTACATACAGTGTTTCCGAAACGGAGCAAGAGTGCTGCAAGTGTATAACATATGATACTTGGATCCTTTTGATCGATGATAATGCACGTTTATACCATTTATTTTATGACGTTGACGAATGCATCGTTGAAATGTAACGATTTTTTATTCGTTTTACTATTTTTATTATGATCCAAAGTCTTTTTTTCGCAAATTACCTTCGCACATGTCTAATGAGAATACGCAAAAGCGTTTGAGTGATTTGTACAGGCTAAACCGACCAAACGAAATTTGAACAATTAGAAAGAATGAATTTTCGTTGCATTCCAACGATGCAAACTTCGTCCCAATTTTATTTTTTCAGCCGGTCGTTTTTCTCATGGATGGAAAAATAAAAAATCGCCACACAGCCCGATTGTATGGAAGATTAAAGCATTCATGCTGAATACAAGTGTTGGATCAAAATTGTTCAAGCAGTCGACTATTTGAGAAATTTCTTACAAGGAACATCACTCATTTGTCCGCCTTTGATTCCGTTGAAACTCATAGAGGTGATAAAGCATTGAAAACTATTAAACGTGAATTTTCCTTTAACAACGAAAAAAGGTTTTGAAGGAGGGAAAGACACCCTCAAAGATAGGCATGTCAAGGGTGATTTTACCCTTTCACCCAAAAGCAGTACACCGATCTAAATGAAACAAAAACCAAAGATGTTCTATGTAAAGCGATGCGAAATTCCCTATAAATGGATTTGTTTCTGAATTGCGGGGTGACACACCTTTCTTTGAGAGGCCGTTTCCGCCCTTAACCCTGTCTTTCCGCTGATAAAATAAGACATGTCTAATAATTTTTAATGATTTATTACATATATCAGTTTCAACAAAATCGAAGACGGAGACTTAAGTGATGTTTCTTATTAATGAATTCGTGTTTCTCGAGTACCGTATATTGACAATGCCTAGAAATAGTCGCGTCCTGTTTGGCTGCCAATCATATTTTTCCTAGTTTTGACGTAAACATTTTGTTTGGATATTTGATGGGTGTAAATTTTTATCGGCGTATAATCCTTAAATATTCCTACGCGTTGCGTAGTTGATAAAGACATAGAGTCGTTTGATACGCGAATTATTAACTTGACAAAGACGAATTCTTCCTAGGGTATGAAGTTGAAGCTTTCATTGTTGGAACGCAATGAAAAATAATTCTTTCTAGTTGTTCAATTTTTTATGGCTACGAAAATCACGTGAACGTTTTTACGTATTCTTAGTAGAGACCTTCAACCTCAACTAGCACAAACGAAATTTGGATGAACATAAAAATAGACTTCGGAAATGAACAAAAAAATTGTGGCGCTCCAACGATGCAAACTTCAACGTTATCCTGCGGTCACATGTGGAGAATCCAAGTTTTGAGTCTTTATGCTTCCCTAAAACTTCCAAGTGACTCGGCACGATATTTTTATGGTGTGATAGTCCTGAACTTCATGTTTGAACCATATGTTTGAACTTCACAAAGAAGGGTCGGTAAATTTTAGAGACTCCGTGTTCATCCAAGCAATACCTTAATTAAGATTGGGCTATACAAAATATCACCGGGAACATCTCTTGTATATTTATATGCCATGCAGGGCTTCCCCCATAGTGCGGTCTCGCTCCATAGTAATCTCATGCTCTTCCCGAGGGTTAAGCTATACGGGCATATGAGGGCAGCACTCCGGGGGGGGGGGGGGGGGGGGGGAAGATTACGACGCTCGAGACATAAGCCGTCACTTTTCGTTTGAATGGAAAGAAAAAAAATTGCATGGGATCTAAAATTTCAGAAAAACTCGAGAAAAAAAACACGAAAGATGATACTCTTGATAGTTTTTTCCCTGTTTGTTATGGTAGTATTGATAGTGGAGAAGTCCATGCCCCGCAATAGTGAAAAAGATCAAGGAGCTTTTCAATTATTGGACCGAATAAATCAAATATTTTCGCGATTCCTGAGGAGATATCGCGAGTAGAAATTTTCAGCCTATTTTAAAAGCCTTTTACTCTATTTCGCCTACTTTGAAGGCGTTTGACGCGATTTATGCTTCACTTGAGGCTACTCAATGCTAGAAGTCTTACTACGAGCCTCAAAATGTCATCCAAATCAACTTTTCTGCTCCCCCTTTGCTGTTTGTCAGCCCTCCCTCCTGCACAAAACCTTATACTCCTACCTAACCCAATTCAAGGAGTTCTATCTCCTCTTTTCATCGCGTTCGAACCTACCGAGCACATGTAATCAATGAAATTAGTGTATTCAACGTTTCTATGGAACATAGATTCAATTATTCACATTTTATCATTGTTCGAGTTTATAATAATGAAATTAAAATCTACAAGGTCTGTCATCCTCGTTCTTTTTTTCAATAAGCAACGCAACATACATATATTGCCTCGTTGAAATGCATATAAATGCAATTGCGTATAATACTTTCGATAGAAATAGTCCTCATAATGTCCACCGGATAGGAAGTAAATAAAAATGGCGATCTATCGTAATTGAAATCGTCACCATTAAAAACAAATGTATTACCACATACCAACTCTTGCACGATCGCATAGTGTTCACTCATCCAACCACATTGAATTTGCATTTACCGATAATTACAACGTGAAAGTTTGACGAAATAATTTTGCTAGGTTAAATTTAATTAATTGAATTTGCTAGGCACGATAAGAGTCACTTACTCGATCCGCATTAATTGAATTGATCGCAACACTATTATTGAATTATAATAATCCTAAATTTCATATTGTTAATTCGTGTAATATTCGTTATAACTGTAGGTGTTTTTTCGTATTTATATATTTTTACCAAGATTCCACATGATTTATGGATCGGAAAAAATAATTTCCTCTGTTCACACTAATACACTGACACTTTCACGACACTATTATTTATTTTATACATTTTTCTCCATGTCTTTACTTTAGAATGCCAGCAGGAATATTTTCTAACGTCGGAAGAAAATATTTTATGACATTGCAGACAATGAGTTAATTAATTCTTTTTAAAGTCGTTCTTTTTCAGTGAATCTTTAAGAATAGTACTTTTAAGGTATAGAATGGCGAAAAAAAACATGCATTTCGTTTTTCCTCTTAATGAAGAGTTTGAGATTAAGGACTGGCAACGTGCTGTATAAGTAAGCACGTCGGTATCGCTCAAAAGTCGAATAGGTATCCAGAGGAAAATATAGAACCGCGTCATATATCGATTTAACATAAATTTCCATGCAAAACGCATGCACCATATTGTATTTCTGCTCGTGACGTACGCGAACATCGCGATTAACATGCCGATCGATGAGCTGCACTTGCAGGAATAATGAGTCGACCATGGACCGTTTTGAATCTTAATCCTCTGCTAATGAATTCAACTCAAGAAACGTAAGCCTTGAAGAAATGAATAAAAGACAGGAGAACACTTGGTCTTAGAAAAATACATACGATAATGTAGAGTTATTTTTTCAACGAATTTCCTCGTGACAAACTGCAAATCCCTCATAGCAAATAACTATGCGTCACAGTAAGTGAGCTAGTAAAAATATCAATAAAAATACGTAGACGTGGAAAAAGAAAATGCATAAATACGTATAAAACGAGTATGTGAAAAATATGTATACCTAGAAAAAGTCGAAAATGAGAGCGCGAAACTATATCGACTCTGCAGACACATTAAAATCCTTGCGTTTTTTAAAGGAATGTTTATAGTATTCAACATTTTTTTATCGCGATTTTATATTTTTGTGTGGTCCTGTATTGCCACAAAATCACGCATATTCCAGATGGCAAAAAGGAGCACGTAACATGGAAGGGATTACGCACCTATACCAAAGTAGAGAAAAAATGGTTATGGAAGCAACCGAAAATATATATTCTTTTCCAATAATCGATCGTGGGAGAGGGAAACTTTCAGTTTTATACACGAGAAATAAATTCAACTTGCAAAACGGTTATCTGCAACTAGCGAGCCATCGGAATATTATATTTTAAAGCCCTTGTTTGTAAATCAAATATCCGCACCTGCTGCACGCTTGATGAAGCTTCCGGCAGGGAACAACGGATTTATACATGTAGATACATTACAGAGCTCGACAGCCGATCTTGTGGCGCAAAACTGTATTTGTTATAAATCTTATCTCTATATTGATCCTATTTCAACACTTGATATCGATATTCTATATATAAATACAGAAATATCCCATTTTTTAAAAATAAAATCTAATTTCATTGAATAATTTAAGTTTTATTAAATATTTGAACGATGAAACGAGCCCGCCGAAGGCGGGCGAAGTTCGATCGTCATTATACGAAGCGTCTCGGTCGAAGATGATAATCTGTAGTAATGCTCGTCATACGTCAAACTCACAACGTTTTTAGGGTATAAGGACTCTTTTTTTTCTTTTAATGCAGCGCCTGCTGTATCCGCTTCCTCCTTGGTTACCCTGGTGTTGTATTCCGTTTTAGTTCCATATTGTTTAGGGAATTTTTTATAGTTGCACTTCCGATTAAAAAAAAAAATTATCCTGGGTGCTTCATGGGTACTTCTATTGGGAGGGCTGGATCATCCTCGAACGAGACGATTCGTATAATTACGATCGAACTTTGTCCGCCTTCGGCGGGCTCGTTTGATCGTTCAATTATACTACGCGTCTCGTTCTCGATGATAATCTGTGCTCCGCTAGTCCTTTAGCGGAGGAAGTGATGACTCGCTGTTATTATTTGTAATACTCAAAACTGATTTTCTTATTCTTATTTAGATATTCTTTTATTATCACAAAGGAAATGTACCTTTTTTTTACTATAGTGAGCAAACATATATATATATATATATATCTTTAAAGATAGGTCTTTTGTAAAATTTTGCAAATACTTCTGAGCCTTCGGCCCAGCCAGCTGTTCTGCGTATCGTATCGATATCAACGCCTTTTTGAAACTGCGCTTACAGTTGCATGCTTTGTGTTGTATGAGGAAAACTTTGCTGTGTCTATTCCTGCTTTTGTAAACATGGTTTTTATCCAATCACTTAATGTTTGAGCTGACACATATTTGTGTGGTTTAATAGCAGTGACATCTGACTTTCTTTCAGTGAACATCTGACTTTCTTTCGGTCTCAAATCACTGGTTCGTTCTATATATGTCTGTATTGCCGATACTACACATATCTCTTTGGCTGCTGTGAAGAACGGGAGACATAATTCTGGTTGTACTTTACCAGGTTTAGGCGTTTTTGTGAGGTCTGGAATTTTGATTTTAATGACTTTATCGCTTATTTCAATATTTTTTATACGAACTAGCGCGAGAGTTTGAAGTCTTTGCGCTGTTGCCATCAGCAAAAGAGTTGCAACTTTTTCTCCCATTTCTTTTAGGGGAGCGTTATTTATTGGGACGTTTTTTAGAAATTGTAATACTTGATCCGTATCCCATGTACTATCGTATTTATGACGCGGTGATTTTTTTCCTGAAGACTGCTTTTCAAAATCGAGAAATAAGGTCATTTTTTCCAATCTTTTCACCCAGAATAAGCGATATAGCCGATCTGTCTGTACATAAGCTTCCATAACTTGCTCCGTTTTCAAATCTCTCTGATAAAACGGCGATGATGACCGTTGGTTGGGCTCCACATACATCTTTTTTCTGTTTCTCTCTGAATTTCTACCATCGTTTGAGGGAAGATTGGTATTGTCTGATAGATGTCGTAGATAGAGAATTTGCCATCACCTCTGCAGCTTTTTTGTCGATCCCTCTTTTTCGAAACGCTGCCTCGATCGCCCCATTGCCAAATTTTTCTCGCAAGTTCGCTTACGTGGGGGTATTATGTGGTGTTGAAGTTTGCATCGTTGGAAAGCAACGAAAGTTCTGTCTTACATTTTATTTTCCGCATTTTTATTATTATAGGCGATCTTTTTTCGATAGATTTTTATGTAGATCGCAAAATAAATATCTTAAAGAATGGTTGAATGATTTTTGTAGGCGAAATCTGCCAAAATAAATTAAATTCGTTGCAGTCCAACGATGCAAACTTCAGCATCGTGGGTATTGTACACCTCCTGATCGATTTATATAAGAAATTGCTGATGTATTGTCCATTCTCAATAATATTTCTTGGTTTGATAAGTTTGTTGCGAAACTTTTTAAAGCAAGGAACGCCGCTAACAGTTTCAGATAATTAATACTGTGTTTTCTTTCTTCTGTGCTCCAAAAACCGAAAGGACTCTTTGTTTGACAATATGCTCCCCATCCCGTACGAGAGCGAAAGTATAAGTTCGAATCGGGTTAAACCCGACATCCAGAGTTTTCTCCCACCAAATCAGGTCTTCTATGATTCTTTCTTTGAAGATTAGCTTCTTGTCGTAGTTTCCGTCGGAGAGTTCTAGTGCAAGAAATCTTTGTCTTTCTAACCGTTTACCGTACGTAGATCCGTAAGCTATTGCTGGCGATGCTGCGACAAGTGTTCCGATCAAAGTTGCAAATTCTCTTATAGTGTGATCCCTTTTGTTCTTGAATTTTTTAATCATCCTTTTTATTTTTTCTCTTTTTTGTTCGGTTAACTGCAATCTAAAATTTTTTGAATCCATAACAAATGCTAGGTATTTGTATCTTCTGTTGGGAATGAAGAAACTCTTTTCTTGATTTATAACGAAGCCCAGTTCTTCGAGAAGATTACAGGTCTTTCTAAGGTTCTTTAAACTTGAAGAGAGCGTGAGCAATTTCCAAATTTATTTGGGGAGCTTCGGTGTACGATTGGGATTTTTTTTGTATACTTTTTCATAAGCTCGTTTTTGCTGTCTTCTGTGAGACCATTTGTCATCCATTGCTTCCACTTTTTAAACAGGTCGACGTTTACCACTGTCAGAATCTCCTCTGTGTCAGCAGGATCGTTCGTGAGAACATCTAGGATCTCATTAATTTTTTCTACGTCATTTTTACGGGTTATTTCGGTTATCAGATTAACCTCTGGATCTGTCATGTTGTTGTTCAACTATTTTGTTGGTTCTTCTATATTCTCTCGATCGATAGCAAGAACGTATTTTTTTTCTTTCTTTTGGCATCTTTTCTCACGATCAACCAATTAAATTACTGATTTTTCAATTCGCGCTTTTGCTGTACGTGTTGAGTTTTTTGCACAACGAAACCATATGAAACTAAAACGGAATACAACATTAGGGTAACAAAGGAGGAAGTGGATACAGCAGGCGCTGCATTAAAAAAAAAAACAAAAAAAAGAGTCCTTAAGCGCTAAAAACGTTGTGAGTTTGACGTATGACGAGCATTACTACAGATTATCATCGAGAACGAGACGCGTAGTATAATTATACATTGAGTACGTTTCGTTTTCTTGATTTTCTTGAGTGAGACTTGTCGAGGCAGTCGCGCATCAAACTCCAAACGTAATCAGTCATCATGCGTGGATCCCATTTTCCTGATACCTATCTTCCATGATTTTTACGCGTGGTGAAAGCGTTTCTCCTCGCTCTTCATTGAAGGAGCCAATATTTTCTGCGAATTTACATTAATCCGTTATTACTATCCCGAAAAGATAAAAAAAAAGCTTTTTTTACGAAGTCTGCAATCATTGTTCTCAATTTTTTAGTAACATACTCTCCGCATGTATAACAAAACGTATTAAGGTAGTTCGAACAAGCTCGTCTTCGGTTTGCTACCGTCGACATATCACTGAATTTATTGATAATTGCAAATAGATATTAAAAAAGAAAAAATCCTAATGAAACTGATCGCTAACGACACTCACCTTGAAATTAACATTCATTTGAAAATCCTGTGCCGTAGGTAGAAATATAGGTTGGTATAAGTCTCACCGGTAGTCACTTGACAAAATATCACATGAATTTTGCCGGCAGCAAGAAGTTTTTTTTTGTTGACTTGTGTTATTTATCGCATTCAAGGCGCCCGGGAAAAGAGGCACTGGGCCATCTCACAATTAAATGTACAACAGGCTTTACCTTTGGTATACATATACGTATATAATATATAGTGTTTGTGTATATATACCCAAGTCTCCAACATGAACACGTGTGTATGTATGTGTGTGTGTGTCTATGTGTATACGTATATGTCGAGTTCTAAGGACTTCTGCATAACCCGCAACGAGTAGAGCTACAAGGACTCTTTGCTGAGGCTAAAAGCCATACTGTACAATATAGATGTACAACTGATTGTGAGAAGAGCTTTCTGTTATACGGAGCCGATTATCGACATCAACGTAGGTCGATTATCTGCACGGGTGTATATGTTGACGACTCTTCCACTCAAATTACTAAATCCATAAAAATAATACAAAGAATAATAATTGGAACACTGCCAAAAAAATACTTAATTTACATAGGATACATTGAAATCAAATAGGTTTTGTTCCTTGTCTCACGGCCTACTAAGATCCTACTTGATTCAAATATAGGTGTTGGAATTAATTCGTAGCGTTTTACAAGAGACGGCGTAGGTAGTACAGTATTTCGTTGTTACCGACAGTAAAATATTCATTGTGAAACAGCTATCATTGAATGTCATTTGCTGTACATAACCTATTTTTGAATCGTAAATAACGACACTTTATCATTTATTGAATATGTCAACATTTGTGCCGAATAAAGTGTTTTTGCGGGGAGTTTTACTTCATTACTTTAATATGAACAAAAGTGCTGCCGAAGCTCATCCTTTTTTGAGGGAAGTGTATGGTGAACATGCTCTAGCTGAGCAAACGTGTCGGAAGTAGTTTGCACGTTTTAGAGCCCGGCCAGCCATCTACATCAGTGGCAAAGCCAAATATGCATGGGCCTAATCTCCGGCTCTGTATTTGGTGGGATCAGAGGGGTGTGATTTATTGCGAACTGCTGAAACCGAATGAAACCATAACTGGGGATCGCTACCGACTGCAATTGATGCGCTTGAGCCGTGCATTGAAAGATAAACAGCCTGAATACTCCGAAAGACACGACAAAGTCATATTGCTGCACGACAATGCTCGTCCGCACATCACAAAACCGGTACAAACATATCTGGAAACACTTAAGGCGTTACCCCCACTTGTGGCGCGGAAAAAAGGCCTTTTTCATGATTTTTTTTAAAGAAAACTACAAAACTTTTTCAATCGATCAATATACCATCTTAAAGAACACATCTTGAAGAACTTTCAGTAACTTTTTTATTGAAAAATATTACATTGTTTAGTGGCAAATGGCCGTCAATGAAATAATGTTTTTATATACACGGTTTGCGGTGACCAACATTGCGGCGAAGTGGATCATCTGAAAAAAAAATGCGGATGGATTTAGTCAAATATAAGTATAAACTAGTCTTTAATCGAAGGATTTTAAAAAATATTCATTTTTCACAAAATGGCGGACAGTCAAAGTTAATGGTTCGATTTTAACGAAAAAAAACGGCCGTTTTTTGGCTATAAAACGGCCATTTTTTTCGAAAAAAAAAAATTGAACGATTAAAGACTACATTTTTATGTATTAAATAAGCCTGCAAAATTTCAAGAAGATCGGTTCATTAGTGCTCGAGTAATCTCGGTCAACGACTTCAGAAATGCCATTTTGAGAAAAACGCGTTTAAAGTTTCAATTTCAGTTTACACGAAGAACGGATTCTTCTCTTTCAACGCTCATATCTCAGTCAATTTTGTTCGGATCGACTTGAAATTTTCAGGACATATTCTCAGATACTTATACTTCAAAATAATGCAATAAAAAAAAACGATTTTTTCAAAATCGCAAGTGGGGGTAACCCCTTAAATGGGAAGTCCTGCCCCATCCGCCGTATTCACCAGATATCGCGCCTACTAATTACCATTTGTTTCGTTCGATGGCTCATAGCCTGTCTGAGCAGAAGTTAACTTCTTCCGAAGATTGTCAAAATTGGGGCGATTCGTGGATTGGATCTAAGGACAAGGCGTTCTTCCGTCGCGGTATTCGTACCGTGCTGAAATATGGTCAAAAGTAGTAGAAAGCGACGGGCAATATTTTCATTAATGTATTTTTGTATTTTCATTTGAAATAAATATATTTTTTTCATTAAAAAAACGCTCCGAATTAATTCCAAGTCCTAATATATATGTTTTTTGTTTCAGCTATTCTTTTCACGTATTAAATGGATTCAAATAAAATGAATAAAGATTCGGTTCGAATAAATCTTTATTTGCTTACAATAGACACTGCAAATCCGAGTGTACTTTATGGATAGAATATTTCATAAGTCCAAAATAAAATGAAATACTCAATTTAGAGTTCTACCACAATGATTTTATATCGTAATTTGTCAAACTCAGACATGTAATGGTTTTTTTCGAAGACAATACTCTGCCTATACATGGAATCGAACCTAAAACCTACCTATCTATATCTACGCGCATTACCCCTACGCTACCGACTGTTTATAGAGACCAAATAAATTCCTATAATTATTTGTTGTATCGCATAAAATATATCAATTAGATAATTTCATTGTGATAATTAGAGTTTTATGGAATATCATGCTACAGATTTTTCAAACATAACCTATATATATATATGAAATTATCCGCTCCCCCTCTCTACTCCCAATCCCTTCGAGGTGTGTGTTGCAACAAAGGCAGCCCGTTAATTCAATCACATAGGAAAATGTTTCACTCTATGCAAATTCTATTTCATTTTTTTAAATGACATAGATACATTTTGTTGATTGAACAAAATTGTTTTTTTCTAGCAATGAAACCGAATCTCATATTTATCAGGAATAAATGAAATATTTAGTTATTAGACGAAATTAAATCAATCTTGATTTGAATAAATAAATATATTTAAAATAAGTAATTCCAATAATGGAATGCAATAGCAGAAATTTGATTGCATGAAAAATCTAGATAAAATAAAAATAAAAAACAGATGGACGCATCTAGTTAGTATCGATAGAATTTTTCTGTCAGTGTAGCGATAAAAATAATAAATGTTTTTTTATGCTCATAGATATTATAATCATCACTATTATTATTACGGATAGGCTCATTGTGAAGCGAGGGTAGGATGGAATTCTTTCGAACAACGTTAATTGTCCTAGACGCGCCCCTCGCTCGACCGGAAATTCGAGCGAATGGAGAGAACAAAGCGTTTGTATATAGTTCGGGCGGAAACGAAGCAATAAGACTGAAGAAAGATATTGCCGAAGGACTGAAACGATAGTTGTACACAACCCTGGGGGAAATGCGTCGTAAGCTTATACACAGGCATGTATGTCTCCGTCTACATGTGTATATATGTATCATGTTTAAGGGAGACTACCAGTCTGGAGCCTGAAAAAGGCGATTTTCGATCATTTTTTTATGGACATCTAGTTGATAGAATGAAAATTTCGTTCAGTGGCTTTTATTCTACATATCTTCAAGTATCTTTAGACATTACTTCACGAGATTTCGTAACGAAATGGCAGTCCTGTAGCTGGATCGATTTGAATTTTTCTTGCACCTTATAACATTTGACATTAAAGTACCTAGAAAATTTTTTATATGTTGAAAACTTTTACCGAAAAACATTATTTTCGGAGATTTTTTTGGCGAAAACGATTTTTTTAATTTGCCACATTTTATCAAAAATCCATATTTTTCATTTACGTACTTCGAAAGCAAGTCTTATCTCGAATACAAACTCAGGTCACTTTCAGACTAAGGTGACTCGCTTCATCAAGCGGGTGTAGTTCCGAACAGCCCATACCGCTTTTTTCTTTGAAATTTTGTATACTTATGTATTTTGACTCTCTGAACACGAATATGATAATTAAAATTGGCGAAAATTTGTTTTTCAAGGTCAAAACTCGAAAAAACTGTGTATTGATCTTAGAGGAAAATGTTTCCTACAAAAGTTGTAGATTATAGAAAAATACATATTTTATGTTCTATATATTTCTTGTGTAAAACATTTTTGTCGAAAAAAACGGGATATAGAAGTGTAAAATCGAATTTTACGCATACTGTTGCAAAAATATAGATATCGAGTCATTGTGGCTTTGGGTCCGTTGCGTTCTATTACGGGGAGGAGTTCGCAAAGAAAATCTGTCAGATCATCTTTGCGAATTTTTGTGGCGGGGCCGTGTAAAGAAACTTAACATAGATCTTTTTCACCTCCATAAAGCTAGCAGAGCAAAGTCCCCGAAATGGATTTAATGGTTATCAAAATTTTGTGCTTTTTATGTGCTAATTTTGTGCTCCATTTAAAATTTTTGTGCTCTTATCGTTTAGCGGGAAATGAGAAATCAAAAGTGCTCTGTCTGCTTAACATCAAGCTAGCAGAGCACTTCCTGATATTTTGCTATATGTAAGAATGAAACTACGTAATATTTATGTGCTTTTTATGTGCTTTACGAATATCGAGCAGCCAAACCTCTATTTTTTTTTTTCGCCCGATAATGAGAAATCAAAAGTGCTCTGTCTGCTTAACGTCAAGCGAGCAGAGCACCTGATGAAATTTTGCCATATGTGAGAATCAAACCACGTGATATTTATGTGCTTTTTATGTGCTCTACGAATATCCAAGAGCCAAACCGCTGGAACGAAAATTACTCCCAAAACCACCCCTCCAAGACCCAAGCTACCCGCAAATACGAGTGTTGGCTATATTTCGATATCGCAAAATCAATGTAGTCCATATTTATGTGCTTTTTATGTGCTCTACGAATATCCAAGAGCCAAACCGCTAAAACGAAAATTTCTTCCAAAAACACCCCTCCCAGACCCAAGCTACCCGCAAATACGAGTATTGGCTATATTTTGATATCGCAAAATCAAAGTAGTCCATATTTATGTGCTTTTTATGTGCTCTACGAATATCCAAGAACCAAACCGCTAAAACGAAAATTACTCCCAAAACCACCCCTCCAAGTCCCAAGCTACCCGCAAATGCGAGTATTGGCTATATTTCGATATCGCAAAACCAAAGTAGTCCATATTTATGTGCTTTTTATGTGCTCTACGAATATCCAAGAGCCAAGCCGCTAAAACGAAAATTTCTCCCAAAAACACCCCTCCAAGACTCAAGCTACCCGCAAATACAAGAGTTGGCTATATTTCGATATCGCAGAATGAAAGGAGTCGACATTTATGTGCTATTTATGTGCTCTACGAATATCCAAGAGCCAAACCGCTAAAACGAAAATTACTCCCAAAACCACCCCTCCAAGTCCCAAGCTACCCGCAAATACGAGTATTGGCTATATTTCGATATCGGAAAACCAAAGTAGTCCATATTTATGTGCTTTTTATGTGCTCTACGAATATCCAAGAGCCAAACCGCTAAAACGAAAATTTCTAGCAAAAACACCCCTCGAAGTCCCAAGCTACCCGCAAATGCGAGTATTGGCTATATTTCGATATCGCAAAACCAAAGTAGTCCATATTTATGTGCTTTTTATGTGCTCTACGAATATCCAAGAGCCAAGCCGCTAAAACGAAAATTTCTCCCAAAAACACCCCTCCAAGACTCAAGCTACCCGCAAATACAAGAGTTGGCTATATTTCGATATCGCAGAATCAAAGTAGTCGACATTTATGTGCTATTTATGTGCTCTACGAATATCCAGGAGCCAAACCGCTAAAACGAAAATTACTCCCAAAACCACCCCTCCAAGTCCCAAGCTACCCGCAAATACGAGTATTGGCTATATTTCGATATGTGCTTTTTATGTGCTCTACGAATATCCAAGAGCCAAACCGCTAAAACGAAAATTTCTAGCAAAAACACCCCTCGAAGTCCCAAGCTACCCGCAAATGCGAGTATTGGCTATATTTCGATATCGCAAAACCAAAGAAGTCCATATTTATGTGCTTTTTATGTGCTCTACGAATATCCAAGAGCCAAGCCGCTAAAACGAAAATTTCTCCCAAAAACACCCCTCCAAGACTCAAGCTACCCGCAAATACAAGAGTTGGCTATATTTCGATATCGCAGAATCAAAGTAGTCGACATTTATGTGCTATTTATGTGCTCTACGAATATCCAAGAGCCAAACCGCTAAAACGAAAATTACTCCCAAAACCACCCCTCCAAGTCCCAAGCTACCCGCAAATACGAGTATTGGCTATATTTCGATATCGGAAAACCAAAGTAGTCCATATTTATGTGCTTTTTATGTGCTCTACGAATATCCAAGAGCCAAACCGCTAAAACGAAAATTTCTCCCAAAAACACCCCTCGAAGTCCCAAGCTACCCGCAAATACGAGTATTGGTTATATTTCGATATCGGAAAATCAATGTAGTCCATAGTTATGTGCTTTTTATGTGCTTTACGAATATCCAAGAGCCAAACCCCTAAAACGAAAATTTCTCCCAAAAACACCCCTCCAAGACTCAAGCTACCCGCAAATACAAGAGTTGGCTATATTTCGATATCGCAGAATGAAAGGAGTCGACATTTATGTGCTATTTATGTGCTCTACGAATATCCAAGAGCCAAACGGCTAAAACGAAAATTTCTCCCAAAAACACCCTTCCAAGACCCAAGCTACCCGCAAATACGAGTATTGGCTATATTTCGATATCGCAAAATCAAAGTAGTCCATATATATGTGCTTTTTATGTGCTCTACGAATATCCAAGAGCCAAACCGCTAAAACGAAAATGTCTCCCAAAAACACCCCTCCAAGACCCAAGCTACCCGCAAATGCGAGTATTGGCTATATTTCGATATCGCAAAACCAAAGTAGTCCATATTTATGTGCTTTTTATGTGCTCTACGAATATCCAAGAGCCAAACCGCTAAAACGAAAATTTCTCCCAAAAACACCCCTCGAAGTCCCAAGCTACCCGTAAATACGAGTATTGGCTATATTTCGATATCGCAAAATCAATGTAGTCCATATTTATGTGCTTTTTATGTGCTTTACGAATATCCAATAGCCAAACCCCTAATACGAAAATTTCTCCCAAAAACATCCCTCCAGGACTCAAGCTACCCGCAAATAGTCAACATTTATGTGCTTTTTATGTGCTCTACGAATATCCAAGAGCCAAACCGCTAAAACCAAAATTTCTCCCAAAAACACGCCTCCAAGACCCAAGCTACCCGCAAATACGAGTATTGGCTATATTTCGATATCGCAAAATCAAAGTAGTGCATATTTATGTGCATTTTATGTGCTCTACGAATATACAAGAGCCAAACCGTTAAAATGAAAATTTTTCCCAAAAACACCACTCCAAGACCCAAGCTACCCGCAAATACGAGTATTGGCTATATTTCGATATCGCAAAATCAACGTAGTCCATATTTATGTGCTTTTTATGGGCTCTACGAATATCCAGGAGCCAAACCGCTAAAAACAAAAATTTCCCCCAAAAACACCCCTCCAAGACTCAAGCTACCCGCAAATACGAGAGTTGGCTATATTTTGATATCACAGAATCAAAGTACTCGACATTTATGTGATATTTATGTGCTCTACGAATATTCAAGAGCCAAACGGCTAAAACGAAAATTTCTCCCAAAAACACCCTTCCAAGACCCAAGCTACCCGCAAATACGAGTATTGGCTATATTTCGATATCACAGCATCAAAGGAGTCGACATTTATGTGCTATTTATGTGCTCTACGAATATCCAAGAGCCAAACGGCTAAAACGAAAATTTCTCCCAAAAACACCCTTCCAAGACCCAAGCTACCCGCAAATACGAGTATTGGCTATATTTCGATATCGTAAAATCAAAGTAGTCCATATTTATGTGCTTTTTATGTGCTCTACGATTATCGAAGAGCCAAACCGCTAAAACGAAAATTTCTCCCAAAAACACCCCTCCAAGACCCAAGCTACCCGCAAATACGAATATTGGCTATATTTCGATATCGCAAAATCAATGTAGTCCATATTTATGTGCTTTTTGTGTGCTTTACGAATATCCAAGAGCCAAACCCCTAAAACGAAAAATTCTCCCAAAAACACCCCTCCAAGACTCAAGCTACCCGCAAATACAAGAGTTGGCTATATTTCGATATCGCAGAATCAACGTAGTCGACATTTATGGGCTATTTATGTGCTCTACGAAGATACAAGAGCCAAATCGCTAAAACGAAAATTACTCCCAAAACCACCCCTCCAAGTCCCAAGCTACCCGCAAATACGAGTATATCGCAATATAAATATCGATATCGCAAAATCAAAGTAGTCCATAAATATGGACACAAATATGGACTACGTTGATTTTGCGATATCGAAATATAGGCAATACTCGTATTTGCGGGTAGCTTGGGTCGGAGTCGTGTTTTTGGGAGAAATTTTCGTTTTAACGGTTTGGCTCTTGTATATTCGTAGAGCACATAAAAAGCACATAAATGTCGACTACTTTGATTCTGCGATATCGAAATATAGCCAACTCTTGTATTTGCGGGTAGCTTGAGTCTTGGAGGGGTGTTTTTGGGAGAAATTTTCGTTATAGGGGTTTGGCTCTTGGATATTCGTAAAGCACATAAAAAGCACATAAATATGGACTACATTGATTTTGCGATATCGAAATATAGCCAATATTCGTATTTGCGGGTAGCTTGGGTCTTGGAGGGGTGTTTTTGGGAGAAATTTTCGTTTTAGCGGTTTGGCTCTTGGATATTCGTAGAGCACATAAAAAGCACATAAATATGGACTACTTTGATTTTGCGATATCGAAATATAGCCAATACTCGTATTTGCGGGTAGCTTGGGTCTTGGAAGGGTGTTTTTGGGAGAAATTTTCGTTTTAGCCGTTTGGCTCTTGGATATTCGTAGAGCACATAAATAGCACATAAATGTCGACCCCTTTGATTCTGTGATATCGAAATATAGCCAATACTCGTATTTGCGGGTAGCTTGGGTCTTGGAAGGGTGTTTTTGGGAGAAATTTTCGTTTTAACCGTTTGGCTCTTCAATATTCGTAGAGCACATAAATAGCACATAAATGTCGACTACTTTGATTCTGCGATATCGAAATATAGCCAACTCTTGTATTGGCGGGTAGCTTGAGTCTTGGAGGGGTGTTTTTGGGAGAAACTTTCGTTTTAGGGGTTTGGCTCTTGGATATTCGTAAAGCACATAAAAAGCACATACATATGGACTACATTGATTTTGCGATATCGAAATATAGCCAATACTCGTATTTGCGGGGAGCTTGGGACTTGGAGGGGTGGTTTTGGGAGTAATTTTCGTTTTAGCGGTTTGGCTCTTGGATATTCGTAGAGCACATAAATAGCACATAAATGTCGTCTACTTTGATTCTGCGATATCGAAATATAGCCAACTCTCGTATTTGCGGGTAGCTTGAGTCTTGGAGGGGTGTTTTTGGGAGAAATTTTCGTTTTAGGGGTTTGGCTCTTGGATATTCGTAAAGCACATAAAAAGCACATAAATATGGACTACATTGATTTTGCGATATCGAAATATAGCCAATATTCGTATTTGCGGGTAGCTTGGGTCTTGGAGGGGTGTTTTTGGGAGAAATTTTCGTTTTAGCGGTTTGGCTCTTGGATATTCGTAGAGCACATAAAAAGCACATAAATATGGACTACTTTGATTTTGCGATATCGAAATATAGCCAATACTCGTATTTGCGGGTAGCTTGGGTCTTGGAAGGGTGTTTTTGGGAGAAATTTTCGTTTTAGCGGTTTGGCTCTTGGATATTCGTAGAGTACATAAAAAGCACATAAATATGGACTACTTTGATTTTGCGATATCGAAATATAGCCAATACTCGTATTTGCGGGTAGCTTGGGTCTTGGAAGGGTGTTTTTGGGAGAAATTTTCGTTTTAGCCGTTTGGCTCTTGAATATTCGTAGAGCACATAAATAGCACATAAATGTCGACTACTTTGATTCTGTGATATCGAAATATAGCCAACTCTCGTATTTGCGGGTAGCTTGATTCTTGGAGGGGTGTTTTTGGGGGAAATTTTCGTTTTAGCGGTTTGGCTCCTGGATATTCGTAGAGCACATAAAAAGCACATAAATATGGACTACTTTGATTTTGCGATATCGAAATATAGCCAATACTCGTATTTGCGGGTAGCTTGGGTCTTGGAGTGGTGTTTTTGGGAGACATTTTCGTTTTAACGGTTTGGCTCTTGTATATTCGTAGAGCACATAAAAAGCACATAAATATGCACTACTTTGATTTTGCGATATCGAAATATAGCCAATACTCGTATTTGCGGGTAGCTTGGGTCTTGGAGGGGTGTTTTTGGGAGAAATTTTGGTTTTAGCGGTTTGGCTCTTGGATATTCGTAGAGCACATAAAAAGCACATAAATGTGGACTACTTTGATTCTGCGATATCGAAATATAGCCAACTCTTGTATTTGCGGGTAGCTTGAGTCTTGGAGGGGTGTTTTTGGGAGAAATTTTCGTTTTAGGGGTTTGGCTCTTGGATATTCGTAAAGCACATAAAAAGCACATAAATATCGACTACATTGATTTTGCGATATCGAAATATAGCCAATTCTCGTATTTGCGGGTAGCTTGGGACTTGGACGGGTGGTTTTGGGAGTAATTTTCGTTTTGGCGGTTTGGCTCTTGGATATTCGTAGAGCACATAAAAAGCACATAAATATGGACTACTTTGGTTTTGCGATATCGAAATATAGCCAATACTCGCATTTGCGGGTAGCTTGGGACTTGGAGGGGTGGTTTTGGGAGTAATTTTTGTTTTAGCGGTTTGGCTCTTGGATATTCGTAGTGCACATAAATAGCACATAAATGTCGACTACTTTGATTCAGCGATACCGAAATATAGCCAACTCTCGTATTTGCGGGTAGCTCGAGCCTTGGAGGGGTGTTTTTGGGAGAAATTTTCGTTTTAGGGGTTTGGCTCTTGGATATTCCTAAAGCACATAAAAAGCACATAAATATGGACTACATTGATTTTGCGATATCGAAATATAGCCAATACTCGTATTTGCGGGTAACTTGGGACTTGGAGGGGTGGTTTTGGGAGTAATTTTTTTTTTAGCGGTTTGGCTCTTGGATATTCGTAGAGCACATAAATAGCACATAAATGTCGACTACTTTGATTCTGCGATACCGAAATATAGCCAACTCTCGTATTTGCGGGTAGCTCGAGCCTTGGAGGGGTGTTTTTGGGAGAAATTTTCGTTTTAGTGGTTTGGCTCTTGGATATTCGTAGAGCACATAAAAAGCACATAAATATGGACTACTTTGATTTTGCGATATCGAAATATAGCCAATACTCGTATTTGCGGGTAGCTTGGGTCTTGGAGGGGTGTTTTTGGGAGAAATTTTCGTTTTAGCGGCTTGGCTCTTGGATATTCGTGGAGCACATAAAAAGCACATAAATATGGACTACTTTGATTTTGCGATATCGAAATATAGCCAATACTCGTATTTGCGGGTAGCTTGGGTCTTGGAGGGGTGTTTTTGGGAGAAATTTTTGTTTTAGCGGCTTGGCTCTTGGATATTCGTGGAGCACATAAAAAGCACATAAATATGGACTACTTTGATTTTGCGATATCGAAATATAGCCAATACTCGTATTTGCGGGTAGCTTGGGTCTTGGAGGGGTGGTTTTGGGAGTAATTTTCGTTCCAGCGGTTTGGCTCTTGGATATTCGTAGAGCACATAAAAAGCACATAAATATCACGTGGTTTGATTCTTACATATGGCAAAATTTCATCAGGTGCTCTGCTAGCTTGACGTTAAGCAGACAGAGCACTTTTGATTTCTCATTATCGGGCGAAAAAAAAAAATAGAGGTTTGGCTGCTCGATATTCGTAAAGCACATAAAAAGCACATAAATATTACGTAGTTTCATTCTTACATATAGCAAAATATCAGGAAGTCCTCTGCTAGCTTGATGTTAAGCAGACAGAGCACTTTTGATTTCTCATTTCCCGCTAAACGATAAGAGCACAAAAATTTTAAATGGAGCACAAAATTAGCACATAAAAAGCACAAAATTTTGATAACCATTAAATCCATTTCGGGGACTTTGCTCTGCTAGCTTTATGGAGGTATCTTTTTCTCTAATTTTCCTCCTCCCAACATGGTTTCCTTCAGGACCACTAAATGCCGTTTTCAAATACATTAAAATGAAATAAATTTAACAAGTACAATTCCTTCCTTATTCTCATCACTATCCAAAATCATATTTCGCATATTCAGGTTGCACACCGGTAAATGAGAATTCCGAAAAAATTTTGCCTCATTTCCGTCTCTCAAATTTGCTAAAGGAAATTTGAGAAATATAAAAAGAAATCGTTTTCTTTGCATTGCAACGAGGAAAACTTCAACGTCACTCATGGAAATGCCACGATACTTTTTTTCTTCGTTTTTTGATTCTGCATTTTCATCATCATCCATAGCCGTTTCTTGCAGGTCGCAAGTCCCCAATAAGAATACGTAGAAACGTTTTAGCGATTTGCATAGTCCAAAGCGGCCAAAAACATTGGAGTACTTAAAAATAATGAATTATTGTTGCATTCCTATGACGCAAGTTCGGCTGCAGTAGTGTCCATCGCCGAAATTAATTTGTCTAAAATAAATGAACAAGCTGCCGCGGCAAACCGCGGATATGAAAAGCCATTCCCGTCCCTCCCCTTTGTTTTTACAGTCTCCGACGTGTTTTCATCATTTGAATAAGTTTTCTCGGTACAGCGATAATTACGTGAGGCCGAGATCGTGTGGGTGTGCAGATGCGTATTAAAGCCGACCGTCTCGCGGAAAAGAGACAAACACGATACAAGGCGTGGCATAAAGGAACCCCAGGGAGTTTAACCGCGAGCCCCAGGAATCGATCGGCGGAAGTTGTTGTTTCGTCTCTCTCTCTCTCCCTCTCTCTCTCTCTCTCTCTCTCTCTCTCCTCTCTCTCTCTCTCTCTCTCTCTCTCTCTCTCTCTCTCTCTCTCTCTCTCTCTCCCTCTCTCTCTCTCCCTCTCTCTCTCTCTCTCTCTCTCTCTCTCTCTCTCTCTCTCTCTCTCTCTCTCTCTCTCTCTCTCTCTCTCTCTCTCTCTCTCTCTCTCTCTCTCTCTCTCTCTCTCCCTCCCTCTTTCTCTCCCTGACTCTCTTTCGCCGTTAAAACATCGCCGGGGTTTTTCACCCTCTACGTTGACGTCGTTTTCTTGAAGCAACCAGAAAAGCGCGCAATGACAGCGAGTAAACGAACTTTGATGAAAATACGCCGTGGAATAAATAAATCTGTAGAAAAGAGAATTATTTTGGATGAAGGAAAGTGCTGTTAACTTTGCTGGAGAACCCAAAAAGAAATGTATGACAACGAGAATTCTTTTTCTCGAGCTTCCTCAACGACCCATCTTGAATTTCTCGGTGAAGATTTTCTGTATAGAGCAAGTTCGAAAAAAGATATTTCCAAGTGAAGAATGTCGAAAAAATGAATAAATTTGAAAGCGGATAAAAATGCAATTTTCTCCTGAAAGATCTCTACCGATGAATTTTTTCGTCTAAACGAGAGATTTCCCGCGAACGTTAGAGCAATCTCGTGAATACGTCAGTGCAATTAAAAAAAAAAAAAAGAAAGTGAGCTGCTACAGCGTGAGCAGTCACGCGATAGCGGCGCACCGGCGTCCAATCCAATTGATTAAATTAATGTTCGACGTTTCGAATCGAATTATTTCGGGCAAATAACGAGTGGAAAAGACTGGAGGGTACTTGAAGTATGCTGAAGGTAATAGTAGCGTATTACGAATTCCATCGTATCTGGACTCTAATTATAAAGGTGAGAATTTAAAACAAATTTAGAGTGGAAAAACGACGAGAGCCTTGAGAAAATTGTAGCAACTTCATTTCCTATCAGTCTCAATTCCGCAGAGCATTGTTGGACAAATTAATATTTACGTTTGCACATTACCTAATTGTAATTAAATGGTGCTAATACACTTGATTACTATTCGCCATTTGCACAATTTGATTACTATTAATTATTTGTAGCTAAATTGTTGTGTATATTATTGATTGTATTATTATTGTATTGTATTATTGATTGTTGCAAAATATTGATTGATTAATTGTTGTGTAAATTATTATTTGTAGCTAAATTGTTGTGTAAATGATTGATAGAACTAAATAATTGTGTAAATTATTAAAAGAACTCAATAATGATAACTAGGTTCAGGATTATGACACAAATTAATGTTCAATTTTTATGGAATGGAATCCTTAATTCAATAACAATTATTTTTTATGATAATCCTAAATATGATTAGCATTATTGAGTTCTCTTTGCGAGGCAAGGATTGCAAAGGTTTGAACATTACTTCTCTGTGTGTTTGTTTAAGCACGACGAATATCACAGTCGAATTGAAACGCCAGTTTGCCTTACGTGTAGAATACAGGGTGTCCCAAATGTGACGCAACATTTAACATTCGCGGCTTATGCATATTGGTGCGTGATATTTGGGATACCCTGTATGCACGCTATGGAAGGATCGATATTATAAAGGTAGAATATAGTGACACACATAATGAACGGTACTGTGCTATAGTTTACTTGGTAACGCCTGAGATCGGCTATTATGTGGCGTTCATTTCATAGACAAATATATTTAAAAGTATATACGCAACGTCGTATATATACATGCCACTAGCGTCCGCACACAGACATTTAATTGAAACAAATGTGGATTAAATTCAACATTAAAGTTGAAGACATGCTTCTGGATGCATATTGAGCGTTTCCTTTCAATCATATTAACTGATCATAGGCGCCTTGCACGTCTACTGCTTAGTTGATTTGTACCCTGAAGCGCGGGCGCGCAGCCCTCAATTGTACGTCGTTCATCGGCACAAACGCTACTTTAGTGACTGCACGAACGAAATGGATAAAAAATAATACGTAAGATTTCGCGAAATATTAATACGTAAATGATGATTTGGTCAAGTTGACAGTTCGAAGGATATCAGTTTTCGGGTAGCATAAAAGTCGATAAATTGAAAAAGTATTTTCTTTTTGCTATGCGACGGACGACTTTGATCTTGTATTAGGTGTAATAACGGAAGAGATCCTTGTTTTCGAGTTTTAGATTGATCAATTTGCCCAACCAGAAATATTCGTATGAAAAGGATATTCTGTATTTTCTTTCCATATTCACCACCCTAGACAAGTATGGGTAGTCTTTTGGAGTTTTCCATGGCTACATCATATTTGAAAGATAACAGAAACAAGGTCGATTAAACTCTATTCTTGCGTTACCCTTGACTACTCTTTTTCACTCACTAGGTCATCCAGAACATGGTCGTTCTTTGGGACTTCCCCTACCAACATAATCTTACGTCTTATTTATCTATGGAAATACAACAGGAATATTTCTCAAAGGAACTCGAAAAAACGAAACATTGAATTCGCCTCTAAACATTTTTGCTCTGATTTTTTCCGCAAGGTTATTCAGCTTTTAGGAAGGTAGTGCAGCTTTCGAAAATGCCCCGTAGGTGAAGAGCTGTGATTAGAAATATCTCGAGTGAAAAGTTTGGTTCAAAATGAAATAAGCGTATAAGAAATCGAAGAAGTGCACTTCACGATAAACAAAATTACAAAAGGTTCCTGCTAAGCAACGTTTAATCGAGGCTGGAAAAAAATTGAATACCTTTCGATTCAGAATTTCTCTATGGCGGGCAAGGAATTGTGTTTTGTATTTCCCGAGTAAAATCATTCATTTTTTTCAACGACTGGCACATCAATGAACGTCCCAAGATTATCTGTGTACTAACATGTCACTGTATAGCAAAAGTAGTTTTTTACACGATTCGTTTCGAAAATATTTATTATCGTTTTTTCATTTTCGATACGATGTTTTGTTGTAAACAAAAAAAGTTCGAACACTGACAGAAAAGCCCATGGTATCTAATACAAACAACGCCGATGGTAAAAGCGGGGATAGTAAAATTCCCTTCATTTCGTTGACACCGCAATCATAATATGGTTAAAACAACTATAAGCAAAAAGTATATCGAAGCATGCGATCTGACTGTGTGCTTGATGATCTCCGAAATAATTATTAATGATCAAAATCGGCGCAAAAATGTTAATCTTGTATACTGTGGGTTCGGTTCTGTTCAGTTCGAACTTCTACTATTCTATCCAAGTTTGTACAAATCATATGGTTAACATTAACGTTCCTCGAGTATCATTCGTTAGAAAACGTTATGAAAAGTGACCAGTAAAAAAGAATTATGGTAGCGTTCACTTGTAGCGAAGACGCAAATCACTTGCAGTTGGAGCAACCACGGTTTAGTAGTTTTAAGAACTACGCGGGTCTTGGAAACTAAACGGCGTAGCAAGGGTGTGGCGGTTGGGGCGGGCCGCCTGGGGCACCAAAATAAGGGGGCACAAACATTGTCGGAAGATGTGACGAGTATCCTCGAGTATCATTCGTTAGAAAACGTTATGAAAAGTGACCAGTAAAAAAGAATTATGGTAGCGTTCACTTGTAGCGAAGACGCAAATCACTTGCAGTTGGAGCAACCACGGTTTAGTAGTTTTAAGAACTACGCGGGTCTTGGAAACTAAGCGGCGTAGCAAGGGTGTGGCGGTTGGGGCGGGCCGCCTGGGGCACCAAAATAAGGGGGCACAAACATTGTCGGAAGATGTGACGGTATTATCGCGTATTTTGGTGATGTAAAAATTTTTGCCCACAAATCATTGTAAATAACTGTTAATCCTAATAAAATGCCAGGTAGTTAAATTTTCATAAGGGACTCCATGCTTCAAATTTCAAATAGCCATACATTAATGGTCGAAGTTGAAAAGGCGCGCGAAAGGCCATTGGTGGCGTCATCGCTTCACATTACAGCAACGTTCCATTTGAAATGAACGGCGGTTGAGTAATAATTTGGTAGCGGATGAGCACGGTGAGTTTGACTTGAAAAGTTTGTTTGGGTTTGATTGGGTTCGAGCATTCCTTTGGACCTCAGAATCAGCATCGATTCAAGCAAGCTGGATGCTGATGATAACAACAAGAATGACCTTCTGATGGAACGCACAAGGTTGATTAAATTCATTGACGCTTTTCCAAAACCTGGACATCTCCAATCACTGAAGACGGAAGGGCCCTTACAGCTTCTGCGTTTTATTGAAGAGTTCAGCCTAGCCGATGCAGTCCCGAACATCATTGTAATGCTACAAATCTTCCTTATCGTGGCCATCAGCGTCGCGACTTGCGAGAGAAGTTTCTCGGAGTCAATACTCATAAAGAATTATCTACGGTTAACAATGGGTGATTCTATATTGAACCATTTGGCGATTTTGTCTATTAAACGAGATCTGACTGATTCAATTGATTTCGAGAGTGTGATCAACGACTTTGTCCGTCAAAAAGCACGTAAAATAGTTTTGTAAACATTCTGAACTTCATCCTTCTAGTATAGACCGTGTCAAAATGCAGATTTTGGTTGATAAAAAGTTTTCACGCTCCTTCCTGTGTTGAAATTTTTTATAGCACGGTAGAAATTGGGGCACTAATTTCACGGTCCTATTACCAAAAAAAAAAAACGATCGGAGGTAACAGCTATTCGGAAGTACAGTCGGAATTACTTTTGTCGGTTTGGCCATATCTGCGATAAAAATGCCACAAGCACTTGACGGCCCAGTGGCAGCGTGCGTAGTATAGGCAGAAGATAGGCAGGCAGGTTGTAGGCTCGATTCCATGTATAGGTGAAATATTTTCTGTGCAACAAATCATTACGGGAGATCAGGGAATGACGAATCATAATAATAAATCATTCTTGTAGAACTCGTACTGGAGCGATTTATTTTATTTTGGATTTGTGTAATATTCTATGCATTTAGTGGACGGCCATTGATGCCTTGAACCAACACGCATGGAGTGCATAAAAAAGATAATCGGATAACACACCACCAGGTGTAGAAGTATGAAACCGGAATTTCCCTATAGATGGTGCCAGTCGTCAGTTTAGGGACCGTAAGACCGCTTCTGCGGCGCCATCATCCCCCTCTAACAGCTGATGAAGATTTTCAACACACAACAACCTAAGTTCCCTGCACCGGTATATTTTTCTGTAGCCTTAAACATGTCGAGTTTTTTGCCTACGAACTACGATTTGCGGACAGCATTGGTTTTCTGTTACCATGTGAAGAAAACTGCTGCAGAATCGCATCGAATGCTTGTCGAAGCTTACGGTGAACATGCTCTTGGTAAAACAGTGTTTCGAGTGGTTTAAAAAATTCAAAAGTCGTGATTTTGACGTGAGAAACGAAGAGCGTGGGAAACCACCGAAAAAGTTCGCAGACAACGAATTGCAAGCCTTATTGGATGAAGATGGCACTCAAAGTCAACAAGAACTCGCGGATCGATTGAATTTGACGCAGAAAGCCGTCTCCATTCATTTTTATCATTTTCAAACAACAGATGAGTAATTTTTACAAAAATAATTCCGATTTCATACTTCCACACCTGGTAAATACGCATAAAGCAGGTTGTATTTTATAATATGGTATAAATCAGTATAAACATCGCCGCGAACCACAAGCTAGCATTTTTAATCAATATGTTCACGATTAGAATCTTGAGGGAGTAAAGTTTCGATAGTGTCAGGAAATATCCATTTCCTGTGGTTGCGGTTAACTTATGTGCATAATTTATGCAGCTGCTAAAATGCCAATAAGCAGTGCAAAATTTAAGGCAGTAACTATGGCTATAAAATATTATTGTTTGCCCAAGTAAATATTATATATAGTTGAAATATGGTTGAAACATCATACATTTCTCTTGGTGAAGCTTATTCTCGAGCATCTTCCGATGTGTATCACTTGATCGAAAATCGTCCTCAATTCGCGTGGGATATGCTCGATGTACGTATAAACATGACAAGTACACACAGTTTACAGAGTACAGTCCATTTTTCGTTTTCTAAAAGTATGTGTGTGTGTGTGTGTGTACGCGCGTGCGTTGAGTGTCTACGTAGTATCGGGTCAAGTTCTGTGCTATTCCGATGCATGTGACAATTTACAACGCAAACTGTTGGATATGGCAAGTGAGTCAGTTCATGTGCCTGAAGTTTGCATCGTTGCTATCCAACGATTTCATTTTTTTTTTAACTTTTTAATTTCCTACAATTTCTTACTCAGTTCGGCTCTAGTGACTAAAAAAACATGGTAAAATGAATTTAAAATATTTTCAACCATCCGGACCAACCCTTATGGGGGGGTGAAATTTGAAGAATTCTATCTCCCGCACGTTTGATATAATCTATTTTTTTTTTGGCGTCGATGTAAGGTGGCATGAAAAGGGCCACGAAAAAAAAATCTCAACCCCCAAAATGTTCCGGAACGCAGTCATATAGGAGGGAGAACGGGGGGGGTGAAATTCGAAAACATTTTTTATTTCCGATGCATTCGACATAATCGATTTTTTTATTGATGGAGCCTGTAGGGTGGCTCGAAAGACGCCTCCAATAAAAAAATCAACCCTCTAAATGTTCCGGAACGCAGTCATATTGGGGCGGAAGGAGGTGGGGGAAATTCGAAATTTTTTTAAATTTCCGATGCATTCGACATAATCGATTTTTTTATTGATGGAGCCTGTAGGGTGGCTCAAAAGACAACTCCAATAAAAAAATCAACCCTCTAAATGTTCCGGAACGCAGTCATATGGGGGGCGGAAGGAGGTGGGGGAAATTCGAAATTTTTTTTTATTTCCGATGCATTCGACATAATCGATTTTTTTATTGATGGAGCCTGTAGGGTAGCTCAAAAGACGCCTCCAATAAAAAAATCAACCCTCTAAATGTTCCGGCACGCAGTCATATGGGGGCCGGAAGGAGGTGGGGGAAATTCGAATTTTTTATTTATTTCCGATGCATTCGACATAATCGATTTTTTTATTGGTGGAGCCTATAGGGTAGCTCAAAAGACGCCTCCAATAAAAAAAATCAACCCTCTAAATGTTCCGGAACGCAGTCATATGGGGGGCGGAAGGAGGTGGGGGAAAATCGATTTTTTTTTAAATTTCCGATGCATTCGACATAATCGATTTTTTTATTGATGGAGCCTGTAGGGTGGCTCAAAAGACGCCTCTAATAAAAAAATTAACCCTTTAAATGTTCCGCAACGCAGTCATATGGGGGGTGGGAGGTGGTGGGGCAAATTCGAAATTTTTTTTTATTTCCGATGCATTCGACATAATCGATTTTTTTATTGATGGAGCCTGTAGGGTGGCTCAAAAGACGCCTCCAATAAAAAAATCAGCCCTCTATATATTCCGGAACGCAGTCATATGGGGGGCGGAAGGAGGTGGGGGAAATTCGAATTTTTTATTTATTTCCGATGCATTCGACATAATCGATTTTTTTATTGATGGAGCCTGTAGGGTGGCTCAAAAGACGCCTCCAAGAAAAAAATCAACCCTCTAAATGTTCCGGAACGCAGTCATATGGGGGGCGGAAGGAGGTGGGGGAAAATCGATTTTTTTTTAAATTTCCGATGCATTCGACATAATCGATTTTTTTATTGATGGAGCCTGTAGGGTGGCTCAAAAGACGCCTCCAATAAAAAAATCAACCCTCTCAATGTTCCGGAACGCAGTCATATGGGGGGCGGAAGGTGGTGGGGGAAATTCGAAATTTTTTATTATTTCCGATGCATTCGACATAATCGATTTTTTTATTGATGGAGCCTGTAGGGTGGCTCAAAAGATGACTCCAATAAAAAAAATCAACCCTCTAAATGTTCCGGAACGCAGTCATATGGGGGGCGGAAGGTGGTGGGGGAAATTCGAAATTTTTTATTATTTCCGATGCATTCGACATAATCGATTTTTTTATTGATGGAGCCTGTAGGGTGGCTCAAAAGACGACTCCAATAAAAAAAATCAACCCTCTAAATGTTCCGGAACGCAGTCATATGGCGGGGAGAACGAGGGGGGTGAAATTCAAAAACATTTTCTATTTCCGCTGCATTCGACATAATCGATTTTTTTATTCATGGAGCCTGTAGGGTGGCTCAAAAGACGCCTCCAATAAAAAAATCAACCCTCTAAATGTTCCGGAACGCCGTCATATGGGGGGCGGAAGGAGGTGGGGGAAAATCGAAATTTTTTTTTTTTCCGTTGCATTCGACATAATCGATTTTTTTATTGATGGAGCCTGTAGGGTAGCTCAAAAGACGCCTCCAATAAAAAAATCAACCCTCTAAATGTTCCGGAACGCAGTCATATGGGGGGCGGAAGGAGGTGGCGGAAATTCGAATTTTTTATTTATTTCCGATGCATTCGACATAATCGATTTTTTTATTGATGGAGCCTGTAGGGTGGCTCAAAAGACGCCTCCAATAAAAAAAATCGACCCTCTAAATGTTCCGGAACGCAGTCATATGGGGGGCGGAAGGAGGTGGGGGAAAATCGATTTTTTTTTTTATTTCCGATGCATTCGACATAACCGATTTTTTGATTGATGGAGCCTGAAGGGTGGCTCAAAAGAAGCCTCCAATAAAAAAATCAACCCTCTAAATGTTCCGGAACGCAGTCATATGGGGGGTGGAAGGTGGTGGGGGAAATTCGAAATTTTTTTTTATTTCCGATGCATTCGACATAATCCATTTTTTTATTGATGGAGCCTGTAGGGTGGCTCAAAAGACGCCTCCAATAAAAAAATCAGCCCTCTAAATGTTCCGGAACGCAGTCGTATGGGGGGCGGAAGGAGGTGGGGGCAAATCGATTTTTTTTTTAATTTCCGATGAATTCGACATAATCTATTTTTTTATTGATGGAGCCTGTAGGGTGGCTCAAAAGACGCCTCCAATAAAAAAATCAACCCTCCAAATGTTCCGGAACGCAGTCATATGGGGGGCGGAAGGTGGTGGGGGAAATTCGAATTTTTTTATTATTTCCGATGCATTCGACATAATCGATTTTTTTATTGATGGAGCCTGTAGGGTGGCTCAAAAGACGACTCCAATCAAAAAAATCAACCCTCTAAATGTTCCGGAACGCAGTCATATGGCGGGGTGAACGAGGGGGGTGAAATTCAAAAACATTTTCTATTTCCGCTGCATTCGACATAATAGATTTTTTTATTGATGGAGCCTGTAGGGTGGCTCAAAAGACGCCTCCAATAAAAAAATCAGCCCTCTAAATGTTCCGGAACGCAGTCATATGGGGGGCGGAAGGAGGTGGGGGAAATTCGAATTTTTTATTTATTTCCGATGCATTCGACATAATCGATTTTTTTTTATGGAGCCTGTAGGGTGGCTCAAAAGACGCCTCCAAGAAAAAAATCAACCCTCTAAATGTTCCGGAACGCAGTCATATGGGGGGCGGAAGGAAGTGGGGGAAAATCGATTTTTTTTTAAATTTCCGATGCATTCGACATAATCGATTTTTTTATTGATGGAGCCTGTAGGGTGGCTCAAAAGACGCCTCCAATAAAAAAATCAACCCTCTAGATGTTCCGGAACGCAGTCATATGGAGGGCGGAAGGAGGTGGGGGAAAATCGAAATTTTTTTTTTCCGATGCATTCGACATAATCGATTTTTTTATTGATGGAGCCTGTAGGGTGGCTCAAAAGACGCCTCCAATAAAAAAATCAACCCTCTAAATGTTCCGGAACGCAGTCATATGGGAGGCGGAAGGTGGTGGGGGAAATTCGAAATTTTTTATTATTTCCGATGCATTCGACATAATCGATTTTTTTATTGATGGAGCCTATAGGGTGGCTCAAAAGACGACTCCAATAAAAAAAATCAACCCTCTAAATGTTCCAGAACGCAGTCATATGGCGGGGAGAACGAGGGGGGTGAAATTCAAAAACATTTTCTATTTCCGCTGCATTCGACATAATCGATTTTTTTATTCATGGAGCCTGTAGGGTGGCTCAAAACACGCCTCCAATAAAAAAATCAACCCTCTAAATGTTCCGGAACGCAGTCATATGGGGGGCGGAAGGAGGTCGGGGAAAATCGAAATTTTATTTTATTTCCGATGCATTCGACATAATCGATTTTTTTATTGATGGAGCCTGTAGGGTGGCTCAAAAGACGCCTCCAATAAAAAAATCAGCCCTCTAAATGTTCCGGTCACGCAGTCATATGGGGGGCGGAAGGTGGTGGGGGAAATTCGAAATTTTCTTTTATTTCCGATGCATTCGACATAATCGATTTTTTTATTGATGGAGTCTGTAGGGTGGCTCAAAAGACGCCTCCAATAAAAAAATCAGCCCTCTAAATGTTCCGGAACGCAGTCATATGGGGGGCGGAAGGAGGTGGGGGAAATTCGAATTTTTTATTTATTTCCGATGCATTCGACATAATCGATTTTTTTTTTATGGAGTCTGTAGGGTGGCTCAAAAGACGCCTCCAATAAAAAAATCAAGCCTCTAAATGTTCCGGAACGCAGTCATATGGGGGGCGGAAGGAGGTGGGGGAAAATCGATTTTTTTATTTATTTCCGATGCATTCGACATAATCGATTTTTTTATTGATGGAGCCTGTAGGGTGGCTCAAAAGACGCCTCCAATAAAAAAATAAATCCTCTAAATGTTCCGGAACGCAGTCATATGGGAGGTGGAAGGTGGTGGGGGAAATTCGAAATTTTCTTTTATTTCCGATGCATTCGACATAATCGATTTTTTTATTGATGGAGTCTGTAGGGTGGCTCAAAAGACGCCTCCAATAAAAAAATCAGCCCTCTAAATGTTCCGGAACGCAGTCATATGGGGGGCGGATGGAGGTGGGGGAAATTCGAATTTTTTATTTATTTCCAATGCATTCGACATAATCGATTTTTTTATTGATGGAGCCTGTAGGGTAGCTCAAACGACGCCTCCAATAAAAAAATCAACCCTCTAAATGTTCCGGAACGCAGTCATATGGGGGGCGGAAGGTGGTGGGGGAAATTCGAAATTTTTTATTATTTCCGATGCATTCGACATAATCGATTTTTTTATTGATGGAGCCTGTATGGTGGCCCAAAAGAGGCATCCAAAAAAAAATCGGCCCACTAAATATTCCGGAACTCAGTCATATTGGGGGGGTGGAGGAGGTGGGGGAAATTCGAATTTTTTAAAAATTTTCGATGCATTCGACAAAATCGATTATTTTATTGATGGAGTCTGTAGGTAGGCCCAAAAGACGCCGCCGAAAAAAAATCGGCCCTCCAAATGTTTCGGAACGCAGTCATATCGGGGTGGAAGGAAAGGGGGAAATTCGAAAAAAACCTTCATCTTTGAATGATGTTGAATTTTGCATCGTTGGAACGCAATGAAAATTCTCTTCTGTTTTCGTATTTCCTCATTTCCATTATTATCCAGAAACTTTACTCACGTATTTAGGCTGGAGATTTCTAATGAGTATACTGAAAAACGTTTCAGTGAATTTGGAGAGCTGAACCTGCGAAAAAAAATTGGCCCACAAACCTTTCGTTGTGTTCTAACAATGCAAACTTCAATATCGTTATCTCCGGTGCATTAAAAATGACCCAACTTAACCCAACTTAGCCCATCTTAACCCGTCTTAACCCAAACAACCCCAAACAAACCCAAACAAGCCCATCTTAACCCCAAACAGCCCCACCTTAACCCAAACAACCCTATCTAAACCCAAACAACCCCATCTTAACCCAAACAACCCCGACTTAACCCAACTGGGTTAAGCTGGGTTAAGTTGGGTCTTAACCCAACGCAGTTGGGTTTGTTTGGGTTAAGTCGGGTTTGTTCGGGTTAAGATGGGTTAAGATGGGTTAAGATGGGTTAAGATGGGTTAAGATGGGTTAAGATGGGTTAAGATGGGTTAAGATGGGTTAAGATGGGTTAAGATGGGTTAAGATGGGTTAAGATGGGTTAAGATGGGTTAAGATGGGTTAAGATGGGTTAAGATGGGTTAAGATGGGTTAAGATGGGTTAAGATGGGTTAAGATGGGTTAAGATGGGTCAAGATGGGTTAAGATGGGTCAAGATGGGTCAAGATGGGTCAAGATGGGTCAAGATGGGTCAAGATGGGTCAAGATGGGTCAAGATGGGTCAAGATGGGTCAAGATGGGTCAAGATGGGTCAAGATGGGTCAAGATGGGTCAAGATGGGTCAAGATGGGTCAAGATGGGTCAAGATGGGTCAAGATGGGTCAAGATGGGTCAAGATGGGTCAAGATGGGTCAAGATGGGTCAAGATGGGTCAAGATGGGTCAAGATGGGTCAAGATGGGTCAAGATGGGTCAAGATGGGTCAAGATGGGTCAAGATGGGTCAAGATGGGTCAAGATGGGTCAAGATGGGTCAAGATGGGTCAAGATGGGTCAAGATGGGTCAAGATGGGTGAAGATGGGTCAAGATGGGTCAAGATGGGTCAAGATGGGTCAAGATGGGTTAAGATGGGTTTGTTTGGGCTGGTTTGGGCTGGTTTGGGCTGGTTTGGGTTAAGATGGGTTAAGATGGGTTAAGATGGGTTAAGATGGGTTAAGATGGGTTAAGATGGGTCAAGATGGGTCAAGATGGGTCAAGATGGGTCAAGATGGGTCAAGATGGGTCAAGATGGGTCAAGATGGGTCAAGATGGGTCAAGATGGGTCAAGATGGGTCAAGATGGGTCAAGATGGGTCAAGATGGGTCAAGATGGGTCAAGATGGGTTAAGATGGGTTAAGATGGGTTAAGATGGGTTAAGATGGGTTAAGATGGGTTAAGATGGGTTGAGATGGGTTGAGATGGGTTAAGATGGGTCAAGATGGGTTAAGATGGGTTAAGATGGGTTAAGATGGGTTAAGATGGGTTAAGATGGGTTAAGATGGGTTAAGATGGGTTAAGATGGGTTAAGATGAGTTAAGATGGGTTAAGATGGGGTTGTTTGGGCGGATTTGGGTTTGTTTGGGTTAAGATGGGTTAAGATGGGTTAAGATGGGTTAAGACGGGTTAAGAGGGGGTTGTTTGGGCTGATTTGGGTTTGTTTGGGGTTGTTTGGGTTAAGATGGGTTAAGATGGGTTAAGATGGGTTAAGATGGGTTAAGATGGGTTAAGATGGGTTAAGATGGGTTAAGATGGGTTAAGATGGGTTAAGATGGGTTAAGATGGGTTAAGATGGGTTAAGATGGGTTGTTTGGGTTAAGATGGGTTAAGGCGGGTTTGTTTGGGCTGGTTTGGGTTAAGATGGGTTAAGATGGGTTAAGATGGGTTAAGGCGGGGTTGTTTGGGCCGGTTTGGGTTAAGATGGGTTAAGGCGGGGTTGTTTGGGCCGGTTTGGGTTAAGATGGGTTAAGATGGGTTAAGATGGGTTAAGATGGGTTAAGATGGGTTAAGATGGGTTAAGATGGGTTAAGGTGGGTTCGTTTGGGCTGGTTTGGGTTAAGATGGGTTAAGATGGGTTAAGATGGGTTAAGATGGGTTAAGATGGGGTTGTTTGGGTTTGTTTGCGTTAAGATGGGTTAAGATGGGTTAAGATGGGTCGTTTGGACTGGTTTGGGTTTGTTTGGGTTAAGATGGGTTAACAATTCGTTTAATTGTCCAAAAGTGACGAAAACTGAGGAAAGTGACTGAAGCGCGTTCCGAATTGTAGGGCGTATAAATTTATAAATCTTGATTGTTTCGTTAAAATATCTTAAGGTCGTTTTGTAGAAAATGTTATTCCCTTCAAAAATGGAACAATCATTTTTATTCACCACCCACACCTTTTCGGTGATATTTGCGCGATAATGAGAAAAAACGTGTTTTTCCGATGGTTTTTTGCATATTGTTTAAAAATAAACGACTTTCGAGGTTGTACCAAATTTTTGGTCGTATAAATTAAGATCTGAAACAACTGACGCTGGTCCCATCCATCGTAGATTTTTTCTGAGTTTGGCTGCAGTATCGTCTTCGTTTCCTGGCCTATTATAAAGTCCGTACGAAATCGTACTACGCTACGCTTATGCCTGGAGAGGGGGCAGTGGGGATATCCGACGCCGGATCGCCAATGCGAAGCAGCTAGCTAGTGCAGCCAGATCGCGCGTAAAAGTTACCCCCTCTCTAGTCTCTTACGCGCCCATCACACAATCATAGTAGCGCGTGTCCGTGGGCGAGCGACGCTCGGACATCTTCGGAAACAGCCGAGTGCGGTCGAACTGTCCCAACCGCGCCTTCAGCAGCTACACCAACACATGGACGCTGAGCAAGTTCATGTGCGGCCAAGCCGAACGAAGGCTTCGAGGGAAAAGGCAATCTGAGCACGGCTCGCGCGTGACGTCACCCGACGGCACGCGCGAGGCTTTTAGATGATTTCAATGCTTATTTAGCTCTTGATTCTCTGCGTTATTAATGTATACAAAAAAATGTATCGCGCACTCTGAACGCTTCTTTTTTTAGGTTATACGTTGATTTAAAGATAATAATAAATCTTAATTACAACTATTTATCTTCTAAAAAATTGTTAACGCTTTACTCACACCCGTCCTTATGCCAAATAAATTATAATTCAGAAAAGTAAGCGAAAATATATTTATATTCGTATTATTATATTAATTCTCATATACTTTCATCAAGCGATAAAGCATTATCCCCAAAAACAATCATCCATCCGGTCGCGAATCGTAAGTACCAGAAAGTGAACATAAATCGACACAAAAAATTAAGGGAGCAAGAAAAGGTGAACTTCGTCAAAAATGGTCGTACAAAAAAAAAAGGATTATGAAGCTTCAAGTTTCTAGTTTTAGTTCCGACAATGTTTTTTTTTTGAGAATCACTGATTGCGCGGTCGGAAGAAATATCACGGCAAAAAAAATTTTGCAAATTTTTACGTTTTTCAAAGTTCTGCGCGGGTTTTGGTGATTTTTTTCGGACTTCACCAATATCGAGGTATTGATCCCATTCAATTCACTTCAATTTGCTTTTTTTAATCTCCTTACGACCATTTTTCGCTGGGATATCTCAGGAACTAATGGTCGTACGGGAATTCAATCGGTGGTTATGGAAACGTGAATACATACACTACAAGCTCTGATTATTATTGTAGTGAAACTTTTATTTTTTATTTTTGTCATTAGTTTTAGAAAAGTACAAAAGAAACGATGTTTTGTTGGTTTTTATGAAATCTACCGCTACTTTGCAAATATTGCGATAAACACTAATGTTTATGGACGGTCATTCAGCTCAATATGTCCCCAAGAGCCATGCAAAATGCCAAGTTGATCCGATTATCGGTCTTTCTTGCCCGATTGACCAAAATTTGAAAAAAAATTAAAGGAACAAGTTTCCCCCTTTTCAGACATCATTTCAGGTTATTAACAGAAAAAAAACTTTTCATTACTTTTCATACAATTGGGTATTGAGCACGCATTAAATGTTGGAAAAGAACCCTGAAAATCGTATTGACTAATAAGTTTTGAAAAAAAAATTCTTTAATAAAAAGAATGTTGAAAGTCTTTTTTTTCCAAAAAAATCGATTTCGAATTTTTTTTTAAATGTTAACATTTTTTTCAAATCAACATTGTACCGCCAGCATTAGAATTACCCAAAGCGTACCACGGGGAGGTACGCTTTGGGTAATTCTACGTACGCTTTGGGTAATTCTAATGCTGGCGGTACAATGTTGAATCGAGAAAAATGTAAAAATTAATAAAAAAAAAATTCGAAAATTTCTAGTCAATATGATTTTCAGGGTTCTTTTCCAACATTTAATGCGTACTCAATACCCAATTGTCCAAAAAATAGTGAAAATTTTTTTTTCCTCTTATTAATCATGAAATGATGTTTGAGAAGGAGGAAGGCTCCTTTAATTTTTTTTCATATTTTGGTCAATCCGGCAAGAAAGACCGATGAACGGATCAATTTGGAATTTTGCATGGCTCTTGGGAACATATTGAGCTGAATGACCGTCCATAAACATTAGTGTTTATCGCAATATTTTCAAAGTAGCGGTGGATTTTATAAAAACCAAGAAAATATCGTTTTTTTGTAATTCTTTAAAACTGATGGCAAAAATAATTTTTTTAAACCTACAATAATAATCAGAACTTGTAGAGTATGTATTCACGTTTCCAAAACTGCCGGTCGAATTCCCGTACGACCATTAGTTCCTGAGATATCGATGACTGAAGACAAAAGGACGTTTTTTCATTCAAAGGCCGATATCTCAGCGAAAAATGGTCGTTCGGAGATTGAAAAAAAAAGCAAATTGAAGGAAATTAAATAGGTTCAATGACCTTGATAATGGTCAAGTCCGAAAAAAATCTCCAAAACCCGTGCACAACTTTGAAAAACGTAAAAATTTGCAAAAATTTTTTTTGCCGTGATATTTCTTCCGACCGCGCAATCAGTGATTCTCAACAAAAAACATCATAGTCGGGACTAAAACTAGAAACTTGAAGCTTCAACATGCTTTTTTTGTACGACCACTTTTGACGAAGTTCAACTTTTCTTGCTCCCATTTTCTGTGTCAATGTATGTTCACTTTCTGGTACTTACGATTCGCGGCCGGATGGATGATTGTTTTTGGGGATAATACTTTATCGCTTGATGAAAGTATATGAGAATGAATATAATAATACGAAGGTAAATAGATTTCCGCTTACTTTTATGAATGACAATTTATTTGGCATAGGGACGGGTGTGAGTAAAGCGCAAACAATTTTTTAGACGATAAATAAGTTGTATTTTAGATTTATTGTTATATTTAAATTAACGTAAAAACTAATAAAATAAGCGGTCAGAGTGCGCGATAAATATTTCGACACTAAAGATAACTAATAAAAATGACTAATCAAATAAGAATTAATAGTAATCATGATGAAAAAAAGCGCTGAGCGTGAGGAACGATCCTGCGCCGTGAAGCCATGAACGTTACCAACGGGACGATCCTACCACTTGTGTTAAAAATGCACTTTCTGGCACTTACGATTGGCGGCCGGATGGATGATTGACTTGTTTTTGGGGATAATGCTTTATCGCATGATGAAAATATGAGAATTAATATAATAATACGCTTCGTTATTATATTATCGTTCGTTCGCTATTTTCGCTTACTTTCCTGAATTATAATTTATTTGGCATAAGGACGGGTGTGAGTAAAGCGTAAACAATTTTTTAGAAAAAAAATAAGTCGTAATTTAGATTTATTATTATATTTAAATTAACGTATAAACTAAAAAAATAAGCGTTCAGAGTGCGCGATACATTTTTGTATACATTAATAACGCAGAGAATCAAGAGCTAAATAAACGTTGAAATCATCTAAAAGCCTCGCGCGTGACATCACCCGACGGCACGCGCGAGTCGTGCTCAAATTTCTTTTTCCCTCGAAGCCTTCGTTCGGCTTGGCCGCACATTAGCGTAGTCAGCGTCTATGGATTGGTGTAGCTGCCGAAGGCGCGGTCGGGACACTTCGACCGCACTCGGCTCTTCCCGAAGTTGTCCAAGCGTCGCTCGCTTACGGACACGCGCTACTATGATTGTGTGACGAGCGCGTAAGAGACTAGAGAGGGGGTAACGTTTACGCGCGATCTGGCTGCACTACGCTACCAAACGAGAGGACCTGTGCTGGGCGTTCGACGCTCCGACGAGAGGTAAGGAGAGGTAGGCGAACATTGCCGACGATGCACGAGCGAGAGAGGCAGTGCAGCCATATCGCGCGAAACGTTACCCCCTCTCTAGTCTCTTACGCGCCCATGCAATCATAGTAGCGCGTGTCCGTGAGCGAACGACGCTTGGACACTTCGGAAAGAGCCGAGTGCGGTCGAGCTATCCCGACCGCGCCTTAGGCAGCGACACCAATGCATGGACGCTGAGACGTTCATGCGCGGCCAAGCCGAAACGAAGGCTTCGAGGCAAAAAGCAATCTGAGCACGACTCGCGCGTGACGTCACCCGACGACACGCGCGGGGCTTCTAGATGATTTCAAAGCTTATTTAGCTCTTGCTTTTCTGCGTCGTTAACGCTCTAAACGCTTATTTTTTTAGTGTATACGTTAATTTAAATATAATAATAAATATAATTACAACTTATTTATCTTGTAAAAAATTGTTTACGCTTCACTCACACCCGTCCCTTTACCAAATAAATTGTAGTTCATAAAGGTAGGCGGAAATATATTTATATTCGTATTATTATATTCATTCTCATATACTATCATCAAGCGATAAAGTATTATCCCCAAAGAACGATCGTCCATCCGGCCGCGAATCGTAAGTACCAGAAAGTGAACATCCACTGACATAAAAAATGAAAGGGGCAAGAAAAGTTGACCACTTTTTCCGTGCTTTTCGAAAGGCTGTAACTTTGTCGAAAAATGGTCATACAAAAAAAAGGATTTTGAAGCTTGAAATTTCTAGTTTTTAGTTCCGAGAATGATTTTTTTTTAGAATCACTGATTGCGCGGTCGGAAAAAATATGACGACAAAATAAATGGTGCAAATTTTTACTTTTTTCAAAGTTCTATACGGGTTTCGGAGATTTTTTCCAGACTTAACCAATATCAAGGTCATTGAGCCTATTTAATTCACTTCAATTTGCTTTTTTTAAATCTCCGTACGACCATTTTTCGCTGAGATATCGGCCTTTGAATGAAAAAACGTCCTTTTGTCTTCAGTCATCGATATCTCAGGAACTAATGGTCATACGGGAATTCGAGGGTTGATTTTTGTATTGGAGGCGTCTTTTGAGCTACCCTACAGGCTCCATGAATAAAAAAATCGATTATGTCGAATGCATCGGAAATAAAAAAAAATTTCGAATTTCCCCCACCTCCTTCCGCCCCCCATATGACTGCGTTCCGGAACATTTAGAGGGTTGATTTTTGTATTGGAGGCGTCTTTTGAGCTACCCTACAGGCTCCATGAATAAAAAAATCGATTATGTCGAATGCATCGGAAATAAAAAAAAATTTCGAATTTCCCCCACCTCCTTCCGCCCCCCATATGACTGCGTTCCGGAACATTTAGAGGGTTGATTTTTGTATTGGAGGCGTCTTTTGAGCTACCCTACAGGCTCCATGAATAAAAAAATCGATTATGTCGAATGCATCGGAAATAAAAAAAAATTTCGAATTTCCCCCACCTCCTTCCGCCCCCCATTTGACTGCGTTCCGGAACATTTAGAGGGCTGATTTTTTCATTGGAGGCGTCTTTTGAGCCACCCTACAGGCTCCATGAATAAAAAAATCGATTATGTCGAATGCATCGGAAATAAAAAAAAATTTCGAATTTCCCCCACCTCCTTCCGCCCCCCATATGACTGCGTTCCGGAACATTTAGAGGGTTGATTTTTGTATTGGAGGCGTCTTTTGAGCTACCCTACAGGCTCCATGAATAAAAAAATCGATTATGTCGAATGCATCGGAAATAAAAAAAAATTTCGAATTTCCCCCACCTCCTTCCGCCCCCCATATGACTGCGTTCCGGAACATTTAGAGGGTTGATTTTTGTATTGGAGGCGTCTTTTGAGCTACCCTACAGGCTCCATGAATAAAAAAATCGATTATGTCGAATGCATCGGAAATAAAAAAAAATTTCGAATTTCCCCCACCTCCTTCCGCCCCCCATTTGACTGCGTTCCGGAACATTTAGAGGGCTGATTTTTTCATTGGAGGCGTCTTTTGAGCCACCCTACAGGCTCCATGAATAAAAAAATCGATTATGTCGAATGCATCGGAAATAAAAAAAAATTTCGAATTTCCCCCACCTCCTTCCGCCCCCCATATGACTGCGTTCCGGAACATTTAGAGGGTTGATTTTTGTATTGGAGGCGTCTTTTGAGCTACCCTACAGGCTCCATGAATAAAAAAATCGATTATGTCGAATGCATCGGAAATAAAAAAAAATTTCGAATTTCCCCCACCTCCTTCCGCCCCCCATATGACTGCGTTCCGGAACATTTAGAGGGTTGATTTTTGTATTGGAGACGTCTTTTGAGCTACCCTACAGGCTCCATGAATAAAAAAATCGATTATGTCGAATGCATCGGAAATAAAAAAAGATTTCGAATTTCCCCCACCTCCTTCCGCCCCCCATTTGACTGCGTTCCGGAACATTTAGAGGGCAGATTTTTTCATTGGAGGCGTCTTTTGAGCCACCCTACAGGCTCCATGAATAAAAAAATCGATTATGTCGAATGCATCGGAAATAAAAAAAAATTTCGAATTTCCCCCACCTCCTTCCGCCCCCCATATGACTGCGTTCCGGAACATTTAGAGGGTTGATTTTTGTATTGGAGGCGTCTTTTGAGCTACCCTACAGGCTCCATGAATAAAAAAATCGATTATGTCGAATGCATCGGAAATAAAAAAAAATTTCGAATTTCCCCCACCTCCTTCCGCCCCCCATATGACTGCGTTCCGGAACATTTAGAGGGCTGATTTTTTCATTGGAGGCGTCTTTTGAGCCACCCTACAGGCTCCATGAATAAAAAAATCAATTATGTCGAATGCATCGGAAATAAAAAAAAATTTCGAATTTCCCCCACCTCCTTCCGCCCCCCATTTGACTGCGTTCCGGAACATTTAGAGGGCTGATTTTTTCATTGGAGGCGTCTTTTGAGCCACCCTACAGGCTCCATGAATAAAAAAATCGATTATATCGAATGCATCGGAAATAAAAAAAAATTTCGAATTTCCCCCACCTCCTTCCGCCCCCCATATGACTGCGTCCCGGAACATTTAGAGGGTTGATTTTTGTATTTGAGGCGTCTTTTGAGCCACCCTACAGGCTCCATGAATAAAAAAATCGATTATGTCGAATGCATCGGAAATAAAAAAAAATTTCGAATTTCCCCCACCTCCTTCCGCCCCCCATATGACTGCGTTCCGGAACATTTAGAGGGTTGATTTTTGTATTCGAGGCGTCTTTTGAGCTACCCTACAGGCTCCATGAATAAAAAAATCGATTATGTCGAATGCATCGGAAATAAAAAAAAATTTCGAATTTCCCCCACCTCCTTCCGCCCCCCATATGACTGCGTTCCGGAACATTTAGAGGGTTGATTTTTGTATTCGAGGCGTCTTTTGAGCTACCCTACAGGCTCCATGAATAAAAAAATCGATTATGTCGAATGCATCGGAAATAAAAAAAAATTTCGAATTTCCCCCACCTCCTTCCGCCCCCCATATGACTGCGTTCCGGAACATTTAGAGGGTTGATTTTTGTATTGGAGGCGTCTTTTGAGCTACCCTACAGGCTCCATGAATAAAAAAATCGATTATGTCGAATGCATCGGAAATAAAAAAAAATTTCGAATTTCCCCCACCTCCTTCCGCCCCCCATATGACTGCGCTCCGGAACATTTAGAGGGCTGATTTTTTTATTGGAGGCGTCTTTTGAGCCACCCTACAGGCTCCATGAATAAAAAAATCGATTATGTCGAATGCATCGGAAATAAAAAAAAATTTCGAATTTCCCCCACCTCCTTCCGCCCCCCATATGACTGCGTTCCGGAACATTTAGAGGGTTGATTTTTGTATTGGAGGCGTCTTTTGAGCTACCCTACAGGCTCCATGAATAAAAAAATCGATTATGTCGAATGCATCGGAAATAAAAAAAAATTTCGAATTTCCCCCACCTCCTTCCGCCCCCCATTTGACTGCGTTCCGGAACATTTAGAGGGCTGATTTTTTCATTGGAGGCGTCTTTTGAGCCACCCTACAGGCTCCATGAATAAAAAAATCGATTATGTCGAATGCATCGGAAATAAAAAAAAATTTCGAATTTCCCCCACCTCCTTCCGCCCCCCATATGACTGCGTTCCGGAACATTTAGAGGGTTGATTTTTGTATTCGAGGCGTCTTTTGAGCTACCCTACAGGCTCCATGAATAAAAAAATCGATTATGTCGAATGCATCGGAAATAAAAAAAAATTTCGAATTTCCCCCACCTCCTTCCGCCCCCCATATGACTGCGTTCCGGAACATTTAGAGGGTTGATTTTTGTATTGGAGGCGTCTTTTGAGCTACCCTACAGGCTCCATGAATAAAAAAATCGATTATGTCGAATGCATCGGAAATAAAAAAAAATTCCGAATTTCCCCCACCTCCTTCCGCCCCCCATATGACTGCGTTCCGGAACATTTAGAGGGCTGATTTTGTTTATTGGAGGCGTCTTTTGAGCCACCCTGCATGCTCCATCCATAAAAAAATCGATTATGTCGAATGCATCGGAAATAGAAAATGTTTCTGAATTTCATCCCCCCTTTCTCCCCCCCCCATATGACTGCGTTCCGGAACATTTACAGGGTTGATTTTTTTATTGGAGGCGTCTTTTGAGCCACCCTACAGGCTCCATCAATAAAAAAATCGATTATGTCAAATGCATCGGAAATTTAAAAAAATTTGGAATTTCCCCCACCTCCTTCCGCCCCAATATGACTGCGTTCCGGAACATTTAGAGGGTTGATTTTTTTATTGGAGGCGTCTTTTGAGCTACCCTACAGGCTCCATGAATAAAAAAATCGATTATGTCGAATGCATCGGAAATAAAAAAAAATTTCGAATTTCCCCCACCTCCTTCCGCCCCCCATATGACTGCGTTCCGGAACATTTAGAGGGTTGATTTTTGTATTCGAGGCGTCTTTTGAGCTACCCTACAGGCTCCATGAATAAAAAAATCGATTTTGTCGAATGCATCGGAAATAAAAAAAAATTTCGAATTTCCTCCACCTCCTTCCGCCCCCCATATGACTGCGTTCCGGAACATTTAGAGGGTTGATTTTTGTATTGGAGGCGTCTTTTGAGCTACCCTACAGGCTCCATGAATTAAAAAATCGATTATGTCGAATGCATCGGAAATAAAAAAAAAATCGAATTTCCCCCACCTCCTTCCGCCCCCCATTTGACTGCGTTCCGGAACATTTAGAGGGTTGATTTTTGTATTGGAGGCGTCTTTTGAGCTACCCTACAGGCTCCATGAATAAAAAAATCGATTATGTCGAATGCATCGGAAATAAAAAAAAATTTCGAATTTCCCCCACCTCCTTCCGCCCCCCATATGACTGCGTTCCGGAACATTTAGAGGGTTGATTTTTGTATTGGAGGCGTCTTTCGAGCTACCCTACAGGCTCCATGAATAAAAAAATCGATTATGTCGAATGCATCGGAAATAAAAAAAAATTTCGAATTTCCCCCACCTCCTTCCGCCCCCCATTTGACTGCGTTCCGGAACATTTAGAGGGCTGATTTTTTCATTGGAGGCGTCTTTTGAGCCACCCTACAGGCTCCATCAATAAAAAAATCGATTATGTCGAATGCATCGGAAATAAAAAAAAATTTCGAATTTCCCCACCTCCTTCCGCCCCCCATATGACTGCGTTCCGGAACATTTAGAGGGTTGATTTTTGTATTGGAGGCGTCTTTTGAGCTACCCTACAGGCTCCATGAATAAAAAAATCGATTATGTCGAATGCATCGGAAATCAAAAATATTTCGAATTTCCCCCACCTTCTTCCGCCCCCCATTTGACTGCGTTCCGGAACATTTAGAGGGCTGATTTTTTCATTGGAGGCGTCTTTTGAGCCACCCTACAGGCTCCATGAATAAAAAAATCGATTATGTCGAATGCATCGGAAATAAAAAAAAATTCCGAATTTCCCCCACCTCCTTCCGCCCCCCATATGACTGCGTTCCGGAACATTTAGAGGGTTGATTTTTGTATTGGAGGCGTCTTTTGAGCTACCCTACAGGCTCCATGAATAAAAAAATCGATTATGTCGAATGCATCGGAAATAAAAAAAAATTTCGAATTTCCCCCACCTCCTTCCGCCCCCCATATGACTGCGTTCCGGAACATTTAGAGGGCTGATTTTTTCATTGGAGGCGTCTTTTGAGCCACCCTACAGGCTCCATGAATAAAAAAATCAATTATGTCGAATGCATCGGAAATAAAAAAAAATTTCGAATTTCCCCCACCTCCTTCCGCCCCCCATTTGACTGCGTTCCGGAACATTTAGAGGGCTGATTTTTTCATTGGAGGCGTCTTTTGAGCCACCCTACAGGCTCCATGAATAAAAAAATCGATTATGTCGAATGCATCGGAAATAAAAAAAAATTTCGAATTTCCCCCACCTCCTTCCGCCCCCCATATGACTGCGTTCCGGAACATTTAGAGGGTTGATTTTTGTATTTGAGGCGTCTTTTGAGCCACCCTACAGGCTCCATGAATAAAAAAATCGATTATGTCGAATGCATCGGAAATAAAAAAAAATTTCGAATTTCCTCCACCTCCTTCCGCCCCCCATATGACTGCGTTCCGGAACATTTAGAGGGTTGATTTTTGTATTCGAGGCGTCTTTTGAGCTACCCTACAGGCTCCATGAATAAAAAAATCGATTATGTCGAATGCATCGGAAATTAAAAAAAATTTCGAATTTCCCCCACCTCCTTCCGCCCCCCATATGACTGCGTTCCGGAACATTTAGAGGGTTGATTTTTGTATTCGAGGCGTCTTTTGAGCTACCCTACAGGCTCCATGAATAAAAAAATCGATTATGTCGAATGCATCGGAAATAAAAAAAAATTTCGAATTTCCCCCATCTCCTTCCGCCCCCCATATGACTGCGTTCCGGAACATTTAGAGGGTTGATTTTTGTATTGGAGGCGTCTTTTGAGCTACCCTACAGGCTCCATGAATAAAAAAATCGATTATGTCGAATGCATCGGAAATAAAAAAAAATTTCGAATTTCCCCCACCTCCTTCCGCCCCCCATTTGACTGCGCTCCGGAACATTTAGAGGGCTGATTTTTTTATTGGAGGCGTCTTTTGAGCCACCCTACAGGCTCCATGAATAAAAAAATCGATTATGTCGAATGCATCGGAAATAAAAAAAAATTTCGAATTTCCCCCACCTCCTTCCGCCCCCCATATGACTGCGTTCCGGAACATTTAGAGGGTTGATTTTTGTATTGGAGGCGTCTTTTGAGCTACCCTACAGGCTCCATGAATAAAAAAATCGATTATGTCGAATGCATCGGAAATAAAAAAAATTTTCGAATTTCCCCCACCTCCTTCCGCCCCCCATTTGACTGCGTTCCGGAACATTTGGAGGGCTGATTTTTTCATTGGAGGCGTCTTTTGAGCCACCCTACAGGCTCCATGAATAAAAAAATCGATTATGTCGAATGCATCGGAAATAAAAAAAAATTTCGAATTTCCCCCACCTCCTTCCGCCCCCCATATGACTGCGTTCCGGAACATTTAGAGGGTTGATTTTTGTATTGGAGGCGTCTTTTGAGCTACCCTACAGGCTCCATGAATAAAAAAATCGATTATGTCGAATGCATCGGAAATAAAAAAAATTTCGAATTTCCCCCACCTCCTTCCGCCCCCCATTTGACTGCGTTCCGGAACATTTAGAGGGCTGATTGTTTCATTGGAGGCGTCTTTTGAGCCACCCTACAGGCTCCATCAATAAAAAAATCGATTATGTCGAATGCATCGGAAATAAATAAAAAAAATCGATTTTCCCCCACCTCCTTCCACCCCCCATATGACTGCGTTCCGGAACATTTAGAGGGTTGATTTTTGTATTGGAGGCGTCTTTTGAGCTACCCTACAGGCTCCATGAATAAAAAAATCGATTATGTCGAATGCATCGGAAATAAAAAAAAATTTCGAATTTCCCCCACCTCCTTCCGCCCCCCATATGACTGCGTTCCGGAACATTTAGAGGGTTGATTTTTGTATTGGAGGCGTCTTTTGAGCTACCCTACAGGCTCCATGAATAAAAAAATCGATTATGTCGAATGCATCGGAAATAAAAAAAATTTCGAATTTCCCCCACCTCCTTCCGCCCCCCATTTGACTGCGTTCCGGAACATTTAGAGGGCTGATTTTTTCATTGGAGGCGTCTTTTATGCCACCCTACAGGCTCCATCAATAAAAAAATCGATTATGTCGAATGCATCGGAAATAAATAAAAAAAATCGATTTTCCCCCACCTCCTTCCACCCCCCATATGACTGCGTTCCGGAACATTTAGAGGGTTGATTTTTGTATTGGAGGCGTCTTTTGAGCTACCCTACAGGCTCCATGAATAAAAAAATCGATTATGTCGAATGCATCGGAAATAAAAAAAAATTTCGAATTTCCCCCACCTCCTTCCGCCCCCCATATGACTGCGTTCCGGAACATTTAGAGGGTTGATTTTTGTATTGGAGGCGTCTTTTGAGCTACCCTACAGGCTCCATGAATAAAAAAATCGATTATGTCGAATGCATCGGAAATAAAAAAAAAATTTCGAATTTCCCCCACCTCCTTCCGCCCCCCATTTGACTGCGTTCCGGAACATTTAGAGGGTTGATTTTTGTATTGGAGGCGTCTTTTGAGCTACCCTACAGGCTCTATGAATAAAAAAATCGATTATGTCGAATGCATCGGAAATAACAAATGTTTTCGAATTTCACCCCCCCGTTCTCCCTCCTATATGACTGCGTTCCGGAACATTTTGGGGGTTGAGATTTTTTTTTCGTGGCCCTTTTCATGCCACCTTACATTGACGCCAAAAAAAAAATCGATTATATCAAACGTGCGGGAGATAGAATTCTTCAAATTTCACCCCCCTATAAGGGTTGGTTCGGATGGTCGAAAATATTTTAAATTCATTTTACCATGTTTTTTTAGTCACTAGAGCCGAACTGAGTAAGAAATTGTAGGAAATTAAAAAGTTTAAAAAAAAAATGAAATCGTTGGATAGCAACGATGCAAACTTCAGGCACATAGTCAGTTCGCACAAAGAGGTCGACACGCGAATACCGCGCAGACGATTCACCAGCAATTTTTCTGCACCAAACGTCTCACGAAACTGAATGCAGAAACAAGAAGAACAAAGAATTTTCTTCTTCCTCGTTCGCCTTTTTCGTGCTGTATTTGCTTTGATTTCTTTTCCATTTTCGCACGTTTCAACTAAACTTGTGCTCCTTTTTACACGAAGTGTTTTTATTTTCACCGCTAACGTATACGCGATTATGCACAATTCAAGTACGTGTATAGGCAGGCTCGAGGAGTTCAGGCTGGACAAAGTTCGCCTGGCACGATGAGAATCCCTTCAAGTGCGTCGACCAGAAGGGAAACTCCGGGACTCGTGACTGATTGTGACTCACGAAAGATGTCTGCTAGGCAATTTTCGTTCTTCCACCCTCTTAGTCTTCCGCCCTCTTTGCTGTCCAATTGTCTTGAAACTTTCGAAAAACAACCGATCAGCTTTGAGGTGAGAGTCCCGTTTTGTGACATCTGTGAACTTCGCAGCCGACAATCATCGGCTTTCTGTTGGGGCTAATTCTCGTTATTGTCTTTCAAGATTTTAAAAGGGTTGGCACGTAGTGGGTTGTACGATGTTGGAGTTTGCGTCGTTGGGATGCAACGAAACTTTCTTTTCGATCGATCAAATTTTTCTCCCGCCGATTCAGATAATGGAAATTACTCGACCGTTTTTACGTATCCTTATTATACATTTACGACCTTAATCCGTTCTGGGTATCGATTTTTTCGGCCCTAGTTAAGGGGATCGTGGGTCGCTGAAGACCCGAGCCGTGTTAAAACATGTAATTTGCAATGAAAAAATCTGATAAAATTCCCGAACACTCTTCAATACTTCTACTTCACGGGTACCGCATGAAAATTGCAAAAAATTTAAACAAATATTTTACTTTTTATCATAAACATATCCACTTCGCATAAATGCAGGCGTTGACTAAAAAATGGCTCGGGTCTCCAGCGCCCCACGATACCCTGATCAGGTTAATTTGTACAAAAAAAGGCTTTCCATAATAATAAAAAAAAAAGAGATGAAGAGTGAAAAAGAGAATCATTGCTATCTTAATTACAACATCTTTCAAAGCTTTTAACGCCGTGGGATTTTAATAACAATTATTTTGTTCGTAGTAACGACACAAAGAAAGCGACTAGGGCATAAAAATGGCATACCCCTAAATTTAAAGAGACAATAAGTCCTGCTTTTTATTCGAAATAGTTCGTAGTTAATTGTACTACCCTAATTTCCGTTTATAATTGCACTAAAGGAAAATACAACGATTTTATTTCTTGTATTCATATTATTGGAGTGTTTACCTTACTCGTACTTTTTTTCGGCGCCTCTACAAACGAAATTAGAGATACTACCGTCCACCGCACATCGGAATTTTTTGAAATATTTAAAAAAAATTGAGATTAGTGATTGCCGGGTGCCAATTTCACAAAGATCATACAAAAGGGGATTTGGGTTTTTATGAACAGCAAAATGTCCTCTACGGGAATGCAAAATAAAGTGCAAGGTTCATAAACTAATATATAAAACTCTAACTTCGATGAAATTATATTCATAATTTACCCATGCTGTCAACCTCGTTAAGGGATAACACCACTCCAGGATTTTGTAAAAATCGTTAATTTGTTTGGCTTAAACAATATTTTGGGGTCATAAAAACAATATGCAATTGATTCTGTAGCGATTTTTTTTTACGGTACAATTATCGATTTTGCCGCTGCGCCTCGGAGTGCGCGCTGAGTGCTCGTACAACTTTAAACGGGTTTTTCTCGAAACCACTTTTTTCAAACTGGGAGGACGAATTACTCGAACATCTTTACATGGGTCGATTCGAAATGTTCATAGTAGCTTCACAATTACATTATCTATGGAAGTACGTAGCCGTTTTTTGATTAAACGTAAACTTTTTTTTTACAAACAATTTATTGCTTATTTTTTGGGCAAAAAACCGATGTCATTCAAAGAGCGCCATTTTTTCAAAATCTGATAAAAAAAATCCCTACGTAGTCCCATAGCTAATAATATATATATTATATTTTTATTTTGTTTTAGTTCCAGGTCTTATACTTTACGAGAAAGCCGTCCTCCCGTGAAGCTACTTGTAAAAAAAACACGTTTTTCAAGATGGGCTCTATCGCCGCCATGTTGTATGAAAATTATAATAACATTTTTTTTCAAAATACTTTAATATGTGTTAAATAAACCCTCTCACAATAAATTCTATTCCTTTTTTCATACTTCCAAAATAAATTGTCAAAGTTAGGCCTTATTTTCTGCCGCTAAAGTGGTGTTATCTCTTAAGGAGCACACAAATTCGTGTACTATGTAGCCGCGTTATTTACGGAAACGATTTTACACGCAACAAAAATAGCTCATGAAATGTCATTCTCGACAATAACTAAACATCAGAATAAAAAGAAAATATATTTCTCTCTGTACTTATCGCGCCTCGTTCGGGATCTTGAGAAACTCCGGACATGGTCTGGTTCGTGTCGAGAACCCGGCATTGCGGGAGAAGGGCCAAGGCCTACATGTGAAGGATAGATATGGCGGGTAACTACCGTTGTATGTGGGCAGATGGCTATTTTCTCTCGCATGAGCTCGACAGACGATTTACAAGGATCCCTCCGAGATCCCTACGGTAAACAGGAAAACTTCCGCGCGCGCGCGCGCGTGTGTGTGTGTGTGTGTGTGTGTGTGTGTGTGTGTGTGTGTGTGTGTGTGTGTGTGTGTGTGTGTGTATCTACACGCAGGACCCTCGATACAGGGAGGATGTCGCAGTGGGAGAAAGGACGAAGGCCAATAGTGAAGAGAGAAAAAAAAGGCCAATGGAAAATGTGTTGTATACATGGTGGGCAAGAGTGAAACGAAGAAAGGGAGGCAGGAAGGGAAAGAGGCAGCAGCGCAAAGCACATCCTAAACACACTTTCAGATAAATAAACGTGTTTGCCAGATGGCCGTTTTTTTCTCACAATTACTACGAGCCCGTGCAAGCCATGGGCTATCTGATTTTCGTACATGCGTGACGAAATGGACACTGCCCTTTTTTTGATGAATTTGCATTTTCGTCATCCACATAAGGCAAATACTTGTCAATTATTTATAAGTATAATGAGTGCCAAATAATGCGCAAGTGTGTTCTTACATGATGGAAAAAATTAAACAAGCAACGGCAACGGTAAGCAGCGGGGCTTAAGGGGACCTTTAGGCGAGGAAAAAATTTGCTGATTTTCATGATTTTTTTTAAAAGGAATGATTTCTTCACCATTTTTGAAACTTGCAAGGAACATCACTATGTGTCCATTGAAATTGAAATTGAAAGCATTGAAAACTATTAGACACGTATTTTTTTTTATATGTGAAAAACTGTTTCAAGGGGAAAACCACCCCTCAAAGAAAGTCATGTCGAGGGGTTGTTTGGCAGTTTCACCCACAAGCAGTCCACCAATTCGAATGAAACAAAACCAAAATCTTTCTAACGATATGCGATGAAAAATCCACTAGGGAATCATTGAAAAAAAATAATTAAGGGGTGACACGCTTTTCGGGGGGAGTTCGCCCCCCCTCTTAAAAACGTTTTTTGGCAGACAAAAAATACATGTCTAATAGTTTTCGATACTTCATCACATATATGAGTTTCAACAAAATCGGAGGCGGACACTTAAGTGATGTTCCTTGTTAGGGTATGTTTTATTATTACTTTTGGTTGTTACATGGGCGTTTTTTTAACGAATTTTCAAAAATGACGAAGGTATGGCACGGTCTTCTAGACTACATTTTCAAAACTGACGTGTCACATAGCTAAAAAACCAATCGAGCGATTCCGATGAAAATTGGTATAAATCTTCCTAACCTTATAGTCTAAAATATGACCGTAAATGTTTTTCAAAAAAAAAAATTTTTTTATAGTTGCCAAACCGAGCCATTTGTTTTCGAAAAATTAATCTTGTTTTTTCAGTGTATCGTATTATTGTTTTCCTACATTTTTCACTTTTTCTTGATTCATACTCTGCGCACGAGTATTAATGAAAGCAAAATGTTTGTTGGTTTTTTTCTTCAGATTAATCCCGCGACTCTAACTTTCACGCCGTCTGACAACATCCGCCGCAACCCGTTTAGAAAACCGTGCCATAACTCCGTTATTTGTAAATATTAATTTGAAAAAATACCATGTAACAGCCATAAGTAGTAATAAAATATACCCTAAGTATCGAAAACGGCGACGAAATGTTTGGTAAAAAAAAAATCATGAAAATCAGCAATTTTTTCTCGCCTAAAGGTATCTTTAGAGCGAATCCATTGATATCTTATTCCAGTGTGAAATAAAGAAGCCTCTAAGGCTGTGGTGTTGAACATTTTTTTCGTGCCACCTAGGGCACGACTTCAAGTAGCGTTCCCTCATCCAAGTATTGACCCCGGCCAATGCTACTTGACGTGGGAAATGCAGCAGCTGTGTACCAATCTTGTGTCAAATGCGGTCGACGATCCTAACACTTTTATGTAGAATTGCATTTTCTTGTCTAACTATCGTCGTACGGTAATTATTTAATACAACAGGATTTTTGTCGTGAAAAAGAAAAAATATTGTATTTTCTAAGCAGAAAATAAAACAATTCGAATGTTATCAATTTTTTAAAGCTTAGGCGTGGATATATATCGACCCGAAAAACCTTAAAAAATCATTTTATAAGAATTTGGCCATTTAACGACGATAATCTAGAAATTTCACCAGTACGTTACTTTAATTTTGCAAATGTATATCCAAAAGGTTCATCCTCAATTTCTCTGTGTTAGCATAAAACAAAATAAAAAATGAAAGCTTGGTACGCCGCAAAATGTCCGCTCCATTCGCTTTCGCCTCCCCCCCCCCCTCCTACAGAATTTGTTTAATTTTCGCCATTTTCCGTAATTTATAAATGTATCAATACGGAAAAAATTGAAGCCATCATATTTTCGGCAATGTTATTCAGCAAAATTCAGCCGAATCGGCTTACGCGATTGATAGAATATATAAATCAGTCCATTATAGTTGTTTCTATAAAAATATGGAATTCTGCAATACCTCAACAACGATATCTATGTCCAAAAAGTTTTCGAATTTAGGTTGTAGCTTTCGAACGCGACAAATTTCATTGTCGTAGAGGTGTAAAGTTGAAATAAGTCGTAATTAATTCTTTAAGAGGGTTGGAGCGTTAGCCGCAGGCCAAGATTTAAAAAAAATGTATATATTATTGTCTAGATATACTGAGGTTTAACGAATTTTTTCCACCACAAAACACTCGAGATAAAAAATAGTTTAATGTAATTTATTATCAATTTTTCGACTGACTTTAATATTGACTGGCGAATGAAGAGTACTGCTGCCAACCTCGACGTCCGCGAAGTTGCCTTATTTCGGCAGTACTATATTAATTATTGGTAATAATAAATAATCTCGTCACATATTGTAAATGTAAATAGGCATAATTATAAATCACTCAAAATTTGATTCCGAGACGTACAAAACATTGACTGATCCAGTTTCTTCACAACAATCATCGATAATGTTATACTTTTTCAAGTCGGTAGTGATGCAAAAGTTTTTCATATTCACGTGATAAAAATATGAAAATGCGTAATTTTACCCTTTAGCGATATATTTTATGAAAAAATAGCATCTACAGGATAAATCTATACCTCGCATGCATTCTCTTTGAGGTTCATTGAAAAAAAAATTCATAAACCGCCATTTGTGTCAACTGGATCGCTCCAAACTCCTTGAAGCAGCGGTCAATTTTTGTCACTCGAAAGACACGAATTATCGCAGTTTTCCAGTATCTTTGACATTTTTAGTTCGGGTGTGTCATCAATCGGACCACGATGGTGGATTACAAAAAGGATCGGATTGCCTCAAAAAGTAAAAAGACATGACCGTAATATTTCTCTTGCAAAGTTTTTGTTCAAACAACGTTCGCGAACGGTGGTACGATTCCACATTTCCTACTTTCTGTATAAAACGGAACACCCTGTATACGTATACAAGATTTAAAATCGCGAGGCTGGCCGGACGAAATCTCATGTAAGAGCGTTATTATTATCACGCATTGAAGATGGAGACCGCGAGCCGTCTAGGAAAAGGAAAAAATAGAAGATCCGACCGTACGAGGAAAAAAAGACAAAAAAAGGATAGATGAGAGAAATACACGAGTCTCTCAAGCAAGTCGAGCCGCGCGTGCAAGAGACACTACATGGAAAATAAGCGATAAATCCGCCGATCCCTGCGTGGACTTTGGGCAAATCTATGATCCTTCTTGTTACTCGAGTGCCGTCAAGCGCGAGCGCGCACAGAAACCATCAAAGCATTAGCAAAATTTAGTGAACAAAATAAAGTCTCTTGCTGCCGAGAACTGTGAGGGAACTTTCGAATGGGGTGCTCAAGCCTGGAAACCGCGGGAAATCCGTTGCCTCAGGGATCTATGCAACGCCCGTATCATAAAACAGTCGCGTCTGTGCAATAAAAAGTTTATTTTGTGGATGTCCTGTGTTCAAAGCCAAACGGCGAAATGATTTTAAGGGGCGAGATACCCTTCAGGCAAGGAAAAAATTAGCTGATTTTCAGGATTTTTTTTCAGACGGAAGACTTCTTCACCACTTCCCAGGATTACGGTATGATTCATTATTACTTTTGGCTGTTGCATTGTATGTTTTTCAAATTAATCTTCAAAAATGGCGGGAAGCTTTTTTGTGCGAATTCATTTTCGCGAATTATTTGGAATGGGCAATTAAAACGAAATACCTTGTGTCACTATAATTATAATACGGTGGATCTGTTCGAGTGGCTGATATGTTTGTCTTTATCTAATGGCTTGACTATTAGAATCGAGCGTGGACATTCCTTTGTCGCATGCTCTCTGTTATAGCGTGGCTAAAGACCTGATAGTGCGAAATTACAGGAAGTTGCTTGTACCTCGATAAAAAAGAAATTGTAAATAAAATGATAGAGCCTTACAATGAAATCTAAGGATCGACGAGGGACTCGACATTTACTTTCCTAGGACTTGACTTGAAAATGGACGAAATACATAGCTGACATACATTCTCAAGGGAAAAGCCGAGATATCGTATAACGGAATCACTTACGCCCCACGTGCAACCTTTCAATATCAGAGAAATTGCAAAGACGATATATCTTCCCATCTCTCCCTCTCTAGTTGTATAGTACATAAGACTCGTAAGAGATTCACAGCAGCAGGAGGGCACTGTATTTGTAGTCGAGCCAATTTAACCTCATAGTTCTTCGCTCTTGCATGTACACATCAGCGCGAAAAAAATATAGATACACTCTTCGAATTTTCGATCGCAACAAGGTACAAATATCGGCCGAAAAAGGCGCAATCGAATGTTCAAGATAATACTCGTAAGATTAAAAAATCACCTCCATTATGATTTTTTATTTATTTATTCTCGCCTGATTTTTCAAATCACTACGTGGCCTTGGATATGTTTTCAAAAAAATTTGCAAAAACTGGCAAAGCATTGTTTGGGAACTAACAATAAGAAATGGTGTTGAAGCTTGCATCGTTGGAACGCAATGAAAGTTTTTTTTACATCTTATTTTCCTTATTTTTATTATTATAGAAGATTTTTCTAATACATTTGTATTTTAAATCGCTAAATAAGTATCTAGGTTTAAAGGGGCGAAACCACTCTTTAGAGTGAAGCATGGCAAGGATTGATTTTGGAGTTTCCTTCGCAAGGATTCCGCCGATTTTCAGTGGAACGGAAACGAAAATTCTTCTAATGCAAAACGATCAGGAATTCACTATGAAAAACACAGAGAAGAAAAACAAAATACAAGGGATGAATCACCCCTTTATTTTCCTTTCCCTCGCCCTACATGGCAAAATAGTGCATTAAACTGAAAGTGACAGGTAACACTTTGAAGGGGGAACAAAATTAGAGTTTAAGCGTTTTTGCATTTTTTCGGATGGCAAGATTAATGGGGTCAACCGCATTCCATACATTTTCGACGACTTTTAAAGAATATTGCGGGTTTTGGGATAAATGAATAGTGAATTCGTATCGAGGGGGTAAAAATACATAGACATAAAAAATATATTTGCAAACCTAATTTTTGTCTCATCTCGGCCAAAAATAAGGGTCTTCAATTGAATCGACGATCATTTCTTTTCTGCTCCCATCTCGGAGTCCATTTTGTACTCATTTTCTTCGTTATCGTTTGCTTCAAAAACGCCGTTTTATTGACTTCCGATTTTTTTTGCAACATTTCGAAGCCGGAACATTGATCTCTGTCAATTTTTTCATACATATACTCAGGCGGTAAAAATACATCGATACAGAATTAGAAACAAGTATTTCAAATACCAAAAAAAATCCTGTTTCGGCGAGAATAACTGGCTTTACTCAATTCTTCTTCGTTTCGACTTGAAACGCCGCTTTGTGGGCATTCTCTTCAGAATTGTTTTCTCTCCAAAATGTCGTTCGATTCATGCTGTGTCGATGATTTTTTCGATGTTCGACAGAATTAAAAAGACGGACCATCAATTTTGTCAAGCTTTCCAGAGTCTAATCATCAATTTAGAGTTTGCAGAAATATTTTGAATCAGCGTACACATTTCGAATACAGAAAAAAACAACTGCGAAAGGCCAAGATTTATCTGAAATTCGGTACCCAAAAAAAATTGAATTTTTCCCGCAAGATTATTTAACTTTTTGAATTATGATTATTCAATTGTACTACATGAAGTAGTGCAGTTCTGGAAAATGCGCCGTAACTCATGAACTCATATTTAAAAAGTATATTCAGAAGGGTAAGGTTGACTAAAAAAAATTAAACAATCACAGTATGAAAAAAGGGGGAAACTGAGTTACCGCGAAAAGTGCTCGCAAACTTTTCATCGATAGCGTGTGCGATATATAAATACATGCAAATGGTAAGAAATATAAAACCATCCTCGTACCTGTTTGCATGAAATGAACCATTTTTTCCGGTGCTTGAAACTTTCGTTGGCAACTTTTTTGACACCTGATACATGTGCATGTGTAGAGGTATATTCAGACATATACCTCTACATATGCACAATGTATCCATATTTATATTCACGTGCGGGTGCTACAAAAAAAGCCCGAGAAAAAGAAATGCATGAAAAAAGTTTCGCAATAACGTTTGTATCAAGCACGCAGAGCTTTTTCTTCAAAGTTCAAAAACGAATTAAACAAGAAATCGAAGAGGCAGTCTACGCTTGCGCATAGTTTTGACGATGAAACTTTTAAAATGTTGAGGAATATGGAAAACGCCCCGACTATAAATTTTGCTACGGGGTAGACTAGGGGCGGATCCGACATACCGCGACACGGTTAACGCCGCCGGATTAGCGCTTTGTTCAGGACACTGAAGTTCGCATCGTTGCGATGCAACAATATTTTTTTTTTACTGCTGAACTTTTTTTTTGCCCATTTAGACTAAGAAAGTAATTACACGTTTTTACGTATTCTCATTGGAGTGTTACGACCTCAATTTGCAAAATAACGCTTCTGATGATGATTTCGTAAAAAAAACTTTTTAAAAAGTTGTGCCAATAAAACTTTATTTAACGATGATTATTTAACTTAAACGATGGTTATCGTTTACCTCGCCTTTTCTGATAAGGACGGCTAAGTTAAAAAGAAACGGTTAATAATTTATTACATGGCAATTGGCCTAGGCATATTTTACAAAATTTACACACACTGTAACTCTTCGAAAAAGTGTGTTCGTGCGAAAACATTCTTCGCCTGAATGTTTTTAACGGTGGTGTACCTTTCGATCACTTCGTAAATCACTTCGAAATTGATAAAAATATTCGCGTGCATGTACCCCCAGGGCCGTAATAATAATATGACAGCCTCAACACGGGGCAGATCAAGCTGCAGTTCGGAATGCCGTAGTAAGGCACGCCTCATCTGTGCCGTATGTCCACCGGATCAGAGGAACTGTGTCGTACGGGAGTAAAACGTTTGTACGCCGAGTTTGTAGTTTTTGTTCTCACTAAAACTATTTGTATATAAGCCATTAGTCCATGTTTGTTACATGCTGGCAGAGTGAAGATTGATCAATGACACCTGTCCTCAAAATCTTGATTTGCGAACTACGGTTCCGCCGCTCCGGTCGACATCAGGCACAAATCAGGCGTGCCGTAACACGGCGTCTGTGGGCGCCATATTACGGCGGCATACAGGCTACCGTACTTCAGCCGGTTCAGGGTGCCATCTCGCACTCGTACTTCACGTTTCTTATAGCTGTCTTATTTTTTCCTGGCCCACGGCACGCCATTTTCGTACGCGAAGGTGTCACAAGTTTTTTTTTGCCGCACTTTTTCGTTCATTCCTCTACGTTTTTATTACAATCTTGCCGAAATTCGCGTTACGGATCACCTGATGTGGGGTTGATTAATGCTGCCTTCTCACATCGGTATCCCAAAATGGGCTTGATTAATGCTGCCTTCTCACATCGGTATCACAAAATTATATGCCTGATCTACGCCGGATATCCACCGGATCTGTGCATGCCATGTACCTCTCTGAGAACTGCAAACTGTTTGGGGCCAAGTCGGGCAATCTGTAACGGCGCGCTAACGTGGCTCTCGCGCGATGGCCTGATTCAGACCTGAACAGTTCGTCTTTGTTACACCCGTTCTCCGGATTCACTGATCCAGTGGATATCCGGCACAGATCAGGCGGGCACTTCTACGGTATTCCGTACCGTAACTTGAAACCTGCCTGATCAGTGATCCGGGTACGGGGACAACATTTCTAAACGGGGCGTTGCGTAACAGCGCGGGATGGTTGTGGAAGCGATGCACGCACGACGGTGTTACCACCCACGATTTTCTCCCCCTTCTACCTCTCAACCTATAGAAAATACAGAGCTGCGGGCATGTTCGTGTATATGTATATTTTTTTTTCGTAACGAGGGGTCGACGAGAGGCTGTCGCGTGTGCATAGAGGGCGAAGCGAGAGATTCGACAAATTCACCCACGGGGGTTATACGCTGGATGTAAGAATGCGACTATTTTAATTGCACGCCATCGCTAAAAGGGGGCAAACGACAATATCATGCATGTAAGAAATCAGAGTGGTCCGCGACGCTCGTTCCCTCATCTGATAGAATTTCCATTCCAATGGATATTAATGCTTGTGAACTTCGTATTTTTTAACTTGTCAAACTTAGGTCGGTAAAACGTACACTAATAAGCGTGGAAAAATTTGGCTTCCAAGATAGCTCGATACTCGAGACCTTGCGCAATAAAAGGCCTCTGTCGCGATATCTTGCAGTAATTGAGGGGTAAAAGGGCCAAAGGGAACCAGGGCACAATGAAAAAATATGGGAAGTAATAGATCTTTTTTTTCGTTAAGGATGTTGAGTCCCTATGAAACTTGTTAATGTTAATTGTTCAATGAATAGCTTCTTAATCGTCATGAAATTTTTACACGACCTCCTGAATACTTCATGTAAATACATACCAAATTTTCCGAGTTCTATCATCATTATTTCAACCTCCGTAAGGGTTGAAATAAAAAATGATCAGAACATTCTGAAAATTTGATATGTTTTTGTATGAAGTATTTAAGAGGTCGCGTTAAAATTTCACGACGATTAGGAAGCTCGTTATTAAAAAATTAACATTTTGTTAAGAATAATTTTTAAAAGAAATTTAAAAAAATGTATCAATAAACTTCGTTTTGCTTACGTTGCTTTCAGTATATTGTAGATATTACAAAATTGAGAGGTCAAAAAAAAAAACTTATTGCAAAGTTACATCAGTTTCCATAAGACAACATTTAATTTGTGAATGTTAATTGTTCAATAACGAGCTTCCTAATTGTCGTGAAATGTTTACACGACCTCTGAAATACTTCATACAAAAACATACCAAATTTTCAGAATTTTATCATCATTTGCGATTTGGGACTCAACATCCTTAAACTGTCGTGTGATGAACTCCTATTAATTTTGCAACTTCAGTTAACGTCTGACACAAGTCTTCATGAAGTACTGCCTCCAATTCAACACATAAAAATCATTATTTTTGAAGTATCTATACCAATCTATGCGCGTTGTTTCCGACAGAGCAAAATCGCCGCAAGACTCAAGGAAGTTGGCAGAGCATTTGCCGGCAGATCAAAATTAGGTCAGAGTTCTCTTCGCATTAAGTTGAGTTGCATAGTCCCTGATCGGCTTTAGCAATAGAGTTCTGGTGGTTTTATACAAAAAAACAAACAGTAATTCACAAGATGATCCGCTAACTTCCTGTGGGGGATAATTTTCCAGAAAACCATAAATTACCGGGAGTTCTTTGTGCATGCGACTGAGTTCTATAGTTCTTCATAGATTTTAGCAATAATTGGTGATTTTACAATAAAAAAGTGAGGGCCTTTTTTTTGTAGCTTCCTATAGAAATATGCTGATGGATAGGGGTGAGATTAAGCTACTTTTTGTGTAAGATTTGTATAGATAAGATGCTGATAACCTTTTAAAGATAGGTATTAAAAAATAGCTGAAAGCCAGAAGTATCCACGAACGCATCAAATACGACCAAGCCTATAATACCACGCACAAAAAGCACCTAGAACGCACGCCTATCCAGCAGCAGAGTACACTTGCATAGTTGAGATGCTGAAAAACATTTTTAATAATGATTTGGAAGTAACTGGCCGCCAGGACCATTCTCAAATACATTTAAAAAATACTAAACCTATAATATCTCACACAAAAAGCACCCAGAACTTTCGCTTATCCATCAGCATATTTCAATAGGAAGTTGAAAAAAATCCGTCACCTTTTTTTTGTAAGTTCACCATAACTGCACCAGAATTGCTAAAAACTTTCAGGAAATATAGAACTCAGCCGCATGCACCAAAAACTCACGGTAATTTATGGTTTTTTGGAAAATTATCTGCTACGGGAAGTTAACAGATCATCCTTTGAATCCATTTTTTCGGATAAAATCACCAGAACTATTGCCAAAAACCATAAGGACCTATAGAACTGCATGCGAACAGAACCTCACTCAATTTTGATCTGCTGGCATGAATGCTCTGCTAACTTCACTGACACCATTTTCAAACTCCTAACGTCTTTAATCAAGGTTTCGCATAAATATAGGACAATATCCAAATACCGGTATTGCGATATTACAGCTTGTTGATATCGAAATAATACCGGTTATACAAAAAGCTCCAATAGACCAAGCTCGAATTCTTCGTCGCTTTTTTTTATCTTTTTCTCTATTTCCCTCACTCCTTTTACCGATCCTCCGTCACTCGAACCCTTATGCTTTTCGTTACTTCGAGCTTTTTCGCGGACTCCCTCTCTATCCTGCTCCTATTCTTTCATAATTTTTTTATTTTCCAATTTGCTTCGTACACTCACGCAACGACAATTGCGCCTACGAATTCCTGGGAAAAGGCTATCGCCGAACAATGTACACTCGTATCTATATACTTAGTAGTATAGACAGGCTTCCGTTATGGAAAATGGGAAGTAGGCTCGCATGGGCAGACACACACACACTCACACACACACTATCGTCACATTGATATATGCGGATATTCGACGCCGGTATGTAATACGGACGGTACGTAGCCGGAACTATCGCTGCTCGGGTGGATATCTTTCGGGCTACGTTAAAGTGGCGTTATCGGGTCCTAATGGGAAATGGGGTAAAGGTAAGAGGAGAAGGCCTCCCGCGAAAACGCTGGTTGATGCGAGGTTAAGTGACCTTACGAATGCAGGTCGCGCACATTGTTGCCGAAAGCAATACCAAGATGAATTTTTATCTTGACATGTTCATCCTTATCGTCACTTGCTCAGTTAATTGCAACAGAGATTAAGCGGGGGGCCTGTAACTGCCCATTTTCGACCGTTTTCATTGAATTTTTTTTAACGAAAGGAATAAAATAGATGGCCAAAAGAACTTTTAGGCTTTACGTATATATTGAGGTATATGTTAGGTATATATTGAAGTATGTAAAAAAAAATTATTTGTCAAGAGAATACAAAATGGCGGCGCACAACTCACTATGTGGAACTAACTAAGAGTGAAATATTTTCGTTAAGTATATGAGCTTTGGCAGTTAAGGATGTTGTGTCCAAAATTGGAAATGGTAATAATTTTTTTTTAATTTTATAGGCCATTATGTAAAACATTTGAAAGTTTGTACAAAAATTTCACGAGGATTGGGAAGCTGGCTACTGAGAAATTGGAATTCACAAATTACACGCAGCTTCACGGAAACTGAAGTAACTTTGCAATTATTCTTTTTTTTTGTTACAAAAAATGATGCCAACAATACAAAAAAAAATCACACCGAAAGTAGCGGGAAATTTGAATACTCATTTTCGTTAACGGACGACGTCGTTTGCACCATAAGCCACTTTTGTTTTTGATATATTTGAAATAAAAAAACGATCGTTCATAAATATTTCTTCTAGTTCTTAAAAACAAATAGCAAAGTTTGCTATTTGCTAATTGAATTGCAAAGTTACTTCAGTTTCCATAAGGCTGCGTGTAATTTGTGAATTCTAATTTCTCAGTAGCCAGCTTTCTAATCGTCGTGAAATTTTTACACAACCTTTCAAATGTTTTACATAATGACCTATCAATTTTTTAAAATTATATCACCATTTTCAATTTTGGACACAACATCCTTAAGTACGGAGGAAAATAAAAAAAGCAAGGAAAACAAAAAAAATAGACGTGTTTGAAAAAAAGTTCGTTTTTTCGACCATAATTCTCATATAAAAAATGATACATTTTTTACACTGTTCAATTAATCGAAAAAAGCGCTAATACTTGACTAATAAAGCAATCTAAGAAGCTACAGTTGAAATTTCAAGTCGGTTGGACGAAAATTGTTCTAGTTTTGCTTCGTGCCGATTTAAAAAACTTGGTTTTGAGAAAAACGCGTTTGAAATCAACGGTTTTATACACGCTACAGCTGATGATTTTTTCCCCATAATCTAATGCCACCTATTGGTAGAAAATAAAACTACTTTTAGTCGGTAACTTTTTCCCCAAAGATAATACAAGTCAAAAACTGCGCCTACCGGCGTGTGGCATCGCCGAAGGCGTTTTTCCGCGCTCGGAGACTCCCCTCAAAAAATAGCTCGAAAAGCACTTCAAAGCTGTTTTTTCAGCCATTTTTGAAGATTCAAAGGATTTGTGAAAAGTGTTTCCAACAAAACGATTTTTCGAAAATTTTACGGTGGCGTCCTCCCTTAATACCTCTAGGACCGTAAATCAACAAGGCGAAAGAACTACGGCAATGAGCTTTAATCCATTCGAATTGATATTGCATAAAGAAGAAATATTTCATCCGACATTTCATTAAATTACAGCGAAATTGTAGAGCTCGTGTTAATTACGTTCGATGAACAACCTTTCCGGTGGGGACTTGTAAAACCGTTGCAGTCTCATCAAATATGACTTTCGAGATTTGGTTCAATTGAAATGTTACGTTGATCACGTTTGTTTTTACCTGAACAAAGCCTGCACAAGCACAAAATCAGTTATTGGTCAGAAATAACATGGTAGGCAAATTTGCTGAGTCGAAACAGGCGTAAATTAGGGTTCCGTAATCATTTGTTTGTGCAATTCATTTGAAGCCTTGAAAGGGGAGATGTCTTTCAATTTTCGTGATATTCGTGATTTTCGTAGATATTCGTGATTTTTTATTGTCAAGTGCATATTTCTTTCACCTTTTTGAGACTCAGCGTATGTTTTGTTACTACTTTTGGCTGTTACATGGTTATGATTTCCCAATCTTTAAAAATGGCGGAGATATGGCACGGTCTTCTAAAGTACATTTTGAAAATTGGCGTGACGTAAGGTAAAAAACGAATCGACCGATTCTGATCCAATTTGGTATAAATCCTTCTAACCTCGTTGTCTAAAACATGACCCTACATATTTTTTAAGAAAAAAAGATTGAATTTTCCGAAGAAAAGCTATATTTTGCCATCAAAAATACTTTATTGCAAAATATGACTATTTTTTTTCGGAAAATGCAATATTTTCGTTTCAAAGTGGACAATTTCGTCGATTTTCAAGATTTCTCACTTTTTCTTGCTTCATACTCTGCGTATGAGTGTGAATGAAATAAAAATCTTCGTTGGTTTTTTTTTGTCTCATACCTTCGCCATTTCTAAAGATTGAAAAAAAATACCATGTAACAGTCAAAAGTAGTAATAAAACCTAAGTCTCAAAGAAATCTCTCCTTTAAAAAAAATCATGAAAATCAGCATGTTTTCCTCGCCTAAAGGTATCTTCCCCCCTAAATAGATTTTTCTCGAAACTATGTTTTTCAAAACTATGCACCCGATTTTTCGACATCTAATGAACGGATTGACTTGAAATATAGTAAACTTATTCAGCGTAATAGTAGATTAATCTTGACCGACGTTTTTCTCCTTAACATTTTTTCTATTAGTTATTAACCATAAGGATCTTATTTTTCCTCGAAAATCGAGAAAAAAACAAAAATTCTCATTTTCTTAAATTGAAACACGATAACAAAAAAGTTCCGTCAAGTCTTAGCCAATATTATCAATATCAAGGCAAAACTCATTTTGTTTGTTTCATATTAACTGGGTGGCCAAAATCAAGTAAACCGTTGATCCCCTGACGTTCGAAGGTCCTTCACGAGATTGTTTGTAACTTCTTCAATAATTAATATCTTTTGATGAAATTTCGTACACAACTTTAATGTACAAACAGACAAATGTGCAAACAATTCTTCACGATTTTTTTTATTCTTTCAAAATAATTTTTTTTCCAATAATTCTGATTTTTGGTTCGTCACAGTAGCCTAACCCCTTAAAGAGGGGGGGGGGGGGGATTACTTTCATACGGTGAATGCGAGGATAAACGTAACCCTGATGCGATCCCTCCGGGTAAGCTCCATACGTCGGAATTTCGTCCCGTTCCCTGGAGCTTTTGACGCGCGTCAGTTGTTCTCGGCGTGTTACGAAACAGACTCTACATAATATGTATGCGCTGGGCGTTGCAGCGCACGTCTAATTAGACTTCTGAAAAACGTGTACACTGGGGCATGATTCAGAGTAGGAACTGGCAGCGGGGTTACGCATTAAATTTACACGCGTCGAGTACTCGTCGAAATGTACATATCCACGGCCGGGCAAAAGCAACAATTTTATTTACCTCGAAGCACAACGATTAGTTACCATCACTTGTATTTGGAACGACGAAAAAGTGAACGATCGAGTGATTGATGATTGCAAAATGCGATGGCGCTGAAGTTTACATGGTTGGAACGCAACGAACATGATATATTGTTCTTTCGTACTTTTTCATTTTTATTATCAGCAAGAATTTATTTTGCAGATCAAAGTCGTAGACTTGCGATGAGTATACGAAAACATAACTTTTGAGTGACTTTCGCAGTATAAATGGGCAGAGGAAATAGAACGATTTAAGGGGGGAGATCACCTATAAGCAAGGAAAAAATTTGCTGATTTTTCTAATTTGTTTTTTTAAAGGAAATAATTATTTGATATTCTTGAGACTTCGGGTATGTTTTGTTACTACGTTTAGCTGTTACATGGTACTTTTTTAAATTGATTCATAAAACCCTGCCAAGTGCGGGTCGGGACTCGCTCAATTAGGGTTCCGTATAGATCAGTTAACCCGTTCTCAAAACTATACATTTAATTAGGTAATGCTTTTTTCTGTCTAAGTTCTTAGTACTAAACTAATACTCTATGGGGTGATGATAGCTAAAGAAAGCTTCGTATTCTCCTGCTGTAAGCTAATAACGAAAATATATAAACTTATTGTTATTCAAATATTTACAATACCAAATGACTTATTTTTGGAGGCGGTACCAGCCAATTGCCAATTTTGTCACATTTTTCGCTGAATACGCGGAGGCGAAGAAAAGTGAATGAAATATACGATCTAAAGTCTTTTTTAAATTTGCAATCTCGTTTCTTCCGTAACGTTAATCTCTCGTTCTTGCCTGGTACCGACTCCTAAAATAAGTCATTCGGTATTGTAAATATTTAAATAACAATAATTTTATATATTTTCATTATAAATTTATTGTATTATGTTTACAATAATTTATTATATACACTAGATTACGAATGGGCGTTTTCAGTGTTTGTTGTTTAAGTACAGTATATGGTACATGACACACAGAAATTCCAAATTCCTAAGTAGTTTAGTTTTTGGCATAAACCCCGTAACAAAAATGGTCGAAAACTGAAAACTTTGACGCCCCCACCCCCATTACTTCATTTTCGAAGATAAAAAATACATGTGTACCCTACTCGATTGCATTTCAACGATATACCAGGTGTAGAAGTATGAAACCCGAAGTTTTTGGTAAATTTTTTTTATAAAAACCCATTTTTCCAATTTCCGAATCTTTCCCATGGCTTTCAAACGAACGGAGACGGCTTTGTGCGTGACATTCAATTGATCCGCGAGTTCTTGTTGACTTCGAATATCATCTTCATCCAATAAGGCTTGCAATTCGTTGTCTGCGAGAACTTTTTCGGTGGTTTCCCACGCTCTTCGTTTCTCACGTGAAAATCACCACTTTTGAATTTTTTGAACCACTCGAAACACTGTGTTTTATCAAGAGCATGTTTAAATGATAACAGAAAATCAATGCTGTCCGTAAATCGTAGTTCGTAGGCACAAAACCCGACATGTTTAAGGTTATAGAAGAATATACCGGTGCAGGGAACTTGGGTTGTTTTTGTGTTGCAAATCTTCGTCATCTGTTAGAGGGAGACGATGGCGCTGCAGAAGCGGTCTTACGGTCCCTAAAATGATGGCTAGCACCATCTATAGGTTCCGGTTTCATACTTCTCTACCTGGTATACACTTCAACATAAAAAATGCGCGGGGTTCGAATGCAACGAAAATTCTTCGTGTCAATTCAAGAAAAAAGAAATTATATAAATTATAAGTGTTTCAAAATTAATCTAATGTTTGTGCGCTCAATGATTGTGAAATGCGATGACGTTGAGCTTACATCGATGGTACAACAAAATTATTTTTTTTCTTTATAATGCCCAATTTTTTTATTGGCACATTCAGGCTACGAAACCAGTAAAACCTTTTTGAGAAATCCCAAATTAGGAATGTGTAACCTGAATCTGCAATCAACCATTCTATATGATAAGAAGATTAAAGAAATTAAAAAACAACGAATTTCCGTTGCCTCCAAATGACGCAAACTTCAAGACCATACGAAAATGCTCTTTCGTTCTTGTGTTTCTTCATTTTTATTATAGCAAGATTTTTTTTGTCCAAAAGTCGTAGGTCTGCGATAAGTATACGAAAGCGAAACTTTTGCGTAATTTTCGAAGTATAAACTGGCAAAGAAAACACGGCCGTTGCGTTCCAACGATGTATACTCCTACCATTTCTATTCAGTACAGTAGAATCCCGATTATCCGGACTAATTGAGTTCGGGGCTACCCGGGTAATCGAAAATGCAGTTAATCCATTTCTTAGCAAAATAAATGTAGTGTTAATAAATAATCAGTTTTATTTATAGGTATTTGTATTTGCATTGGTAAACATACTAATATTATGTAAATACCAAAAATGGTATTGAAGTTTGCATCGTTGGGACGCAAATAAAACAAAATGTACCCTCACTGCCCAAGTTTTGTTTGGCGCGGAGACCCGAAAAACATACCCTAAGTCTCAAAAATCGTGAAGAAATCTGTACTTAAAATAAAAATCGAGAATATCAACAATTTTTTTCCTCGCCCAAAGGTATCTCCCCCCTTAAAGATCCTTACTAGAGATCCATAAACTAAACCTGCAAAAAAGAGTTGAGAAAGTAATGGAAAAGAAAAATCAAACGATAAAGAACCATTTTTCGTTGCATCCAAATGATGCAA
>OX632361.1:17365000-17406448 GCA_951751655.1 Ophion costatus
AAAATAAATGTGTATGTGTAAGTCCTACGTGTGTGGCAACCGTGTGTATCGATCCCAACACGCCGAAAGACGTTCGCGAGCGCCACCACCACGTTTCTCTACTCTCTTGCTCTTTCACACACACACACTGTGTCGCAGGGAGCGGCGCGGCCGAAAAATCTCACGGTTCGTAAACGTATATGCATCCGCGAAAAACGGAAAAAAAAACTTTGACTGCATTATCATAGCGGTGAATTTTTGGATTGGCTTTTTTCAATCTATTTTTAAAACAACTACCGTAAAACGTGATATTGAAGGGTACAGTTAGTATACGGTAAACAAGTTTTTGATGATCTACGTAGAGGTTTGTACGTTCGAAAAATGATAGCCTCATAGCTGGTTCTCATTATTCCCGGATGATATCCTTCGATGATACGAATGACAACACGCTTACGAAGCTTGTAAGTTGTAAATATGGCTCACCGTCGTGACCGTGTTTATATCGTCATTGTCACAGTCACGTACAGCTATATCGGGGTACACGCCGCATCAAACGGGAAAACCAAGAGAAAACGAGACAACACGCGGAACTGGTCTGTGTCGAGGCAACGTACGAAACTTTCGATTTTTACGAGAGAAAAAAAGACGTATATTGTTGCGAGAGTGTCGAGTGTACGCGAGCGTAGAGCTCGTAGAACGCATACTGTCAGGCGGACGTTTCGGAACGTCACTCTTGTTATACCAGGATAGGATTTTCCGCATGGAAAATAGCGTTGAAGTTTTTCATCATTTGCGTTGTTTTGTGTTACTCGTGAGTGGCTGTGGCTTACCTCGATTCCGGTTTCTTTTTGTTGAATGTGAAATCCAAGCGTAAAACACAGTAGAAGAGCACGACACACAACCACGCACTACAGAGCTTCTAGCTCGACTGAGCATTGTGCGGTTTGAGGGTGGGGGAGGGCTCGCCACACGAGCGGCGGGGATGACAGCGGAAGGGAGGGGATAGATGGAAGCGCGCGCGTCGGGCGCCATATTTAGCTGCCGAAAGTGACGGATATATGCACATGCATTTTAAGGGGCTACCTTGCGGCCCAAAAAAATGACCAGATTTCGATTTAATTTTTGTATACCGGTTGGTGCAAAGGAAACGCTTTTTTTAAAGACAGAAGTACATATATTGAGAACTTAAAAAAAATCACAAAAAATACAGTAAAACAACAAAAACATGGCCGCCCGCAGATGATGAATATTTGTTCGCTACGTGTGGCGGTAGACCCTCTCCAACTTAAATGGTCCTTACGGAATCTAAAAATCAAGCGCGTTATTCAAGTTAACAATTACTACGAGGCGTTGACGATGGTCGATTTTGTAAACGTTTTTTTCACAACGTGGCAACAAACTGGAACTCAAGCATACAAAATCTATTTAAAAAGTTGTCATTTTTACGTAATTATTAAAAAATGAAGATAGATTTTCAAAAAATGAGATTGTTAACGACCTTTACATGCTTCTTCTTGTATCTCATGTGAATTTGGAAACCATCCATCAAGTGGTTCTCGCGATATCACGTCCGCCGATTTTAAAAAAGAGTTTTGATAAAAACGCGTTTGAAGTTTGATGTATAGTGCTGTTATCGTTGGCCCGGCCGACTGTTAGAAGCTGTAGCTCATTCGATTTTAGAAATATCTCGAAGAAATTTTCACGGGTATATATCTAAAAGGTGATACTGTCAAATGAAAATATTTTCGAAAAACGCAATTTTTTGAGCGATCTAGGTAGATGTAGTCTGTTAAAGTTGTTATGGAGTTTAGCCGTCGGGGTTGAGTGCGAGGGGCGTGCCCTATGCTCATGTACAGAGCCGATTGACTATTACCAATTGTTAGCTTTCAAATAATCGTCAAATTAAACATACATTTGCAAACTATTTCTCTACATCTATTTGTAAAAATATGCATTTTTGAACATTCGATGATCACATTATGTGTTTTCATTACTTTGTATAATTGTTTTCTAAAACTTTTCCTCGCTCAATTAACGCGAAACGAATTGGCAACGTCGTAAATCGGGGTATATCATAATGCCCAGTATGAAGACTAGATACCAGGAGACCAAGCTCCCATGCAAAGCCGCTGAAAAAGGCGTCCCCAAAAATAGCTCCAGCATAGATGCCGCTGGGGTGCCGCAGGCCCTATGTATAGTAATATCATGAAGGCTAGCCTCTCTGATCGGACCCATGTTTGCATATATCTATACATGTGGTCTGGAGCACCCCAGCGCCATCTGTCGTGACACCGGTTTGGGGACGAGTTGAAAGGCCGAGTGTGGCCTCCTGTATCTAGTCTCCATGATGCCCAGGTTGGTAGAAGTGTCGCGAAGTTAGAGACATATGCGTGCCGTTCGTTACCTCAATATCGGCCCAAGGAGCTGTCAAAAATGAGTATCGGTCGGAGAAAAAAAAACGGAGTGTCGCCCCGTCCGGTTATCGGACGAATAAGCGTATATTAGTCCGGATAGCGGCTCAGTTCACGTCGCATTTCCAGTAGGCGTACATATTATTGTGATTCGTGTAATCCAGTATCCGGCCAAATAACATATATATAATTGTTTGAATAGAATGTGTTAAATTGTTAAACAAACTATCCGGAAGAATAACTTACACGTAGTCATTGGAGTAAAATCTTCGTAATTTTGTTTGGATTTGTTTGGTTTGGGTTGGTTGTTTGGGTTTGTTTAGTTTGGGTTGGTTCGTTGTGTTTGGGTTTGTTTAGTTTGGGTTGGTTCGTTGTGTTTGGGCTGGTTTGTTGTGTTTCGGTTGGTTGGTTTTGTTTGGGTTTGTTTGTGTTTGTTTGCGTTTGGGTTCGTTTGCGTTTGTATGTTTGGGTTGTTCGGTTTGGGTCGGTTACTTTTGTTTGCGTTTGTTTGCGTTTGTTATTTTAAGTTTGTTTTTTGGGTTAATTTGTTTGGGTGTGTTTGTTCGGGTTTGTGTGTTTGGGATTGTTTGTTTGGGGCGTTGTACAGCGTTAAGCGCGTGAACTGAGCTGCTATGTGGACGAATAACATACGCGTATTCGTCCAATAAACGGACGGCTGGCCGCAGCCTAAACAAAATGTCGCTGGACAGAAAAAGTTTGTACTAAAGTTGCCTATAATCTCGAAGAAATGAAAAACTTAATGATTTTTTGATAGTCTTTTGAAAAAAAAATTATGTATGAAAAAAAATTCGCATTATTTTGTCTTTGCCTAGAAATGTCTAGGCAAACTGCGTGTTCAAACTGCACGTGTTCGAACTTCGTGTTCGAACGAATTTGAGAGAAAAAACGTAGATCAGCTGATGATAAGCCAATCTACGTTTTTTTTCTCAAATCCAGAAAATTTGAGGGGCAGATAGTTGTTCGTCTATCTATTTGACGTCGTTTGGCAAAGTTTCGACGGGGTCTGAAGAGCCGTTTCAGAGATTTTTGGGTATCTATAATTGTTCTACCATACCAACCGCGATGAGGTGTCAATCCGTCTTAAGGACATGGCTCAGACGTCCGGTCGGTAAAAAACCCACTGGCCAGATCTCTCCCAGACGGATCACATTTCGGACAAACGAAAAGACATTGTTCGTTGTGCAACAGAGCGGAAGGTGATTCTTTTTTTTTCCGAAAATTAACCGTTTCGGTAAGCACTGAGAATGTGCATATGAGCTATCTCTCTTGCACTCATGGCCACTCAGTGAGTCTGGCGCATGGCCTTAAAATGGTATATTATAGTCGTATTTAAAAAATCGGTGCCCATTGTAAGAAAGCTACTGTTTTGATTAACTTTATTTTTCGTATATTATAATGGTGCTTATTAACAAAGATATACGTCAAATTTAGGAGCCCAACATCAACAATCAGATTTGCAGGGAGCGTGAGAGCATGGACGTTTTTCTTCAAAATGACTGAGTCCAAGAAAAAAAGACTAAAATGATCTTATAATTTATCAAAAGTAGAACATAATTAACCCTTCCTCCGAAATAACTATTTCGTTTGGGGAAAAGCAGCCCCCTGACACTGGCCTACTATTCCTATACGATAAACGAAAACGCGTTTTGTCCAGGCTTCTTAGTTCTTGAAATCGCCACTACCTAGCGTTGGCTGTTATGTGACCCCCTTCGGCTGTAAATGCTCCGGTCAGCTGAACGATTCGATACTCTTGTGAAATATTATACGTTGATAATGTTAAGCTGAATAAGGCAATTATGATTCGAATCCTTCATACACGCGAATAATGATTTTCATAAAGTTATCTACGATAGACTTTTATAAGTGTAAGATATTCGAAGCACCGGTGCAACATACATATATATGCCTGCCCGTCAAACGACTACTAGCGCCGCAGTGCGGCAAAGATATTTTGCGAACGGCATTTTTCTACTAAGGTCAGGGACCTCCGTGAAGTTGGCCCCCGATATGATAATAAATAATTCTAATTAATGATCGATTCTAATTAATCCGGGGTGTCCGATATAAGTACGATTGATCCGATTGGCGGTAAAATGGACAAAGATAGATATGATTCAACACCGACTGGCACGATTCGATTGTAAATTTGCAATGTCTCTGAATTGTATTTAATTTAAGAGAAAATAAACAACGAGAAATATTTTGTGTTACATTTTTATAACACCGTTAAAAAAAATATATACAGATTGACAAAGAAACCAGGGAACAAGAGAAAAGTAAGCGGTCGGACTTCACTATTGTCAAAAACATATCTTTTATTTTTTTTTCGTAAAGTATCGATGATTAGGTGGCAATCGCGTTTCGAATTTTACCTCCATATACTTACCATCCAGTGATACAAATAATATTTTTTTTCGACATTCTATCGTATTTGACCCGTCGGACGTTGAACTTTATTTGTTCATTCGGGAGCCGGGTACTGAATGAGCGTTTCAATTTATTATTTTCTCATCCCGTTACTATTTTCAATCAATTCCATTATCTTCAATTAGTTCCTTGCAACTTTGATACAAGTTGCTATACAGAATAAAAGTGATTATTTCTTCTACAAGGGGATGAGCAATGACCATCATTAAAACATTGAGTACACTCTTGTTTTCGCGCAATATTTATTCATAAAAATCTCGTTGCTTGTATTTGTAATCGCTCATTGAAGCAATCGGTTGCTTGTCTGTTACAGTTTTCCCGTTGCGATAATTGGTTGCTGAGATATCGATAATCAAAGACAAACTTATATTTTTTCATTAAAAGTTTGATATCTCAGCAAAAAAATTGATGTAAGGATAAAAAACCAAATTAAAGCTGAATAAACAAGGCAACTGGCCTATACATTGGGTTAACTGAAACAAAATTTCTTAGTCCGGGGACCCCTGAAAAAAAACAAATTTGAATTTTTTTCTCCCGCTATTTCTTATGATTGCTTCTTATGATTGCCCTCATACTTAACGGCTAAAACTAACGACATTAACAAAAATATTTTACTCTGAGTTCCACGATTAAATTTACGATAGTTCTACTGCGTTCCACGGAGAGGGTATGAGGTTGAAGTTGGTATTGTTGGAACGCAATAAAAATTAATATTTTGGCAACCTTTGCTTACAAAAATACTGCAACCATTTTTCAAGATATCTATTCATTTAGCGATCTATAATATAAATAATTGAAAAAAAAAATTTTTGATAACAATAAAAAATATGGAAAATAAAATATAAACAAGACCTTTTGTTGCGTTCTAACGATGCAAACTTCAACAGCATGGAGAGAGTTGGCTGAAAATCAGTAGTGCTATAGTGACTCGTGCTCCGCCATTTTCTATTCTTTTAACAAATAAACTGTTTTACATCCTTTAATATATACCTAATAAAGCGTAAAAGTTCTTTTAACTATGTATTTTGTTGCTTTCTTTACAAAAAAAATTCAAAGCTAACGGCCGAAAATGGGCATTGTCAGTGGTGTCTTTCCGTTACACTCTGGGTCAGTTTGACCCAGACGAATTTGAAATAGAATGCTCGCGTGCCTAAAATCGAATGTTTTCAATAATTTTTTACAACAACTCAAATTTGGACTTTCCGAGTTGCTAAGGAAATTTATTTCCAAGGATGGTAAGAGGTCACCTCTTTCCATCCTTTGAAATAAATTTAAACAGATACCTCGAGCATTATTTAGACACACCTTGTCCACCGCTCGCCTCACAAAGGTATATAGACAGTGCTGATGCATCCGACAACGGAGATACAGCCTGAACAGGGTCTTATTCTCCTCGAAGAGCTTCATCGGCAATATTTTGTCCATTGTCCTCCTGTATCGGGCAACGGAGAAGAAAGTCTCTGTTGAGCTGGTTACGACGTTGCTCGAGCCATAGAAAACATATTTTCCCATGGTCGTTCGCAAGGCACGGCCCCCGATGATATTTTCCTTACTTCATGCTCGTACTCGCTTCCACGCTCTAGGACATGATCAATCGTGCTGGTCGATTTGAGCTAGTCGTTTTTCGATGGGCTGTAAAAACCAAAGATTATGATGCCGTGATCCGTCTTTGGCAATGAACGACTGCCTGCCCTACATCACTGCCAGCGGCGTGAATTAGAAGTCTTATGAGGCGTAATACTTGCAAGCTTGAATAGTAGTATGTTAACGACGGCGTAATCCATGGTGATAGTTGCCACATTCAAGTACACCACAATGACCTCTGACCAGGCTTCGTGACCAGGCAGCCTGAGTATCACCAGCCCACTTGGAGCCCATGATGAACGGAGTTTTCGGTGCAAAATCGATGAAACCCTGACGTGTCATAGCAGCCTGGAAGTTGAGGCCACATGCTTTGACCCGAATAAACACTTCACCCTCTGCGAGTTGAGGCTCAGGCTTTCTCAGCACCTTTAGACCCTTGATATCCCCAAAGCCGTTGAGTATGATAGCATGCACGTACCTTGACTTCCGGTGTTTTCTCCTCGCCGTTCTCCTTCGGCTTCTCGCTGTGGCTATTTTCCCCGATCTTCTTCGCCTTGTAATCGGCCACAACGGTTTTCTCGTCGATTCGTTCTTTGTCGGGCTTCGTTGTCGGGATTTTTCGTCGGTGGTGTGCCGGCGTCCTGACGCGTCATTCTCGACCACCGGGCTCGTTTTGTTCTTCTCAGCAAAATAAATGCACCAAAACGCGACGAAAAAACAAATTCCACTTTATCACACACTACTACACATTGAATGTAATTTATTTCGAACGAATGGACGAGGCTAGAGTACCTGGTACCGGCCTGTCAAAAATCGAATTGTTTTGGAAGGTGGCGAGGCGAGGCATTTTAAACACTTTGGGCTAGTTTTCATATTCTCTTCTTGCGAATGATGAGCAGGGTGCGCCCCATGCATGACACGGCATTGCGGTTGGTTGCGTTTTTGGAAAAATTCTTATATTTCATAAAATATGAACTCTCAAACGATTTTATCGAACTCTCAAACCCTTTCTAACGATTCTTTATTATTTGTGCTACATTTTAGGCACTTTAGGCAAGTTTTTATATTCTCTGCTTGCGAATGATGAGCAGGGTGCGCCCCATGCGTGACACGTCCCTAGCAATTTTGGCAACTGCAAAGTCAACCGAAAATATCAACGGTTGAATTTCGACAGCTTTACAACTATAAAGTCAACCGTAAAAAAGAATCCTAATGGTTGATTCAACGGTTGCTTACCCGCGGCCATTTTGTTTTCGCTGGATGGTTGACTGAACGGTTGCTCAACCGTGGCCATTTTGTTTTCGCTGGATGGTTGACTCAATGGTTGACTGAACGGTTGCTCAACCGTGGCCATTTTGATTTCGCTGGATGGTTGACTCAACGGTTGCTTCAACGGTTGCTTCAACGGTTGCTTCAATGGTTGCTTCAACGGTTGCCCGATGGAATGTCGGGCATTCCAATATATCGATGTTCTTCGCCTGCCGATGATGAACCGCAGGTGGAAATAACGTTTCTTTCCCGGAGCGAGTTGAGAGGAGGGATGGATGGAAAAATTATATTTATGCATGAGTTTTTGTTTCGCCACTGTTTAACAATGTTAAGCACACAGTGATAAAGGTAGAGAATTTCTTCTCTTTGTACATTGCACATTACAAAATCGTCGAATTCGAATTTTGTCGATACAATTTTTCTCAACTGAGCTCAACAGTTTCGGTACAGTCATCGGTACTTGTCATTATCTCCGGTGATCCACGCATCCTGCGCCATCAATGCATTTGCCTCGTCTATATTTCTCTTTTTCTGCAAACGGAAATGTATATCATGTGCCATTATCAATATTTTTGTTAACGCTTCATGCCAAAGGTAAAAAAACTGTGGTGTCCGCATCGGTACATCCCACAGGGATTACAGTGATAAATTATATTCAAACTAACCTCGCTGACTTTCCATGCTGCCTTCTGGCAATATATCTCTTCGTTCTGCGTGCGTGCCAAAGTCTTCTCCTTTTCCAATTGAGAATTGACGGTCACTACCAGGGGGGTGTGATTCAACGTCTTAGGCTGTCTCAAGCGTTTGCCACGACCACTCTTTGCAATTTCGATTTCTTCGGTTGCCAACGTCGACGCCTCCTCCATGGTTTCTGCGCAGCAAAGAGATATAACGAGGTTGAGAAAATGTTTGCACCGTCAGCTTAATGTACCGTACCATGGAAACACATAATCCCAATCGACATTTGTTGATTGTACGGTTGTACACATGCATATCGAACCACATGACCACTAGATGTTTGTGCGAGTTTAATATAATTTTCATAACCTACAAACTTAGCTTCAAAATTGATGAAATCTCGTGGTCGTGGTTTCTTATCATTACAATGGATGGTAATAAAATTTGCGAACTTACTTGTTAACCTCAAAACGACAGCTTTGTGTAATGATTGCGTATCGCCGTTCACCAATGGGTATCTCAGTGTTTGGGTGGAACCCAATTTTGCATCCAATATTATCGTTTCGGTACATTTTCTATACGTCACATCAGCGACGCCTGCAACTCGATACCGCAATTCATCAATTCGGCAGGCAGTAATAACATTTTCGTAATTACGGGTGTACTTGACGACGCAGAAATGGTTTGCCATTGTCAATAATGCCGGTAAAAACGATGGAGTGTACTAATAATTTCTTGTCACTCGTGATTTTTTTTTCTCTTCCTTTATGGATACACACGGCACTTCGGTATTATATTGCGAAACTGGTTAACATGCAGGGCGCTTTTGTTTTTTTACCGCCATGGCGAGATCGACACGTGCGTCGAAGCAATGGAATTTTTTCCTCCCTGTTCGTCACATGCACAAACCTCTCCCCCGCTCGTCGGCATAATTATTTCTTGTCTCTCGTTATTATTTTTTATCCTTTATGGCACTGTGGTATCGCGAAACCGGTCGTATACACGGCGCGTATTTTTTTGCAGCCAATCGTTTTTTTAATCATGCCAGACACAAACGCACGGTACATAAAATCACGGTATCGACAGTGCGTCGTAGCAAAAGTTTTTTCGCAGTGTTTGGAAGAGGAGATATATATGTATATATGACGGGTGAAGGATTTTGAAAATTCGCGTTTGAGAAAAGTCGTTAGAGAGAGAGAGCGAGAGAGAGAGGAGAGTGCATTCCACTGGAGCGTTTACCGCTTTCAGCGCTCACGTTATTCGCGCAAGATAGGGCTCAAGAGCACTGTAATGGCCTCTGCACACTGCGCGCGATGAGCGACGAGCGATGAGCGATATCCAATGGGAGCTCAGGTATTCCGCAAACCCCCTGGGAGAGTGAAGCTCCCATTGGATATCGCTCATCGCTCGTCGCTCATCGCGCGCAGTGTGCAGAGGCCATAAGCGCCCGAAGTGCCCAAGTCGATCGCGTCCAGAGACAGAGAGAGAGAGAGAGAGCGTGAGAGAGGGGGACGCGAAACGAGTAGCCCGCCATAAACGCAGTCGTGTCGTGTGGAAAATTCAATGACGAAGAGAATATCGCGATAGATTCGTGTATACCGACAATGAGGATGTGTGTACGGTGTCATCAAATTTCTGCGAGTGATATCAAAACGAGGGAGCAAGGTTAGTAATCAATGAATATTTTTTATTCTGATATTAACGTATAGCGACGCAAAGAAAATTTCATATTTTACAAATTTACAAATACTTTACAAATCAGCAGCAAATGCGTAAGTAAGGCTTGTATGAGAAAGTCTTTTGTACTTGTCGCTGATGTGAAAATTTGTGAAAAAAAGTATCATCTTTTCATTACATAACATGGCTATGATATGTACTGCAAGTACAGTGCTGCAAGTCTCGCACCGTCGAAAGCTGTCAGACCAAGGTACACATTGGTATTTCACGGAAAATAATTGTGAAAGCTGTGTTTGTCGTGTACCAGGTGAGCTGAAAACAATTTTTTCATATCTGTGGAACCAAGAACGCATTTGTGACATTTGTTTTCATCCCGTGTTCCTCGTACAGACTTCTCAAACCGTTCCGATAATTTATTTTGTAGAGAATACATAGTGCAAAGAAAACCATGAAAAAAAGTCTTTTGCACTTGTCGCTCGTGTGCAAATTAAAAATAATATATGTAATGATTTACGCAATGACCGATGAGCCTGTGTCCTTCGCCATGATTTAGCAACGCCGAACAAAACAATTGTTAACTGTTTTCAGAATACTCCCAATGTCGAGGATTGCATACCGCCAGCTGTCGTACCATCGCAGCAAGTCTCGCACTGTCGAAAGCTGTCGAACCGAGGGATGCATCAGTATCTCACAGAAGAGAATTATGTTCATCGTGTACCGGGCGAGCAAAAAACATTTTTTTCATGTCTGTGGATCTAAGTACGCGTTTGTAACATTTTATTTTACCATGGTACTCTCAAATCGATATATGAGGGTTTCTCTGTCAATTCAACCACTTTTTTTTCAACCATCTCAGATCTGCCCCATAATTGGTTACATCAAAGTACTACTAAAAGGCATTCTATGTGAATTTCTTCAGATTTTTTAATCCAACATTTTAGAAAATACTGTTTTTTTCCAAATGAATATATCTCGGAAACTAGAAGTAAATGAAAAAAAATGTGTGTACATAAAAGTTGTAGTTTTGTGTTAGCTTTCGAGCGGACGACTTGAAATAATTTTTACGTTCCGGTAACGCTGATTTTTTACTAAAAAAGGGGAACATTTTTTTGATTAAAAAGCAACCGTTTTTTGGCTGGAAAAATTACAGTCTTCTAGTATGTCTGACGATATCGCAAAAAAAAATGCCAGAGGCACGGAGCAAGGTTCCGGTATAACAAAATTCATTTCTGTGGTTTCATTTTTTTACCCTAGATCTTCGATCGTCAGGCATACTGGAAGACTCTGTAATTGTTTCAGCCAAAAGATGGCCGTTTTTCAATAAAAAAATAATTTCCCCCTTTTTTGGTAAAAACAATCAGTGTTACCGGAACGTAAAAATTATTTCAAGTCGTCCGCTCGAAAGCTAACACAAAACTACAACTTTTATGTACAGACATTTTCTTCAGTTACTTGTACTTTCCGAGATATATTCATTTGAAAAAAAAACGTCATTTTCTAAAATGGTGCATTAAAAAATCTGAAAAAATTCACATAGAATGCCCTTTAGTAGTACTTTGATATAACCAATTATGGGGCAGATTTGAGATGGTAAAAAAAAGTGGCTGAATTGACGGAGGATCCCTCATATGTATATGATGGGTAAAGAATTTTGAAAATTAGCGTTTTAGAAAAAAATCATTACTGTATTGAAGAAATAACACAATACGAATTATATGTGTCCAATGGCATTTATTCGTTTTTGAAGAAATTGTTCTATCGCCTATTGAAAAATGCATTTATAAATACAGTAATTAGAAAACTGTCAAGTTGCAATGGTATAAATTTAAATTTTCTTGCGTGGATATCTGACCAGTATATGCTTGCAATGCCACATCATGACAACTGTTCGCTTATTCCAGAACACTCCAAACGTCGAAGATTGCATGTGCATAGCTGCAACTGAAAAATGACTGACGACATCGAGCCAGATCCCTCTGAACGAGGAGACCTGTCATATGGTGAAAGGCCAGGGTGTGCAAGAACCATGAAGAGACGACGACAAAGATTTATTGCGCTGCAAGGATTGATTTATTCGGGGAATGATTTTGTGAAAAATGTGACATTACCCGATAATTTGAGATCCGTAAGTAAAAGTAATGTTTAAAATTAGACGCTACTAATTAAAATAAAGAAATTGTTTTGTCGTTCAATGCGATAACAGATAAAAGAAGTACATAGATGAAACCATTTTTTTCTCTAATTTCAGAAACAAAATCCCGTTCGTTGGGTACGGTCGAAATAACGTGACGGAGATGACGTTTCCTCGATGCAGCGTGGCCGAAGGCCTGAAATACCGGGCGACGATAATGACGATGACGACGACGATGACGAACGCGAAAGTGTCGCCAGTAGGAGAATAATGGAGGGCATCGATGACGATTCGGAAACCAGTTCTGCGCAAGAAGGAAATAACGCTGAGCGGTTGGGAATCGATATGATTGCAAGGAATACTCATACCGACGGAAATGACAACGCGGAGAGTACGCGGTGTTATGGCGAAGACAATAATGCGATGATTTGCGATTGTACCGATAAGAACGGGTCGGAAATTTCGGATTCGTCCGACAGTAACAGCTTGAGGTCTTGGGATGCCACGAACGATAATGCAAGCGTGGATCTCAATGATGGGAGCGGCAGCGACATTTCGATGAGTTCACGTGGGTCCGCGAATGACAGTACCGAGGTCTTGAGAGACGATAGTAGTCAGGACGAAGAATCGGAAAACGATGACTTGGAAGGAAACTTCAATGCACAAGGCATGGATAATTTATTGCAAATCGCGACAATGAGACCTCATGTACCGGAAAGTCAATTACTGGCCATGATTATTGCCACAAGTACGCGACACCGTTTAACCTACGGAACAACTGTGTCGCTTTTGAAAATGATGGCTTCCATCACCAACGGCAGCAAACTCCCAACAACTATGCGTGGTCTGTGGAAAATGTTACTCAACGGTGACGAATTGGCGATTGTGCGTCATTCGTTTTGTCGTAGCTGCAAATGGTATCTCGGAACGGAGCAAACGGCACCATTGCCGTGTTCGTGCAAGGAAAATGATTTGGAGGAAAATCGAATGAAATTGAAATCTTACTTCGTACAGGTACCATTAACTCCGCAGCTTAAACAACTCTTAGCTCAGCCGGGGATTGCTGATTCTCTCTTATACCGGTACGAACGAACAAAGAAAGGAGACGAAAATATTGAAGACATTTATGACGGATTCGAGTATTGTAAACGATCGCGACCAGGCGGTTTTTTGCACGACAAAAATAACTTTTCCTTGACGATCAATACGGATGGCTGTAAAGTTTCGGAATCGTCCAATGCCATCGCTTGGCCAGTCCTGTTCACGATCAACGAGCTGCCCCCTTATCTGAGAAAACGACACGTATTACTGGCAGGCGTGTGGGTAGAAACGGTACATCCCAATATGAATATGATTCTGTCTCCGATCGTTACCGAATTGGAAACGCTATACACAACTGGCGTAACGTGGAGGCCGAATGGTACCGACGAAGTAACGAGCAGATTTGTCACACCGATCTGTATCACCGACAGCCCTGCCAGATGTGCGATTCTCCGAATGACACAATTTAATGGTAAATTTGGGTGCACGTATTGTTTGCACAAAGGTATCGGACAAGGCGGTAAACGAGTGTACCCTGTCCAAGACGTAACTCTTCGCACCGACGAAGAAATTCGACGACAAATGGACCAAGCATTCGAGACGCGACAAAGAGTCTGTGGTGTGCGAGGATATACCATAATGTCTGTACTACCCGGATATGATTTAGCGAAGGGCGCACCTGTCGATCCCATGCACAATATCAACCAGGGAGTTTTGCGTCAACACGTAATGTTGTTGTTGTACGGTACAGCTAGTGATCCGTGGTACAGCGGTCAACCGAATAAGTTGTCTGCCGTGGATGCCATATTGCTCAAGATTCGTCCGCCTGCCAGAATATCGAGAAAACCTAAGTCGATAAAAGATGCAAAACTTTGGAAAGCATCCGAGTGGCGCAATATGCTCCTGTATTACAGCCCATTGTGTTTTGAGGGTATAATTCGTCAGTGCGACCTTCAATTATTGACTCTACTGTCGAGAGCAGCATATTTATTGTACCGGAATAGCATAGCCATCGATGATCTCCAAGAAGCAAAATCGTTACTACTCGAGTACGTGAAGGGATTCCAAAAGGAATACACAGGTGACAACATGACGTACAACATACATCTTCTGAATCACTTGGCGACGTCGGTTGAGGATTGGGGACCGCTGTGGGCCAATACCGCTTTCCCGTTCGAGTCATACAATAAAAAAATTATCGATTCAGTAACGAGTGCAAATTCGAGGCCGACTCAAATCGTAACGAGATTCCTGATGCATCGATTTATGCAATTCCATATGTACGATGCAAGAGTAGAACCGAGGACGCGACAACTTGTATATTGGATATTGAACAGTGGAAAAAAATTTAAACCTGCGCAATATGAAGAAACTGAACCGCACCCAGTTCCTAATGATTTTAAGGGCCTCGGAAAGGTGATAATGGCACAACCAAGTGCTTGGCAATCGCGAATTTTGCTCGAAGGGCGTTATCTACCGCAAAACGTTATGTTCTACAAAGGAGCGAAAATTAATGGGATCGAATACAGATGTCGAGGAGATCGAGAGCACACACGATCATGCAACAAATTTGTTTATACCACTAATAACATAATTGGAGAAATATTAAATAGTATCCAATTTTGCCATGACGAGCACAGTGTCAACGGCCTCATCATCGATGTACTTGCCGATGACGGTATCTTTGGTGAAGCACGGCATATTCGGAAATTATCACCAAGGGAAAGTAGCAGGGTATTCATCCGAACGAATGATGTTGAAGGCCCGGTGGTAATGATCTTCGTAAATAACAATGCGTACGGTGTAAAAATGCCCAATGTTTGGGAAGCGGATTAACGGAGAAAGCGAATCTCGATGTACCGTAACTGACAAAAAAAAATCGAGAAAAATGAGTGGTAGGTGCCGGCTTTTTCGGTCTTCAACACGGTATGCTAAAATTATATTTTTGTACCGCCGCAACAAACATGTACCGTCGTAACTACCTGCGGTTTATAATTATTTCACGCGTTTAATGAAATATTACAAATTGTGATATGTGATAATGTGATGATTTTCAATCAATATTTAAAAAATCATATTTTATTCTTATTGCATTTTGGTGCGACAATGCATTGTACATAAACAGCGAGAACAATTGTTCTCGTGATGAAAATAAATGTACCATAAATGTACAATAAATGTAGAAAAGATAAAAGTAAATGTATCGCCCCATTTCCTCACTCCGTCGCACAATCTGCTGCAGATATGCTCTCCCCCCTGTGTTTGATTACTTAACTCTCCGCAAATGGTCAATTCAATTATCAAGGCAGTATAATTTGATGAATCGTTAAATATATGCCATGGAGTCAACCGTCGAGTCGACCATCCGATCAACCGTGGAGTCAACCATCCAATCAACCGTGGAGTCAACCATCCAATCAACCGTGGAGTCAACCATCCAATCAACCGTGGAGTCAACCATCCAATCAACCGTGGAGTCAACCATCCAATCAACCGTGGAGTCAACCATCCAATCAACCGTGGAGTCAACCATCCAAGAAAACGCAGGATGGTTGACTTTCGAAGATGAACAGTTGAGAAGCTGTCCAAATTCAACCGTTGAACTTATACGTTGACTCAACTGTCTTTTTCAACCGGTTGACCAAAATGACAGGGACGGCCCTGCGGTTACTCGCGTTTTTGGAAGAATTCTTATATTTCATAAAATATGGACTCTAGAGTGTTTTTTTTTGAACTCTCAAACCCTCTCAAACGATTCTCGAAAGATTAAAAAAAAAAAATTGTGAAAGGGCGTTTTTTACGGATTAAAAAAAATTTGGGCGCTAACTTCACGCGAAAATCTAAATTGTTTTTTTTTGGAAACCTATAAACTCTCAAACCATTTTTCTTTTCTCTCAAATTCTCTCAAACGATTCTCAAACGACTAACATTAATTAGAATTATTTATTATCATATCGGGGGGCCAACTTCACGGAGGTCTGGGTGTACCCCATGCGTGACACGGCCCTGTGGTTGGTTGCGTTTTTGGAAGAATTCTTATATTTCATAAACTATGAACTCTAAAGTAATTTTTTTGAACTCTCAAAACCTCAAACGATTCTCAAGCGATTAAAAAAAAAAATTGTGAAAAGTCGTTTTTTACGGATAAAAAAAAATCTGGGGGCTAACTTCACGCGAAAATTTAAATTGTTTTTTTTGAAAAACTATAAACTCTCAAACGATTTTTCTTTTCTCTCAAACTCTCTCAAACGATTCTCAAACGATTAACATTAATTGGAATTATTTATTATCATATCGGGGGGCCACTTCACGGAGGTGTTTTTCAGCCTGCCTCAGGAATGGCGCTAAATCGCGGCGGCGAGTTGGGGAATATAATTTTGTGATCATAGCCTCTGTCGGGGTTACAGATTTCCTTGTGGCCGCGCGAGTCGTGATCATCGCTCCAGTCGGTATCGCAGTCAGCGTTGACACATATGGGTAGCTCGGCGGGGGAAAAGTCACCGCCCCTCGCACATAGTATTTACTCGACCGGCGAACGGAGGGAGGTTTTCCGTTCGATCGAGATCGACATTTTTTGTGGCTGTACTGCTGATTAGAATATGCATTAAATGAATTTCAAAGGGAAAAAACATGTATCGAGATTATTGTTTTCTCTCGGTTGCTCGTTTAGGAGGAGAATGCGGGTTAAAAAAAATAACAATGAAACGCTTTGAAAAATGAAACGCCGACACGACCGTGGAAGGTTCAACGATAAATATTGAGCCTTTGCCGCGGTCGTTTCGGCGGTTTTTTTTCAACACTAAACATTATAGATAAGGCTGTATCATAAATGTTTCACTATCCTCAATTAGTATAGTGGCTGTGTTAGCAGCGTATCGGATTAACGATGCTTGTCTTCTGGGTTCGGTCCCCGGTGAATCGATTTTTTTTTCTTCATTTTATATTTAAAAAATGTTGAACTGCCTCTCGCTTTAGCTACTTCCGGCTTTCCAGGCGTTATTTATCGTTGATTCATATATGTTTATATTTAAAAAAAATAGACTGCTACCGGGAATCGAACCCGCGTCGTCCGTACTCTGAGCCCGGACGCAGTTATGTCAGCAGCGAGGCTCTTGTGGCTGCAAAGCTGCATTAGGAATACACAATAAGGGGGCGTCCATAAATTACGTAGCGCAATTGAGGGGGGCGGTCGGCCTGATGTTACGGTCTACGTACGTGGGTGGAGGCGAGGGGGGGGGGGGCGGTCGAGGTTTGCGTTACGTCACGATTTTAGAACTGTCAGAAATAGCAACATTTCTGCATGTTGAAGTTTTTAAATTTAAAGCTCATCATTCAGAACAGATGACGTGCAAGCTCTTATTATTTTAAGAAATATAATGAAGATGAAAAGCCATCATATCGCCCGCGACTTGATACTTTAATGTAAGTATCAATATTTTAGAAAAAACATAACTTTACATCAAAATAAACGGAACGAAAACTTCGATCGACATTTTCTCGAAACTACTTTTTTGACCTCGTCTCAGAAAATACTCAAAAACTTATCACCCGATTTTCAATTTTTTAAAAACATTGTTTAATCGCAGTGGCTAAGGTTGTACTCGGCCGATTTTCAAAATGTTTATCATTACTATTTTTAAAGATTGCTTGAGTACAAAAAAGGGCCTTGAAGAAAGGAAAAAAGGCCAAACTGTCGGCATTTTGTAAAAAAAACCAAAATAAAAAACGACTACGCATAACGATAGCTACATTTGTATAGATATCGATAAATTGTTGACTTTTTATTTATAGACCATAAAGATCATAAAATCTTTCCTAAAGATATCGATGGGACAATGAAGAGAATTTTTTTCGTACACCAAATCAGGGTTAATTAAAAAAATCATAAAAATTGGTATAAAACTAGATGAATTTATACTTCATAAAATGAGTATAAACGTGATCCTTTTATTATTAGTTATTTCTTTGAAAAAAAAACGTAATTATTGACAACAAAGTACCCGTTACGTAACGGAATAAGGGGGATGGGGTTCAGGCCAGGCGTTACGGTTCTGTTACGTGGGGGGGGGGGGGGGGGGGGGCTAAAAATTTGGAAATTTAGCGTTACGTAATTTATGGACGCCCCTACACCATTGCACCGGTATTTATTTATATTTTGTTGATTATTTCTGACAGTTACGAAGAAGAAATTTTGGCGCCGCAATAAAAAGAAGGGCGGCTGTCACCAGCCGCCGCAAAAGCAAGAGGCGCCTGAGAAAGCCGAAGTGCGCGAGAAGGGCAGGCCACCGCGAGGACGAGCGACGGGAGCGGCCGCAGCAAGGGCGCCGCTGCTATCACGAACGCGACCGAACCCGCAGTCGCTCGCCCCGCCGGACGCATGACGAAATCGCCCAAAGCGAGCGGGCATTTCAAATTCTGGTAGAAACGGTGTTGGAAAATATGACGAAAAAATAAAAGATTCTCCCAATTCATAAATGAGTTTATATTCTTTCCTTTAGAAGATAAATTTCAAAAACTGTCCAAAAAAGTGCCAGAACGATCGAGAAAGGGAAACCTTAAGAAAGAGAACCTTCAGTTGTTACACGTCAGTATTTATCGTTTGTAGTAGTACTACAAACGAAGCCGGCGGTTTTAAAACGTTTGTAGTAGTTCGCAGTTTCGTATTTATCGTTTGTAGTTGCAGAGAAAGTAACTACAAACGATGAAATCACCTGAAAATGATGTTCCCACGATTTTTTAAGGAAATGTTCGTTTGTAGTAATGGAGTAAGTAACTACCAACTACGCCAGTGCTTTTAAAACGTTTGTAGTTGTGTGTAGTTTCGTATTTATCGTTTGTAATTGCAGAGAAAGTCCCGACAAACGAGAAAATCACGTGAAAATAATTTTCAGCAATTTGAGAAAGAAATGTTCGTTTGTAGTAATGAAGTAAGTAACTACAAACGATGCCCGCGCTTCTAAAACGTTTGTAGTTCTGTATTTATCGTTGGTCGTTATAGAGAAAGTAACTACAAACGACGAAATCACCTGAAACTGATTTTTCCACGGATTTGGAAAGATATGTTCGTTTGTAGTAAAGGAGCAAATAACTAGAAACGACGTCGGCGCTTCTCAAACGTATGTAGTTGTTTGAAGTTCCGTATTTATCGTTTGTAGTTGTAGAAAAACTGACTACAAACGAGGGAATAACGTGAAAATATTTTTTCAGCAATGTGAGAAAGAACCGTTCAATTGTAGTAGTAAAGTAGGTTACTACAAATGACGCACGCGCTTCTAAAACGTTTGTAGTTGTTTGCAGTCCCATATTTATCGTTTGTAATAATAGAGAAAGTAACTACAAACGAGGAAATCACCTAAAAATGATTTTTCCACGATTTTGGAAGGATATGTTCGTTTCGAGTTATAATGTAGGCTACTACAAACGACGCCCGCGATTCTAAATCGTTTGTAGTTGTTTGTAGTTCTGTATTTATCGTTTGTAATAGTACTACAAACGAAGCCGGCGGTTTTAAAACGTTTGTAGTAGTTCGTAGTTTCGTATTTATCGTTTGTAGTTGCAGAGAAAGTAACTACGAACGATGAAATCACCTGAAAATCATGTTTCCACGATTTTTGAAGGAAATGTTCGTTTGCAGTAATGGAGTAAGTAACTCCCAGCGACGCCAGTGCTTTTAAAACGTTTATAGTCGTGTGTAGTTTCGTATTTATCGTTTGTAGTCATAGATAAAGTAACTATAAACGAGGAAATGCCCCGATCCTGATTTTTCCACTCATTTGGAAGGATATGTTCGTTTGTAGTAAAGAAGCAAGTAACTACAAACGACGTCGGTGCTTCTAAAACGTTTGTAGTTGTTTGTAGTTCCGTATTTATCGTTTGTAGTTGTAGAAAAAGTGACTACAAACGAAGGAATGACGTGAAAATATTTTTTCAGCATTGTGAGAAAAAAACGTTCGATTGTAGTAATAACGTAGGATACTACAAACGACGCACGCGATTCTAAATCGTTTGTAGATGTTTGTACTTCTGTAATTATCGTTTGTAGTAGTACTACAAACGACGCCGGCGGTTTTAAAACGTTTGTAGTCGTTCGTAGTTTCGTATTTATCGTTTGTAGTTGCAGAGAAAGTAACTACGAACGATGAAATCACCTGAAAATGATGTTTCCACGATTTTTGAACGAAATGTTCATTTGCAGTAAAGGAGTAAGTAACTCCCAGCGACGCCAGTGCTTTTAAAACGTTTATAGTCGTGTGTAGTTTCGTATTTATCGTTTGTAGTTATAGAGAAAGTAACTAAAAACGAGGAAATGCCCTGAAACCGATTTTTCCACTCATTTGGAAGGATATGTTCGTTGGTAGTAAAGAAGCAAGTAACTACAAATGACGTCGGCGCTTCTAAAACGTTTGTAGTTGTTTGTAGTTCCGTATTTATCGTTTGTAGTTGTAGAAAAAGTGACTACAAACGAAGGAATGACGTGAAAATATTTTTTCAGCAATGTGAGAAAAAAACGTTCGATTGTAGTAATAACGTAGGATACTACAAACGACACACGCGCTTCTAAAACGTTTGTAGTTGTTTGTAGTTCCGTATTTAGCGTTTGTAGTAACAGAGAAAGTAACTACACACGAAGAAATCACCTGAAAATGATTTTTTCACGATTTTGGAAGGATATGTTCGTTTGGAGTAATAAAGTAGGCTACTACAAAGGACGCCCGCGATTCTAATTCGTTTGTAGATATTTCTGGTTCTGTATTTATCGTTTGTAGAAGCGGAGAAAGTAACTGCAAACGAAGAAATCAGCGGAAAATAATTTTTCTACGATTTTGGAAGGATATGTTCATTCTAGTAATGGAGTAAGTAAAATAGGTAACAACTATGGACGCCAGGGCGTCTAAAACGATTGTAGTTGGATGTACTTCCGTTTTAATCGTTTGTAGTTACAGAAAAAGTAACTACAAACGATGAAATCACCTGAAAACAATTTGGCAGCAATTTGAGAGGGAAACTTCGTTTGTAGTATTGTAGTGAGTAACTACAAACGACACCAGTGCTTTTAAATCTTTTGTAGTTGTGTGTAGTTTCGTATTTATCGTTTGTAGTTGCAGAGAACGTCCCGACAAACGAGAAAACCCGTGAAATTAATTTTCAGCAATTTGCGAAAGAAATGTTCGTTTATACAGGGTGCGCCAGAGAAACTTACTTATTTGAAAGGTCAATAAAAACAAAAGTACTTCAATTATTGTTTTAAATTTTTTTTTATTTGAGAATACAATATCCCAATTTTTTTTTTCATGTAGTCTTGAAAATGACATCGGATAAATGGCGACCCCCATTGCGCATACACTGATGAAGTCGATTTTTGAAATTCGTATCCACTCTTTGCAGCATCTCAATCGGTATGTTGGCAATGGCGTCGCGAATGTTGTTCTTGAGGTCTGCTATGGTCCGTGGTCGATCGACATAAACCAGAGATTTCAAATAACCCAAAAAAAAAGAAATCGCATGGAGTCAATTTGTTGGTGGTTCTTCGTCAATTTGTTGCGACAACATTTCCCCGACCGCCTCATCTCTCTCAGAGGCGATCTCCAATGGCCAGCACGCTCTCCAGATTTGACTCCATGCGATTTCTTTTTATGGGGTTATTTGAAATCTCTGGTTTATGTCGATCGACCACGGACCATAGCACACCTCAAGAACAACATTCGCGACGCCATTGCCAACATATCGATTGATATGCTGCAAAGAGTGGATACGAATTTCAAAAATCGACTTCATCAGTGTATGCGCAATGGGGGTCGCCATTCATCCGATGTCATTTTCAAGACTACATGAAAAAAAAAATTGGGATATTGTATTCTCAAAAAAAAAAAAATTTTAAACAATAATTGAAGTACTTTTGTTTTTATTGACCTTTCAAATAAGTAAGTTTCTCTGGCGCACCCTGTAGTAATGAAGTAGGTAACTACAAACGACGCCTGCGATTCTAAATCGGTTGTAGTTGTTTGTAGTTCTGTATTTCTCGTTTGTAGATGCGGAGAAAGTAACTATAAACGAGGAAATCAGCGGAAAATAATTTTTCCACGATTTTGGAACGATATGTTCGTTTGTGCAAGTAAACTAGCTAACTATAAACGACGCTCGGGCTTCTAGAACGTTTGTAGTTGTGTGTACGTCCGTTTTGATCGTTTGTAGTTGTAGAAAAAGTAACTATACACGCGGAAATCACCTGAAAATAATTTTTCAGCAATTAAAAAAGAAAATGTTCGTTTGTAGTAATGGAGTAATTAACTACAAACGATTTACAATCGCGGGTGTCGTTTGTGGATACCTAGTTTATTACTACAAATGAACATTCCTGTCGCAAATTGCTGAAAAACAATTTTCACGTGATTTTCTCGATTGTGTGTACTTTTTCTGCAACTACAAACGATCAAAACAGCAATACACACAACTACATACGTTTTTAAAGGACTGGCGTAGTTTGTAGTTAACTAGTTCATTACACAAACGGGCACTTTCTCTGCAGCTACAAACGATAAATACGGAACTACATACAACTACGAACTACAACTACAAACAAATTTTAAAAGCGCCGGCCTCGTTTGTAGTTATGTAGCTTATTAGTACAAACGGCCATATCCTTCGAAAATCGCGAAAAAACCATTTACGCGTGATTTCCTCGTTTTTGGTTACTTTCTCTGCAACTACAAACGATCAATACGGAACTACACGCAACTAAAAACGTTTTAAACGCACTGGCGTCGTTTGTAGTTACCTAGTTTATTACCACAAACGGATATATCCTTCCAAAATCGTGGAGAAATAATTTTCAGGTGATTTCGTTGTTTGTGGATACTTTTTCTGCAACTACAAACGATAAATACGGAACTGCAGATAGCTACGAACGTTTTCGCAGCGCGGGCGTCGTTTGTAGATACTTACTCCATTATTACAAACGAACATTTTCTTTTCAAATTGTTGAAAAATTATTTTTAGGTGATTTCCTCCTTTGTAGTTACTTTCTCTGCAACGGCAAACGATCAAAACGGAAGTACATATAACTACAAACGTTTTAAAAACCCGGGCCTTGTTTGTAATTACATACTCCATTACTAAAAACCAACATTTTCTTCTCAAATTGCTGAAAAATTATTTTCAGGTGATTTCTTCGTTTTTAGGTACTTTCTCTGCAACTACAAACGATAAATGCAGAACTACACACAACTACAAACGTTTCAGAAGCGCAGGCGTCGTTTGCAGTTACTTCCTCTGCAACTACAAACGATTAAAACGGAAGTACACACAACGACAATCGTTTTGGACGCCCGAGCGTCGTTTGTAGTTACCTAGTTTATTAGTACAAACGAACATATCCTTCTAAAATCGTGGAAAAATCATTTTCAAGTGACTTCCACGCTTGTAGTTACTTTATCTATTACTACAAACGATAAAGATGAAACTACAAACAACTACAAACGTTTTTCAAGCGCCGACGTCGCACAGTGGGGCAGAATCCCAAAAAGCTGGCCAAAATTCGGAAAGTGTCCAAAATTATCTCCAATTCTCTTCTCGGGGGTTTTCGGGGTCGCTGAATACGAATCTGTTATCAGAATTACGATTTTCAAAATGGCGGACCGAAAATGGCGGACATAATTCAACCAATTAGTCAAATAATTCAGTAAAAAATACCCAATCATATTTCTTAAGGGTTTTTGGGATTGCTGATTACGAATTTGTTATAGGAATGTTAATTTTCAAAATAGCAGACGCGATATATAGACGATTCCAAAAAAATTTTCAATTTTTAAATATTTTTTAATAGAAAATGTTTCATAATATTTTTAGGTTTAAGGGGTAAGGCCACTGTAAATTTTTTGAAAAATCGATTTTTTTTTATTGGCTATAAAAAACTATTCGCAAAACTTTAAACGCGTTTTTCTCGAAACATGGTTTTTCAAAATGGCACGCAGCATAACTCGAACAATTTTCATTTTTATTACTTGAAATTTTAACCAGATGTGAACATTTACATTATCTTGAGAATGTCGATCGGAATTTTCAAGAACTTTATTTATTGATTTTTTATTAACAAAAAACTTGCCGTTTTTTTCGTCAAAAATCAATTTTTTTTTTCAAACGCACGCCAAATCCACAAAAATTGATACTTTTTAAAATCCGATCGACATTCTCTAGCTATAGCCCTCTAGATTAATGTTTTTTTTTTTTTTGTTCTAGATTCAAAAGTGCACCAGTGGTGCTGCGTGCCGCGGAGCCCTGGAAGCAAAACATGTCCCGGGAAGATAGCTGTGGAACCGCCATTTTGTTTTTTTTTTACTGTAAAAAAATTTTATAATAAAGTTTAATGTATGCCCGATAACACCATTAAAAGTTTTTTTTCAAATACCTTCAATTTCGGGAGCAAAAAATTAGTGAAAAAACCTTTTTTTTTGGGCCGTTAAAGTGGCCTTACCCCTTAAATGAGTAGAAAATCTCTTGAGCCATGTTTTTATTTTTGAATAATTTCTTGAGTACAAAATTTGCAATAAATCAAATATCTGTTATTTACTTCTAGTAACAAAAATCTTGTATGTCATCTTCAATGTTGGAATCATTCGATTCGGATTCTGATGTTGACCCACTTGTATCCAAATCGGAATCGTTCCTTATCTCTTGTCTGGTGACTTCAGGTTGTTTTAACATTTCTATAGCGTCTTTATGTAAAGATTTCGCCGGTCTCTGGGGCAATTTCCTGATGCTTGAGAGAAATGGATCTGATGATACTAAGAGCCTATAGAAAATGTCTCATATTCGATTCTCGAGAGCATTTTCTTGAATGATGTGACCTGTAGTTCTTTATGTCCTTATTGCGTGACTCTTGGGCCTCTTCAGAAAGTTGTCCGATCGGTAAAAGGGCATATTTTACAATTTCCGCTCCGTGCATCAACTCTTTGTGCACAGATGTTGGCATGTAATACCATGGATATAAAGCAACGAATAAACGGGCAGTATTTACACAATAGTCTTTGAATTTTTCTTCGTCTATATCATACCCGCTCGAAATTGCCTGCAAAATAACATGAAATCGGTGAATTAAATTTTCATCGACTCCTGTTATTTCAGCAGATATATTAGCATTTTTGAAAAAGCGGCGGGCGTTATTTCCATCGTTTGAGCTGCCATATCCTGGCTTTGGTCGATCAACGATAAGCCCCAGTGTTGTCTTAAATTGAGTCTGTATGTCTTCCTTGCGTACTTTCACAATCCTTTTCACTTCCTCTTCACGAGCTTGCCACTTTTGAGTTGTGAGCTTATACGACAAATGCAAACAGCACTCGAAAAAACGAATCCACGCATGTAATGTAGATATGCCAAATCTTAAATTATCTGTAGTAATGTCCATATTTATAATTTTGTCGATGTTATTAAAATCTTTAGAGGTGGCTTTGCACAGGAAGCAGCGTTGTGCAGAAGTGGTACCGGTTACAGCGTTACAGACTTTGCCGTCTATCATCGTAAACGACATACAATAGGTTACTGAAATTGATTTTTCATTTTGTTCAGTAGTGTATGGTGCAAGACCCGCAATCTGCTGTTCAATGTCGGTAACTTCTTTCAATGTTGATTGTACATCCTCATGTACAAACTGCAATCGTATTGGTCTGCAGAATCGAGGAGATGAAGGTCTAGGATTTTTCCACACAATAGTTCCTTCATCCGTCTCGTGATTGTTGTAGATTAATTGCAAAGGTACCAGAGAAGTATAAAAAATGCTTTCATCAGATTTTCCAGCCTCATCAAATTTTTGCTTATAAACACTTTGACCGCTGCTTCCATCACATCCCCATTTACAGTGAAGTACTAATTTTTGCAGAATTTCAGAATTTAGAGTATCGATGACATCAGCCTGAAGTTGTATAATTCTGTATGTGGTATGATCAAGTAAAGCCTGTAGTTTAATTTGTGCGCACGACTCAGTAATATTCATGTACACAACTGATGGATAACAACGATTTTTTGCTTTTTCTACTTCATGGTATGATGGGTATAATTTGCATTTACGTGCTCTAGCTGCATTTCTTGATAGCTGATAGCGCTTTGATTCTCCTTTCTCGATCATCAAAGAAAGTGCTTCGTCTGGGGTTAAAGGTGTCTCATTTTTTGACCCAACAGCAGCTATATATTTTGAGGCTCTTGTTGGGCTGGTTAATGTGACATCTTTAAGAACTTGAGCAGCATCCACTTGACCAGAAGTCCTTAAACTCATTTGAGCAGCATACGTAAATTCTTCTGTAGATAAAGTAGAACGTATTTCTTCAGTCTTTCGCCTCTTAGATCTATCGCTGGATGAAGCAAAGGATTTCGAAGGTCGTCCAGATGTTCCTTTTTCATCATTCTTCACAATCTTCTCAGATGTTGATGTTGTGCATTCAGTATCGGATAATGTTGAAAAACATACGGTGCCATTCAACCATTCTTCATTATTTTTTAGAAACTTTTCTTGGCCTCTATTTGCTGCTTTCCATCTGGATCGAAAATTTGCAAATAACAGTCCTAATGACTTTTCATCCTCGTCTACTTGTATCACATGTTCTGTTTTCTTGAAAATTGCATCTTTCAAAACTCCAATAACGAAATTCTGTTCGTTTTTTAAACTGTCTTTCACCATGAAAAAAACATCTCTTCTTGTTAATTCCATATTTGAAGATTGGGAAGACTCTGTAAAATACCAATATAAACATGTACAAAATTGAATGACATTATTTTGAAATCATTTTATACTTAACAAAACTATATACGGTGTTCTGACTCGAAATGTACAAAAATAATTTATTACTACTAAAAATGATTTTATATTTATAAAGAAAATGAATATTTATGATATAAATGATTAACAAATATATTTACATACATTCTGCACGAAAAAAAAACCGAAATTACATGAAATCTGTCTTTACGAGAATCACCTCTGTCTCAGTATACAACAGGTATAATAAAGCCTGAACAGCAGGCGGGCTCCTTTCTTTCATACATGGCTGCTCTAGGAGCCCCTCGTCAGTCCTTGCCGAATCGCCGTCTACACTACGTATACACTATGTACGTATACACTAATACACCTTTACTGCCGAAAACCGTTACGCCGTACAAACATGGGGGAAACACAGTTCTAGCTACTGAGAGTTCTTGCAGGAATATTTTATAAAATGTTGAGATTTTCGTAAAGCGTACATTTAGAATAATAAATTACTGTATTAAAATTTAAATGATCTATGAATATTAATCAATAAATGAACATACTACAAATGGAATTGATAAATAAATATTAATCTATGTTAATAGACAGAAAATATACCAACGCGCTGTAACGTAATAATCAATGGATTACATTCACACGTCCGTTAATGTCGCGCCACGTATTTCTCCCTAAAAATTAGTCTAACTATTCGTTGAGCACTCCTGAGCAGCCAGTTTTTTAGTATATTATATTTAGTACTGTACACTATCAGTTTCTTGTTGAAACAAGGTCGAGACTCGCGAAGACATTTTTAAAACTACTTTAGAAAATCGATTTTCGAAAAAAAATGTTTAATTTTTTATGTTTACTTGTTGCAAAATTTAGATATTTTTAACATAAAATAAGCAATAACTGTGCATAATTATATTTTCTGCATACCTTCAGAAAGTTTTTCCATTTTGCAGAATTAAAATTGAGACAGTTTCGTCCGTTTCACAGCACTTCGAAACAGGCAAGAATTTTTTGACGCGTACGCTTGTTTAATGCGTACCGAACGGCGGCTAAATGTCGACTGATTTCGAGGCGACCCTAGAGCAGGTATAAACCTGCCCGGTCCGGAATTTCGTCCGAGGACTATCAGTAAACAAGATCTGAACATATATAGACGAATATATACAACTAAAAAATTTGACTTTTGGCCAGCTTTTTGGGATTCTGCCCCACTGTGCGTCGTTTGTAGTTACCTACTTTACCTACTCCATTACTACATACGAACATTTCCTTCAAAAATCGTGGAAGCATCATTTTCAGGTGATTTCATCGTCTGTAGTTCCTTTCTCTGCAACTACAAACGATATATACGAAACTACGAACTACTGAAAATGTTCTAAAACCGCCGCCGTCGTTTGTAGTTACATAGTTTACCACTGCAAACCGACATATCTTTCTAAAATAATGGAAAAATCATTTACAGGTGATTTCCGCGTTTATAGTTACTTTCTCCGTAGCTACAAACGTTTCAGGAGCGCAGGCGTCGTTTGTAGTTACATTCTCTGCAACTACAAATGATTAAAACGGAAGTATAAACGTTTTAGACGCCCGAGCGTCGTTTGTAGTTACCTAGTTTACTAGTACAAACGAACATATCCTTCCAAAATTGTGGACAAATTTTTTTCCGCCGATTTCCTCGTTTGTAGTTACTTTTTCCGTAACTATAAACGATAAATACAGAACCACAAACAACTACAAACGATTTAGAATCGCCGGCGTCGTTTGTAGTAGCCTACTTTATTACTACAAACGAACATATCCTTCCAAAATCGTGGATAATCATTTGCAGCTAATTTCCTCGTTTGTAGTTACTTTCTCTACTACTACAAACGATATAGACGAAACTCAAACAACTACAAACGTTTTAGAAGCGCCGACGTCGTTTGTAGTGACCTACGTTATTACTACAAACGAACATTTCTTTCTCATATAGCTGAAAATTATTTTCACGTGATTTTCTCGATTGTAGTTACTTTCTCTGCAACTACAGACGATAAATACGAAACTACGAACTACTACACACGATATAAAACCGCCGGGTTCGTTTGTAGTTACCTAGTTTACTACTACAAACCAACATATAGTTCTAAAATAATTGAAAAATAATTTACAGGTGATTTCCTCGTTTGTAGTTACTTTCTCTGCAGCTACAAACGTTTCAGATGCGTAGGCGTCGTTTGTAGTTACTTTCTCTGCAACTACAAACGATTAAAATGGAAGTACACACAAGTACAATCGTTTTGGACGCCCGCGCGTCGTTTGTAGTTACCTAGTTTACTAGTACAAACGAACATATCCTTCCAAAATCGTGGAAAAATTATTTTCCGCTGATTTCCTTGTTTGCAGTTACGTTCTGCCCTACTACAAACGATTAATACGGCACTACAAACAACTACAAACGTTTTAAAAGTACTGACGTCATTTGTAGTTACTTACTCCATTACGACAAACGAACATTTCCTTCGAAAATCGTGGAAACATCATTTTCAGGCGATTCCATCGGTTGTAGTGACTTTCTCTGCAACTACAAACGATAAATACGAAACTGTGAACTACTACAAACGTTTTAAAACCGCCGGCGTCATTTGTGGTACTACTACAAACGATAAATACAGAACTACAAGCAACTACAAACGATTTAGAATCGCGGGCGTCGTTTGTAGTAGCCTATTGTATTACTCCAAACGAACATATCCTTCCAAAATCGCGGAAAAATCATTTTCAGGTGATTTCCTCGTTTGTAGTAACTTTTTCTGTTACTACAAACGATAAATGCGGAACTACAAACAAATAAAAACGTTTTAGAAGCGCTTGCGTCGTTTGTAGTAACCTACTTGATTACTACAATCGATCGTTTCTTTCTCACATTGCTGAAAAAATATTTTCACGTCTTTCCTTCGTTTGTAGTCACTTTTTCTAGAATTACAAACGATACATACGGAACTACAAACAACTACGAACGTTTTAAAAGCGCCGACGTCGTTTGTAGTTACGTGCTCCTTTACTACAAATGAACATATCCTTCCAAATCCGTGGCGCAGTTAGTTGCAGGTGATTAGCTCGTTTGTAGTTACGTTCTCTATAACTACAAACGATCAATACGGAACTACGAACAACTACAAACGTTTCAGAAGCGCGTGCATCGTTTGTAGTTACTTACTCCATTACTACAAACGAACATTTCCTTCAACAATCTTGGAAACATAATTTCAGGTGATTTCATCCTTTGTAGTTACTTTCTCTGTAACTACAAACGTTAAATACGAAACTACGAACAACTACAAACGTTTTAAAACCGCCGGCGTCGTTTGTAGTACTACCACAAACGATACATACGGAACTACAAACAACTACGAACGTTTTAGAAGCGCCGACGTCGTTTGAAGTTACGTGCTCCTTTACTACAAATGAACATATCCTTCCAAATCCGTAGAAAAATCAGTTTCCGGTGATTAGCTCGTTTGTAGTTACTTTCTCTATAACTACAAACGATAAATATGGAACTACGAACAACTACAAACGTGTTGAAAGCACTGGCGTCGTTTGTAGTAACCTACTTTATTACTACAATCGAACGTTTCTTTCACACATCGCTGAAAAAAGATTTTCACGTCATTCCCTTGTTTGTAGTCATTTTTTCTACAACTACAAACGATACATACGGAACTACAAACAACTACGAACGTTTTAGAAGCGCCGACGTCGTTTGTAGTTACTTGCTCCTTTACTACAAACGAACATATTCTTCCAAATCCGTGGAAAAATCAGTTTCCGGTGATTAGCTCGTTTGTAGTTACTTTCTCTATAACTACAAACGATAAATATGGAACTACGAACAACTACAAACGTTTTAAAAGCACTGGCGTCATTTGTAGTTACTTACTCCATTACTACAAACGAACATTTCCTTCAAAAATCGTGGAAACATCATTTTCAGGTGTTTCCATCGTTTGTAGTTACTTTCTCTGCAACTACAAACGATAAATACGAAACTGCGAACTACTACAAACGTTTCAAAACCGCCGACGTCGTTTGTGGTACTACTACAAACGATAAATACAGAACTACAAACAACTACAAACGATTTAGAATCGCGGGCGTCGTTTGTAGTAACCTACTTTATTACTACAATCGAACGTTTCTTTCTCACATTGCTGAAAAAATATTTTCACCTCATTCCCTTGTTTGTAGTCACTTTCTCTACAACTACAAACGATACATACGGAACTACAAACAACTACAAACGTTTTAGAAGCGCGGGCATCGTTTGTAGTTACTTACTCTATTACTACAAACGAACATTTCCTTCAAAAATCGTGGAAACATTATTTTCAGGTGATTTCCTCGTTTGTAGTTACTTTCTCTGCAACTACAAATGATAGATACGAAACTACGAACTACTACAAACGATTTAGAATCGCGGGCGTCGTTTGTAGTAGCCTCCTTTATTACTACAAACGAACATATCCTTCCAAAATCGTGGAAAAATCATTTTCGGGTGATTTCTTCGTGTGTAGTTACTTTCTCTGTTACTACAAACGATAAATACGGAACTACAAACAACTACAAACGTTTTAGAAGGGCGGGCGCTGTTTGTAGTTATCTAGTTTACTACTAAAAATGATCTATCCTACCGTAAGATAGAATAGATCGTTTTCCTGCTTCTGCGGTGTATGCATAGGATAAGGTGTTGAGATAAATCGTGAAATATTGCATTTCCGTAATGCCTTCGTATTAATTTTTATCTTTTATGTCAGATATATGCTAATTAGCATTTAGGATTCACTCGAAAAATTGTTACAGGTCGTTTCATTTTTTGAAGTCCGTTTTTTTGGAAAATAAAAAAAAACCCTTCGACTATAAACGAAAAAAAGTTTACTACAATCAACTACAAACGATTTTGAAGGAAAATACAATGCTAAAAGTTTTTTATTTTTATTCCGGGGGATGCCGTTTTTTTCGGTGGTTGTAATTTTTTTTCTGCGCTACTACAAATAAAATTAAGTCTACTACAATCAACTACAAGCAAAAACCTTCCAAAATCACCAAAAAAAATTCAGATCGGAGATACTCGGGTGCCAGGTTCACATAGGTTAGGTGCTCTGCTAGCTTGATGTTAAGCAGACAGAGCACTTTTGATTTCTCATTTTCCGCTTAACGATAAGAGCACAAAAATGTTAAATGGAGCACAAAATTAGCACATAAAAAGCACAACATTTTGATAACCATTAAATCCATTTCGAGGACTTTGCTTTGCTAGCTTTATGGAGGTAATCGCAAGTGATTGAGAATCGTATTTGCAGTGCATGGAATCCTCGAGGATTTTTTAAATTGGCATTACTTTGAATCAAGTTCTCCGATAGGGGCACATTCAGATCATAGGATGCTGAACCAACTTCCTGTGACAGCTGATCATTCGGAAGTTGCAGCTGTGACGTCAGCAGACTAGCAGTTCCTATAGCGCTATCGTGCCTGACTCGGCTCATTTGTTTCACTGATTAAATTCCGATCTATCCACATTAAATTGTATGTTTGATAATTTTTTTCTCCATGACGGGTAGCACAAGTAACGTTTGTTTGGGAGTCTTCCGTATTCGGAATTTTGTAAACTTCATTCTCCTGGAGGCGAAATGGATTTTTTATTCTTTTCCAGAATACGCTATTTTCTCTGGCAAATGCTATTCGTGACAAAAATCCGATATATTTTTTTTCAAAGAAAGCTTGAAAAACGATTGATAGTCATATTTTTTTCAGTCGCAAAATCACCGCGCAATACCCTTAAAAACCACACGGCCTCCTTATAAAAGGCACCCTGTATATATATATATATATATGTATATACTGCATGAGATCTCGCCATTTCAAGATCTCGCGTGAAGTTGCTAACTCTGTGTAGCATCTTTCCTCTCCTCCCGCCATCCCCCTTCTCGCTCACTCTTTCTCTCTCTCTCTCTCTCTCTCTCTCTCTCTCTCTCTTTCCCTCTCCCTTTTTCTCCCTCTCCATCTCTCTCTCCCACCCCGCTCTCTGTCTTTCTTTCCATATATGTTTATATCGTATACAATATATACATATACACTATGTATGCAAGTATATAAAGAAAAATCGTCGGCGGTCACTCAAGTGATGTTCCCCATTGGCGGTCCATATTAATTAATTACTGAGATTAAGTAAGAAAAAATCGCGGCGACGTTAAAGGGATCGAGGGAGTGGAGGGCAGAAAGTCGTCATTTCACTCGTACGCCAGGGGCGGTCGGTCAGTCTGATTGTGAGGTCGCTATGATGCTGCACCTATGGACCCTGAAAGTCAGGTGTTAGGGAGAACCGAAAGGAACGATTAGGCAGTGAAGAAAAACCTTCTCTACATACATATACACAAACATAGACGTATATATATACAGGGTGACTTTTATAAGGTGGCCATGTGTTTTTTAAGGATTTGCCGCGGTGATTGTGCGACTGAAAAAATATGATTATTAATGGTTTTTCACGCTTTCTTTGAAAAAAAATATGTCGGATTTTTGTCACGAATAGCATTTGCCAGAGAAATTAGCGTATTCTGGAAAAGAATAAAAAATCCATTTCGCGGACAGTAGAATGAAGTTTACAAAATTCCGAATACGGAAGGCTCCCAAAAAACTTTACTTGTGCTACCCGTCATGGAGAAAAAATTATCAAACATACAATTTAATGTGGATAGATCGGAACTTAATCAGGGAAACAAATGAGCTACGTCAGGTACGATAGCGCTATAGGGAATGCTAGTCTGGTGACGTCACAGCTGCAACTTCGGAATGATTGACTGTCACAGGAAGTTGGTTCAAAGTCCTATGATATGCGGTCGAACCGAGGCATCTGAATGTGCCCCTATCGAAGAACTTGATTCAAAATAATGCCAATCAAAAAAATGCTCGAGGATTCCATGCACTGCAAATACGATTTCGCTCAATCATTTGCGATTCGCTATCAACTTTTGGAATAAATGATTCTAGCAATACATTTTAAAGTAATTTGACGTGAAATTATTTATTTTCACCAAATACTACGAGTTTTTCTTTTTTTTTTATGTTACATAATTTATCTTCACACGTTGTAGTTACAGAATTTCAAAATATATTATGAAACAGTAAAAAATAAAAATGCTCGTAGAATTTGGAAAAAAATAATAATTTCACGCCAAGTTACTTAAAAATCTATTGATAGAATTATTTGGTGCGAAAGTTGTCAGAGAATCACAAATGATGAGGTATATTACTTGCGGACCAGGAAATCCGCAAACATATTCGAAATTCACATTATTTTCGATAAAATCGCAATCTATCGATCAAGTTCAATTGGTTATCTTAATCATCAATCCGTGAAGGTATTTCAGGCACCATAATCCCGTGAAACTGGGTCGTTTTCGTTGTTGCACTGCCAAACCAACAATTGTCGATGGAAAAAAATCTGAAAAGAACCATGGTCGCGATTTGTAGACCGTTCTTCTACAGGGAAAATAGGGTTGTTTTCTTCCTTATTTTTGATTTTTCTTTTTTTTTCAATAAACTCTAAGTGAAGAAAATTATCTTTGGCGGGACGAAAACGACCTACGTTTGCGAATTGCGGGTTAACATTTTCTACGCAATCGGTCAGATTAAGTCGAGAAGTCTGACGATCTTGCGACAACGACGGCAGCATAGCATTATTTATTTAACAAAGGTAACATCGGTGCTCCTACCGGTTCTCGGAGCACAAAATGCCACAAAATGCCATGAAAATCACAAAATCTCGTGAAAATCACGAAATTTCATGAAAATCACCAAGTGTCATGAGAATCAAAAATTGTCATGAAAATCGGAAAATATCACGAAAAACTCATAATCTCATGAAAATCACCAAGTGTCATGAAAATCACAAAATATCACGAAAATCTCAAAATGTCACGAAAATCTCAAAATGTCACGAAAATCTCATAACTGCATGAAAATAAAAAAATCGGGGTTGTTTGGGTTTGGGTTGGGGGGTTGGGTCTGTTTAGGGTTGTTCGGGTCTGTTCAGGTTTTTTGGGTTTGTTTAGGCTTGTTCGGGTTTGTTTGGGGCTGTTTGGGGGTGCGTAGGTTTGTTCAGGGTTTCTTAGGTTTGTTTGGGTTTGTTCGGGTTTGTTTAGGCTTGTCTGGGTTTGTTTAGGTTGTTTAGGTTTGTTTGGGTTTGTTTGGGGTCTAGGTTCGTTTAGCTTTGTATGGGTTTGTGTGGGTCTGTTTGGGTTTGTTTAGGTTTGTTTAGGACTGTTTAGGTCTGTTTGGGCGTGTTCGGGTTTGATTGGAATTGTTTGGGGCTGTTTAGGTTTGCTTGGGGCTGTTCAGGCTTGTTTGGGTTTGTTTGGGGCTGTTTGGGGTTTGTTCAGGGCTGTTCAGGTTTGCTTGGGTTTGTTTAGGGTTGTTTGGGCTTGTTTGGGTTTGTTTGGGTTATAACCCCAAACACCCCATACCACCCTAAACAAACCCAAACAAACCCAACCCAAACCCCAACGCCCCCAATTTTTTATTTTCATGCAGTTATGAGATTTTCGTGACATTTTGAGATTTTCGTGACCTTTTTAGATTTTCGTGATATTTTGTGATTTTCATGACACTTGGTGATTTTCATGAAATTTTGAGATTTTCGTGATATTTTGCGATTTTCATGACAATTTTTGATTCTCATGACACTTGGTGATTTTCATAAAATTTCGTGATTTTCATGAGATTTTGTGATTTTCATGGCATTTTGTGGCATTTTGTGCTCCGAGAACCGGTAGGAGCACCGATGTTATCTTTGTTAAATAAATAATGCTATGCTTCCGTCGTTGTCGCAAGATCGTCAGACTTCTCGAATTAATCTGACCGATTGCGTAGAAAATGTTAACCCGCAATTCGCAAACGTAGGTCGTTTTCGTCCCGCTCAAGCTAATTTTCCTCACTTAGAGTTTATTGAAAAAAAAGAAAAATCAAAAATAAGGAAGAAAACAACCCTATTTTCCCTGTAGAAGTCCGGTCTACAAATCGCGACCATGGTTCTTTTCAGATTTTTTTCCATCGACAATTGTTGGTTTGGCAGTGCAACAACGAAAACGACCCAGTTTCACGGGATTATGGTGCCTGAAATACCTTCGGGGATTGATGATTAAGATAACCAATTGAAATTGATCGATAGATTGCGAATTCATCGAAAATAATGTGAATTTCGAAAATGTTTGCGGCTTTCATGGTCCGCAAATAATATTCCTCACCATTGGTGATTCTCTGGAAACTTTTGCAATAAATAATTCTATCAATACATTATAACGTAATTTCGCGTGAAATTATTATTTTATACCAAATTCTACGAGCATTTTTATTTGATACTTTTTCGTAAAATATTTAAAAATTCTGTAACTACAACATGTGAAGATACTTTATGCAACATTAAAAAAACGATAGAAGTCGTAGATTTGGTAAAAATTAATAATTTCACGTCAAATTACTTTAAAATGTATTGCTAAAATCACTTATTCTTAAAGTTGTTATATTAGCGAATTGCAAGACCTCCATAAAGCTAGCAGAGCAAAGTCCCCGAAATGGATTTAATGGTTACCAAAATTTTGTGCTTTTTATGTGCTAATTTTGTGCTCGACTAAAAATCCTTGTGCTCTTATCGTTTAGCGGGAAATGAGAAATCAAGAGTGCTCTGTCTGCTTAACATCAAGGTAGCAGAGCACCTAATGATATTTTGCCATATGTAAGAATGAAACCATGTGATATTTATGTGCTTTACGAATATCGAACAGCCAAACATCTATTTTGATTTTTTTTTCGCCCGATTTAGATTCTCAAAAAACCTTCCAATACGAGCATATTCTGTATATTCGTTTTTGTATATACTGGAAAGAAAATATAGCATATTTATGTGCTTTTTATGTGCTCTACGAATATCCAAGAGCCAAACCGCTGGAACGGAAATTACTCCCAAAACCACCCCTCCACGACCCAAGCTACCCGCAAATACGAGTATTGGCTATATTTCGATATCGCAAAATCAAAGTAGTCCACAACTATGTGCTTTTTATGTGCTCTACGAATATCCAAGAGCCAAACGGCTAAAACGAAAATTTCTCCCAAAACCACCCCTCCAAGACTCAAGCTACCCGCAAATACGAGTACTGGCTATATTTCGATATCGCAAAATCAAAGTGGTCCACATTTATGTGCTTTTTATGTGCTCTACGAATATCCAAGAGCCAATCCGCTAAAACGAAAATTTCTCCCAAAACCACCGCTCCAAGACCCAAGATACCCGGAAAAACAAATATTGGCTATATTTCGATATCGCAAAATCGAAGTAGTCCACGTTTATGTGCTTTTTATGTGCTCTACGAATATCCAAGAGCCGAACCGCTAAAACCAAAATTTCATCCAAAATCAGCCCTACACGACGCTAGCTACCCGCGAATATGAGTATTGGCCATTTTTTCGATATCACAAAATCAAAGTAGTCCACATTTATGTGCTTTTTAAGTGCTCTACGAATATCCAAGAGCCAAACCGCTAGACCGAAAATTTTTCCCAAAACCACCCGTCCATGACGCACGCTACGTGCAAATACGAGGAATGGCTATATTTCGATATCGCAAAATCAAGGTGGTCCGCATATATGTGCTTTTTATGTGCTCTACGGATATCCAAGAGCCAAATCGCTGGAACGAAAAATTATCCGAAAATCACCGCTCCAAAACCCAAGATACCCGTAAATACGAGTATTGGCTATATTTCGATATCGCAAAATTAAAGTAGTCCACATTTATGTGCTTTTTATGTGCTCTACGAATATCCTAGAGCCAAACCGCTAAAACCAGAATTTAATCAAAATTCAGCCCTACAAGATCCTAGCTACCTGCCAATATGAGTGATGGCTATTTTTCCTATATCGCAAAATCAAAGTAGTCCACATTTATGTGCTTTTTATGTGCTCTACGAATATCCAAGAGCCAAACCGCTAAAACCAAAATTTCATCCAAAACAGCTCAACAAGACCCTAGCTACCCGCCAACATGAGTATTGGGTATTTTTTCGATATCGCAAAATCAAAGTAGACTACATTTATGTGCTTTTTATGTGCTCTACGAATATCCAAGAGCCAAACCGGTGGTACGAAAATTTCTCCCATAACCACCCCTCCAAGACCCAAGCTACCCGCAAAAACAAATATTGGTTATATTTCGATATCGCAAAATCAAAGTAGTCCACATTTATGTGCTTTTTATGTGCTCTACGCATATCCAAGAGCCAAACCGCTAAAACTAAAATTTCATCCAAAATCAGCCCTACACGACTCAAGCTACCCGCAAATACGAGAATTGGCTGTATTTCGATATCGAAAAATAAAATTAGTCCACATTTATGTGCTTTTTATGTGCTCTACGAATATCCAAGAGCCAAACCGCTAGAACGAAAATTTCTCCCAAGACCAGCCCCCTAAGACGCAAGCTACCCGCCAACATGAGTATTGGCTATATGGCGATATCGCAAAATCAAAGTAGTCTACATTTATGTGCTTTTTATGTGCTCTACGAATATCCAAGAGCCAAATAGCTAAAACCAAAATTTCATCGAAAACAGCCTTACAAGACCCTAGCTACCCGCCACCATGAGTCTTGGCAATTTTTTCGATATCGCAAAATCTGGCCTGTGTCGTATTAGAGGGTTTTTAAGGGTCTATATCTGGCGAAATTAAAGAAGATAGGGGTTTGGCTGTTAGATGCTTGTAAAGCACATAAAATGCACATAAATATTGTAGCTTTATTCTTGGATATCGCAAAAAAATAGTAGGTGTTCTGCTAGCTTGATGATAAGCCAGCGTAGCACTTTTAATTTCTAATCACTAGCTAAACGATAAGAGCACAACATTTTTAATTGCAGCACAAAATTAGCATATAAAACGTACGTAAATGTGGACTACTTTGATCTTGCGATATCACAAAAATGGCCAATACTCGTATTGGAAGAAAGCGTGGGTCTTGCAGAGGTCGTTTTGGGAGAAGTTTTCGTTATAGCGGTTTGGCTCTTAGATATTTGTAGAGCAAATAAAAAGAAAATAAATGTCGACTACTTTGATTTTCCGATATGGGAACATAGCCAATACTCGCATTTGCGGGTAGGTTGGGTCTTGGAGGGGTGGTTTCGGGAGAAATTTCCGTTTTAGTGGTTTGGCCCTTGGATATTCGTAGAGCACATAAAAAGCACATCAATGTGGACTACTTTGATTTTGCGATATCGAAATATCGCCAATACTTGTTTTTGCGGGTAGGTTGGGCCTTGTAGGGCTGTTTTGGATGAAATTGTGGTGTCAGCGGTTTGGGTCTTGGATAAATAACGATAAATAACGATAAATAGGGATAAATAACGATAAATAGCGATAAATAACGATAAATAGGTATAAATAGGGATAAATAACGACAAATAGGGATAAATAACGAAGAATAACGATGAATAGGGATAAATAACGATAAATAACGATAAATAGGGATATATAACGATAAATAGCGATAAATAGGGATAAATAACGATAAATAACGATAAATAACGATAAATAACGATAAATAACTATAAATAACGATAAATAACGATAAATAACGATAAATAACGATAAATAGGGATAAATAACGATAAATAGGGATAAATAACGATGAATAGGGATAAATAACGATAAACAGGGATAAATAACGATAAATAACGATGAACAGGCATAAATAACGATAAATAACGATAAATAACGATAAATAACGATAAATAGTGATAAATAACGACAAATGGGGATAAATAACGATAAATCGGGATAAATAACAATAAATAACGATAAATAGGGATAAATAACGATGAATAACGATAAATAACGATAAATAACGATAAATAGTGATAAATAACGATAAATAACGACGAATAACGAGAAATAACGATAAAAAGGGATAAATAGGGATAAATAACGATGAATAACGATAAATATCGACAAATAACGATAAATAACGATAAATGACGATAAATAACGATAAATAACGATAAATAACAATAAATAACGATAAATAACGATAAATAACGATAAATAACGAGAAATAACGAGAAATAACGAGAAATAACGAGAAATAACGAGAAATAACGAGAAATAACGAGAAATAACGAGAAATAACGAGAAATAACGAGAAATAACGAGAAAAAACGAGAAATAACGAGAAAAAACGAGAAATAACGATAAATAACGATAAATAGGGATAAATAACGATAAATAACGATAAATAACGATAAATAACGATAAATAACGATAAATAACGATAAATAACGATAAATAACGATAAATAACGATAAATAACGATAAATAACGATAAATAACGATAAATAACGATAAATAACGATAAATAACGATAAATAACGATAAATAACGATAAATAACGATAAATAACGATAAATAACGATAAATAACGATAAATAACGATAAATAACGATAAATAACGATAAATAACGATAAATAACGATAAATAACGATAAATAACGATAAATAACGATAAATAACGATAAATAACGATAAATAACGATGAATAGGGATAAATAACGATAAATAGGATTGAATAACGATAAATAACGATAAATAACGATGAATAGGAATAAATAACGATAAATAGGGATAAATAACGATAAATACCGATAAATAACGATAAATAAAGATAAATAACGATAAATAACTATAAATAACGAGAAATAACGAGAAATAACGAGAAATAACGAGAAATAACGAGAAAGAACGAGAAATAACGAGAAATAACGAGAAATAACGAGAAATAACGAGAAATAACGAGAAATAACGAGAAATAACGAGAAATAACGAGAAATAACGAGAAATAACGAGAAATAACGAGAAATAACGAGAAATAACGAGAAATAACGAGAAATAACGAGAAATAACGAGAAATAACGAGAAATAACGAGAAATAACGAGAAATAACGAGAAATAACGAGAAATAACGAGAAATAACGAGAAATAACGAGAAATAACGAGAAATAACGAGAAATAACGAGAAATAACGAGAAATAACGAGAAATAACGAGAAATAACGAGAAATAACGAGAAATAACGAGAAATAACGAGAAATAACGAGAAATAACGAGAAATAACGAGAAATAACGAGAAATAACGAGAAATAACGAGAAATAACGAGAAATAACGAGAAATAACGAGAAATAACGAGAAATAACGAGAAATAACGAGAAATAACGAGAAATAACGAGAAATAACGAGAAATAACGAGAAATAACGAGAAATAACGAGAAATAACGAGAAATAACGAGAAATAACGAGAAATAACGAGAAATAACGAGAAATAACGAGAAATAACGAGAAATAACGAGAAATAACGAGAAATAACGAGAAATAACGAGAAATAACGAGAAATAACGAGAAATAACGA
>OX632361.1:17406648-17566648 GCA_951751655.1 Ophion costatus
GATAAAAAACGATAAATAACGACAAATAACGATAATATCGATAAATATCGATAAATAACGATAAATAACGATAAATAACGATAAATAACGATAAATAAGGATAAATAACGATAAATAACGAAAAATAACGATAAATAAGGATAAATAACGATAAATAACCAGAAATAACGATAAATAACGATAAATAACGCTAAATAACGATAAATAACGATAAATAACGATAAATAACGATAGATAACGATAAATAACGATAAATAACGATAAATAACGATATATAACGATAAATAACGATAAATAACGATAAATAACGGTTATTAACGATAAATAACGATAAATAACGATAAACAACGATAAATAACGATAAATAACGATAAATAACGATAAATAACGATAAATAACGATAAATAACGATAAATAACGATAAATAACGATAAATAACGATCAATAACGAGAAATAACGATAAATAACGATAAATAACGATAAATAACGATAAATAACGATAAATAACGATAAATAACGATAAATAACGATAAATAACGATAAATAACGATAAATAACGATAAATAACGATAAATAACGATAAATAACGATAAATGGGGATAAATAACGATAAATCGGGATAAATAACGAGAAATAACGATAAATGGGGATAAATAACGATAAATCGGGATACATAACGAGAAATAACGAGAAATAACGAGAAATAACGAGAAATAACGAGAAATAACGAGAAATAACGAGAAATAACGAGAAATAACGAGAAATAACGAGAAATAACGAGAAATAACGAGAAATAACGAGAAATAACGAGAAATAACGAGAAATAACGAGAAATAACGAGAAATAACGAGAAATAACGAGAAATAACGAGAAATCACGAGAAATCACGAGAAATAACGAGAAATAACGAGAAATAACGAGAAATAACGAGAAATAACGAGAAATAACGAGAAATAACGAGAAATAACGAGAAATAACGAGAAATAACGAGAAATAACGAGAAATAACGAGAAATAACGAGAAATAACGAGACATAACGAGAAATAACGAGAAATAACGAGAAATAACGAGAAATAACGAGAAATAACGAGAAATAACGAGAAATAACGAGAAATAACGAGAAATAACGAGAAATAACGAGAAATAACGAGAAATAACGAGAAATAACGAGAAATAACGAGAAATAACGAGAAATAACGAGAAATAACGAGAAATAACGAGAAATAACGAGAAATAACGAGAAATAACGAGAAATAACGAGAAATAACGAGAAATAACGAGAAATAACGAGAAATAACGAGAAATAACGAGAAATAACGAGAAATAACGAGAAATAACGAGAAATAACGAGAAATAACGAGAAATAACGAGAAATAACGAGAAATAACGAGACATAACGAGAAATAACGAGAAATAACGAGAAATAACGAGAAATAACGAGAAATACCGAGAAATAACGAGAAATAACGAGAAATAACGAGAAATAACGAGAAATAACGATAAATAACGATAAATAACGATAAATAACGATAAATAACGACAAATGACGTTAAATAACGATAAATAACGATAAATAACGATAAATAACGATAAATAACGATAAATAACGATAAATAACGATGAATAACGATAAATAACGATAAATAACGATAAATAAAGATAAATAACGATAAATGACGATAAATAACGATAAATAACGATAAATAACGATAAATAACGATAAATAACGATAAATAACGATAAATAACGATAAATAACGGTAAATAACGATAAATCACGGTTATTATCGATAAATAACGATAAATAACGATAAATAAAGATAAATAACGATAAATAACGATAAATAACGATGAATAACGATAAATAACGATAAATAACGATAAATAACGGATATTAACGATAAATAACGGTAAATAACGAAAAATAACGATAAATAACGATAAATAACGATAAATACCGATAAATAACGGAAAATAACGATAAATAACGATAAATACCGATCAATAACGATAAAAAACTATAAATAACGATAAATAACGATAAACAACGATAAATAACGATAAACAACGATAAATAACGATAAATAACGATAAATAACGATAAATAACGATAAATAACGATAAATAACGATAAATAACGATAAATAACGATAAATAACGATAAATAACGATAAATAACGATAAATAACGATAAATAACGATAAATAACGATAAATAACGATAAATAACGATAAATGACGATAAATAACGATAAATAACGATAAATAACGATAAATAACGATAAATAACGATAAATAACGATAAATAACGATAAATAACGATAAATAACGATAAATAACGATAAATAACGATAAATAACTATAAATAACGATAAATAACGATAAATAACGATAAATCACCTTAAATAACGATAAATAACGATAAATAACGATAAATAACGATAAATAACGATGAATAACGATAAATAACGATAAATAACGATAAAGAACGATAAATAACGATAAATAACGATAAATAACGATAAATAACGATAAATAACGATAAATAACGATAAATAACGATAAATAACGATAAATAACGATGAATAATGATAAATAAACATTAATAACGATAAATAACGATAAATAACGATAAATAACGATAAATAACGATAAATAACGATAATTAACGATAATTAACGATAAATAACGATAAATAACGAGAAATAACGGGAAATAACGATAAATACCGATAAATAACGATAAATAGCGATAAATAACGATAAATAACGATAAATAACGATAAATAACGATAAAGAACGATAAATAACGATAAATAACGATAAATAACGATAAATACCGATAAATACCGATAAATAACGATAAATAACGATAAATAACGATAAATAACGATAAATAACGATAAATAACGATAAATAACGATAAATAACGATAAATAACGATAAATAACGATAAATAACGATAAATAACGATAAATAACGATAAATAACGATAAATAACGATAAATAACGATAAATAACGATAAATAACGATAAATAACGATAAATAACGATAAATAACGATAAATAACGATAAATAACGATAAATAACGATAAATAACGATAAATAACGATAAATAACGATAAATAACGATAAATAACGATAAATAACGATAAATAACGATAAATAACGATAAATAACGATAAATAACGATAAATAACGAGAAATAACGATAAATAACGATAAATAACGACAAATAACGATAAATAACGATGAATAACGATAAATAACGATAAATAACGGTTATTAACGATAAATAACGGTAAATAACGATAAATAACGATAAATAACGATAAATAACGATAAATAACGACAAATAACGATAAATAACGATAAATAGGGATAAATAACGATGAATAGGGGTAAATAACGATAAATAGGGATAAATAACGATAAATAAAGAGAAATAACGATAAATAGGGATAAATAACGATATATAAAGATAAATAACGATAAATAGGGATAAATAACGATAAATAACGATATATAGGGATAAATAACGATGAATAGGGGTAAATAACGATAAATAGGTATAAATAACGATAAATAAAGATAAATAACGATAAATAGGGATAAATAACGATAAATAACGATAAATTACGATAAATTACGATAAATAACGATAAATAACGATAAATAACGATAAATAACGATAAGTAACCATAAATAACGATAAATAACGAGAAATAACGATAAATAACGAGAAATAACGATAAATAACGATAAATGACGATAAATAACGATAAACAACGATAAATAACGATAAATAACGATAAATAACGATAAACAACGATAAATAACGATGAATAACGATGAATAACGATAAATAACGATAAATAACGATAAATAACGATAAATAACGATAAATAACGATAAATAACGGTTATTAACGATAAATAACGATAAATAACGATAAATAACGATAAGGAACGATAAATAACGATAAATAACGATAAATAACGATAAACAACGATAAATAACGATAAATAACGATAAATAACGATAAATAACGAGAAATAACGAGAAATAACGAGAAATAACGAGAAATAACGAGAAATACCGAGAAATAACGAGAAATAACGAGAAATAACGAGAAATAACGAGAAATAACGAGAAATAACGAGAAATAACGAGAAATAAAGATAAATAACGATAAATAACGATAAGTAACCATAAATAACGATAAATAACGATAAATAACGATAAAAAACCATAAATAACGATAAATAACGATAAATAACGATAAATAACGATAAATAAAGATAAATAACGATAAATAACGATAAATAACGATAAATCACGATAAATAACGATAAATGACGATAAATAACGATCAATAACGATAAATAACGATATATAACGATAAATAACGATAAATAACGATAAATAACGATAAATAACGATAAATATCGATAAATAACGACAAATAAAGATAAATAACGATAAATAACGATGAATAACGATAAATAACCATAAATAACGATAAATAACGATAAATAACGCTAAATAACGACAAATAACGATAAATAACGATAAATAAGGATAGATAACGATAAATAACGAAAAATAACGATAAATAACGATAAATAACGATAAATAACGATAAATAACGGTTATTAACGATAAATAACGATAAATAACGATAAATAACGATAAGGAACGATAAATAACGATAAATAACGATAAATAACGATAAATAACGATAAATAACGATAAATAACGATAAATAACGATAAATAACGATAAATAACGATAAACAACGATAAATAACGATAAATAACGATAAATAACGATAAATAACGATAAATAACGATAAATAACGATAAATAACGATAAATAACGATAAATAACGATAAATAACGATAAATAACGATAAATAACGATAAATAACGATAAATAACTATAAATAACTATAAATAACGATAAATAACGATAAATAACGATAAATAACGATAAATAGCGATAAATAACGATAAATAACGATAAATAACGATAAATAACGATAAATAACGATAAATAACGATACAAACGTTTTCTCGCTGGTACAAACGATACACTCGTCAGTACGAATGGGTACAAACGATTGCTCGATAGTAGAGACGGGTACAAACGTTTTCTCGGTGGTACAAACGATATGCTCGTCGATACGAACGGGTACAATCGATTGCTCGATATTTCAGACGGGTACAAACGATTTCTCGGTGGTACAAACGATATACTCGTCGATACGAACGGGTACAAACGATTGCTCGATAGTACAGACTGGTACAAACGTTTTCTCGTTGGTACAAACGATATACTCGTCAGAACGAATGGGTACAAACGATTCCTCGATAGTACAGACGGGTTCAAACGTTTTCTCGGTGGTACAAACGATATACTCGTCGATACGAACGGGTACGATCGATTGCTCGATAGTACAGACGGGAACAAACGATTTCTCGGTGGTACAAACGATACACTCGTCAGTACGAATGTGTACAAACGATTGCTCGATAGTACAGACGGGTACAAACGATTTCTCGGTGGTTCAAACGATATACCCGTCGATACGAACGGGTACAATCGATTGCTCGATAGTACATACGGGTACAAACGTTTTCTCGTTGGTAAAATCGATATACTCGTCAGTACGAATGGGTACAACCGATTGCCCGATAGTACAGACGGGGACAAACGTTTTCTCGGTGGTACATACGAAATACTCGTCGATACGAATGGGTACAAACGATTGGTCGATAGTACAGACGGGTACAAACGATTTCTCGGTGGTACAAACGATATACTCGTCGATACGAATGGGTACAACCGATTGCTCGATAGTACAGACTGGTGCAAACGTTTTCTCGTTGGTACAAACGATATACTCGTCAGAACGAATGGGTACAAACGATTCCTCGTTAGTACAGACGGGTACAAACGTTTTCTCGGTGGTACAAACGATATACTCGTCGATACGAACGGGTACAATCGATTGCTCGATAGTACAGACGGGTACAAACGATTTCTCGGTGGTACAAACGATATACTCATCGATACGAACGGGTACAAACGATTGCTCGATAGTACAGATGGGTAGAAACGTTTTCTCGGTGGTACAAACGATATACTCGTCAGTACGAATGGGTACAAACGATTGCCCGATAGTTCAGACGGGGACAAACGTTTTCTCGGTGGTACATACGAAATACTCGTTGATACGAATGGGCACAAACGATTGGTCGATAGTACAGATGGGTACAAACGATTTCTCGGTGGAACAAATGACATACTCGTCGATACGAATGGGTACAAACGATTGCTCGATAGTACAGACGGGTACATACGTTTCGTCGGTGGTACAAACGATGTCCTCGTCGATACGAACGGGTACAAACGATTGCTCGATAGTACAGATGGGTACAAACGTTTTCTCGGTGGTACAAACGATATACACTTCAGGACGAATGGGTACAAACGATTCCTCGATAGTACAGACAGGTACAAACGTTTTCTCGATGGTACAAACGATATACTCGTCGATACGAACGAGTACAATCGATTGCTCGATAGTACAGACGTGTACAAACGTTTTCTCGTTGGTAAAAACTATATACTCGTCAGTACGAATGGGTACAACCGATTGCCCGATAGTACAGGCGGGTACAAACGTTTTCTCGGTGGTACATACGAAATACTCGGCGATACGAATGGGTACAAACGATTGGTCGATAGTACAGACGGGTACAAACGATTTCTCGGTGGTACAAACGATATACTCGTCGATACGAATGGGGACAAACGATTGCTCGATAGTACAGACGGGTACAAACGTTTTCTCGGTGGTACAAACGATATACTCGTCAGAACGAATGGGTACAAACGATTCCTCGATAGTACAGATGGTTACAAACGTTTTCTCGGTGGTACAAACGATATACACGTCGATACGAACGGGTACAATCGATTGCTCGATAGCACAGACGGGTACAAACGATTTCTCGGTGGTACAAACGATATACTCGTCGATACGAGCGGGTACAAACGATTGCTCGATAGTACATACGGGTACAAACGTTTTCTCGTTGGTAAAAACGAAATACTCGTCAGTACGAATGGGTACAACTGATTGCCCGATAGTACAGACGGGTACAAACGTTTTCTCGGTGGTACATACGAAATACTCGTCGAAACGAATGGGTACAAACGATTGGTCGATAGTACAGACGGGTACAAACGATTTCTCGGTGGTACAAACGATATACTCGTCGATACGAATGGGTACAAGCGATTGCTCGATAGTACAGATGGGTACAAACGTTTTCTCGGTGGTACAAACGATATGCTCGTCAGAACGAATGGGTACAAACGATTCCTCGATAGTACAGACGGGTACAAACGTTTTCTCGGTGGTACAAACGATATACTCGTCGATACGAACGGGTACAATCGATTGCTCGATAGTACAGACGGGTACAAACGTTTTCTCGCTGGTACAAACGATACACTCGTCAGTACGAATGGGTACAAACGATTGCTCGATAGTACAGACGGGTACAGACGTTTTCTCGAGGGTACAAACGATACACTCGTCAGTACGAATGGGTACAAACGATTGCAAGATAGTACAGACGGGTACAAACGATTTCTCGGTGGTACAAACGATATACTCGTCGATACGAACGGGTACAAACGATTGCTCGATAGTACATACGGGTACAAACGGTTTCTCGTTGGTAAAAACGATATACTCGTCAGTACGAATGGGCACAACCGATTGCCCGATAGTACGGACGGGTACAAACGTTTTCTCGGTGGTACATACGAAATACTCGTCGATACGAATGGGTACAAACGATTGTTCGATCGTACAGACGGGTACAAACGATTTCTCGGTGGTGCAAACGATATACTCGTCGATACGAATGGGTACAAACGATTGCTCGATAGTACAGACGGGTACAAACGTTTTCTCGGTGGTACAAACGATATACTCGTCAGAACGAATGGGTACAAACGATTCCTCGATAGTACAGACGGGTACAAACGTTTTCTCGGTAGTACAAACGATATACTCGTCGATACGAACGGGTACAATCGATTGCTCGATAGTTCAGTCGGGTACAAACGATTTCTCGGTGGTACAAACGATATACTCGTCGATACGAACGGGTACAAACGATTGCTCGATGGTACAGACTGGTACAAACGTTTTCTCGTTGGTTCAAACGATATACTCGTCAGAACGAATGGGTACAAACGTTTTCTCGGTCGTACAAACGATATACTCGTCGATACGAACGGGTACAAACGATTGCTCGATAGTACAGACGGGTACAAACGTTTTCTCGTTGGTACAAACGATATACTCGTCAGTACGAATGGGTACAAACGATTGCCCGATAGTTCAGACGGGGACAAACGTTTTCTCGGTGGTACATACGAAATACTCGTTGATACGAATGGGTACAAACGATTGGTCGATAGTGCAGACGGGTACAAACGATTTCTCGGTGGTACAAACGACATACTCGTCGATAAGAACGGGTTCAAACGATTGCTCTATAGTACAGACGGGTACAAACGTTTCCTCGGTGGTACAATCGATGTACTCGTTGATACGAACGGGTACAAACGATTGCTCGATAGTACAGATGGGTACAAACGTTTTCTCGGTGGTACAAACGATATACTCGTCAGGACGAATGGGTACAAACGATTCCTCGATAGTACAGACAGGTACAAACGTTTTCTCGATGGTACAAACGATATACTCGTCGATACGAACGGGTACAATCGATTGCTCGATAGTACAGACGGGTACAAACATTTTCTCGTTGGTAAAAACGATATACTCGTCAGTACGAATGGGTACAACCGATTGCCCGATAGTACAGACGGGTACAAACGTTTTCTCGGTGGTACATACGAAATACTCGGCGATACGAATGGGTACAAACGATTGGTCGATAGTACAGACGGGTGCAAACGATTTCTCGGTGGTACAAAGGATATACTCGTCGATACGAATGGGTACAAACGATCGCTCGATAGTACAGACGGGTACAAACATTTTCTCGGTGGTACAAACGATATACTCGTCGATACGAACGGGTACAATCGATTGCTCGATAGTACAGACGGGTACAACCGTTTCCTCGGTGGTACAAACGATGTACTCGTCGATACGAGCGGGTACAATCGATTGCTCGATAGTACAGATGGGTACATACGTTTTCTCGGTGGTACAGACGATATACTCGTCAGGACGAATGGGAACAAACGATTCCTCGATAGTACAGACAGGTACAAACGTTTTCTCGATGGTACAAACGATATACTCGTCGATACGAACGGGTACAATCGATTGCTCGATAGTACATACGGGTACAAACGTTTTCTCGCTGGTACAAACGATATACTCGTCGATACGGACGGGTACAAACGATTGCTCGATAGTACATACGGGTACAAACGTTTTCTCGTTGGTAAAAACGAAATACTCGTCAGTACGAATGGGTACAACTGATTGCCCGATAGTACAGACGGGTACAAACGTTTTCTCGGTGGTACATACGAAATACTCGTCGAAACGAATGGGTACAAACGATTGCTCGATAGTATATACAGGTACATACGTTTTCTCGGTGGTACAAACGATATACTCGTCAGAACGAATGGGTACAAACGATTCCTCTATAGTACAGATGGGTACAAACGTTTTCTCTGTGGTACAAACGATATACACGTCGATACGAACGGGTACAATCGCTTGCTCGATAGTACAGATGGGTACAAACGATTTCTCGGTGGTACAAACGATATACTCGTCGATACGAACGGGTACAAACGATTGCTCGATAGTACAGACGGGTACAAACGTTTTCTCGTTGGTGCAAACGATATACTCGTTAGTACGAATGGGTACAAACGATTGCCCGATAGTTCAGACGAGGACAAGCGTTTTCTCGGTGGTACCTACGAAATACTCGTTGATACGAATTGGTACAAACGATTGGTCGATCGTACAGACGGGTACAAACGATTTCTCGGTGGTACGAACGACAATCTCGTCGATACGAACGGGTACAAACGATTGCTCGATAGTACAGACGGGTACAAACGTTTCCTCGGTGGTGCAAACGATGTACTCGTCGATACGAACGGGTACAAACGATTGCTCGATAGTACAGATGGGTACAAACGTTTTCTCGGTGGTACAAACGATATACTCGTCAGGACGAATGGGTACAAACGATTCCTCGATAGTGCAGACAGGTACAAACGTTTTCTCGATGGTACAAACGATATACTCGTCGATACGAACGGGTACAATCGATTGCTCGATAGTTCAGACGGGTACACACGTTTTCTCGCTGGTACAAACGATACACTCGTCAGTACGAATGGGTACAAACGATTGCTCGATAGTACAGACGGGTACAAACGATTTCTCGGTGGTACAAACGATATACCCGTCGATACGAACGGGTACAATCGATTGCTCAATATTACATACGGGTACAAACGTTTTCTCGTTGGTAAATACGATATACTCGTCAGTGCGAATGGGTACAACCGATTGCCCGATAGTACAGACGGGTACAAACGTTTTCTCGGTGGTACATACGAAATACTCGTCGATACGAATGGGTACAAACGATTGGTCGATAGTACAGACGGGTACAAACGATTTCTCGGTGGTACAAACGATATACTCGTCGATACGAATGGGTACAAACGATTGCTCGATAGTACAGACGGGTACAAACGTTTTCTCGGAGGTACAAACGATATACTCGTCAGAACGAATGGGTACAAACGATTCCTCGATAGTACAGACGGGTACAAACGTTTTCTCGGTGGTACAAACGATGTACTCGTCGATACGAACGGGTACAATCGATTGCTCGATAGTTCAGACGGGTATACACGATTTCTCGGTGGTACAAACGATATACTCGTCGATACGAACGGGTACGGACGATTGCTCGATAGTACAGACTGGTACAAACGTTTTCTCGTTGGTACAAACGATATATTCGTCAGTGCGAATGGGTACGACCGATTGCCCGATAGTACAGACGGGTACAAACGTTTTCTCCGTGGTACATACGAAATACTCGTCGATACGAATGGGTACAAACGATTGGTCGATAGTACAGACGGGTACAAACGATTTCTCGGTGGTACAAACGATATACTCGTCGATACGAATGGGTACAAACGATTGCTCGATAGTACAGACGGGTACAAACGTTTTCTCGGTGGTACAAACGATATACTCGTCAGAACGAATGGGTACAAACGATTCCTCGATAGTACAGACGGGTACAAACGTTTTCTCGGTGGTACAAACGATGTACTAGTCGATACGAACGGGTACAATCGATTGCTCGATAGTTCAGACGGGTATAAACGATTTCTCGGTGGTACAAACGATATACTCGTCGATACGAACGGGTACAGACGATTGCTCGATAGTACAGACTGGTACAAACGTTTTCTCGTTGGTACAAACGATATACTCGTCAGAACGAATGGCTACAAACGATTCCTCGTTAGTACAGACGGGTACAAACGTTTTCTCGGTCGTACAAACGATATACTCGCCGATACGAACGGGTACAATCGATTGCTCGATAGTACAGACGGGTACAAACGATTTCTCGGTGGTACAAACGATATACTCGTCGATACGAATGGGTACAAGCGATTGCTCGATAGTACAGACGGGTACAAACGTTTTCTCGGTGGTACAAACGATATACTCGTCCGATCGAATGGGAACATACAATTCCTCGATATTACAGACGGGTACAAACGTTTTCTCGGTGGTACAAACGATATACTCGTCGATACGAACGGGTACAATCGATTGCTCGATAGTACAGACGGGTACAAACGATTTCTCGGTGGTACAAACGACATACTCGTCGATACGAACGGGTACAAACGATTGCTCGATAGTACACACGGGTACAAACGTTTTCTCGTTGGTACGAACGATATACTCGTCAGTACGAATGGGTACAAACGATTGCCCGATAGTTCAGACGGGGACAAACGTTTTCTCGGTGGTACATACGAAATACTCGCTGATACGAATGGGTACAAACGATTGGTCGATAGTACAGACGGGTACAAACGTTTCTCGATGGTACGAACGATATACTCGTCGATACGAACGGGTACAATCGATTGCTCGGTAGTACAGACGGGTACAAACGTTTTCTCGCTGGTACAAACGATACACTCGTCAGTACGAATGGGTACAAACGATTGCTCGATAGTACATACGGGTACAAACGTTTGCTCGTTGGTAAAAACGATATACTTGTCAGTACGAATGGGTACAAAAGATTGGTCGATGGTACAGACGGGTACAAACGATTTCTCGGAGGTACAAACGATATACTCGTCGATACGAATGGGTACAAAAGATTGCTCGATAGTACAGACGGGTACAAACGTTTTCTCGGTGGTACAAACGGTATACTCGTCAGAACGAATGGGTACAAACGATTCCTCGATAATACAGACGGGTACAAACGTTTTCTCGGTGGTACAAACGATATACTCGTCGATACGAACGGGTACAATCGATTGCTCGATAGTACAGACGGGTACAAACGATTTCTCGGTGGTACAAACGATATACACGTCGATACGACCGGGTACAAACAATTGCTCGATCGTACATACGGGTACAAACGTTTTCTCGTTGGTTAAAACGATATACTCGTCAGTACGAATGGGTACAACCGCTTGCCCGATAGTGCAGACGGGTACAAACGTTTTCTCGGTGGTACATACGAAATACTCGTCGAAACGAATGGGTACAAACGATTGGTCGATAGTACAGACGGGAACAAACGATTTCTCGGTGGTACAAGCGATATACTCGTCGATACGAATGGGTAGCAACGATTGCTCGATAGTATAGACGGGGACAAACGTTTTCTCGGTGGTACAAACGATATACTCGTCAGAACGAATGGGTACAAACGATTCCTTGACAGTACAGACGGGTACAAACGTTTTCTTGGTGGTACAAACGATATACTCGTCGATACGAACGGGTACAATCGATTGCTCGATAGTACAGGCGGGTACAAACGATTTCTCGGTGGTACAAACGATATACTCGTCGATACGAACGGGTACAACCGATTGCTCGATAGTACAGACGGGTACAAACGTTTTCTCGTTGGTACAAACGATATACTCGTCAGTACGAATGGGTACAAGCGATTGCCCGATAGTTCAGACCGGGACAAACGTTTTCTCGGTGGTACATACGAAATACTCGTTGATAGGAATGGGTACAAACGATTGGTCGATAGTACAGACGGGTACAAACGATTTCTCGGTGGTACAAACGACATACTCGTCGATACGAACGGGTACAAACTATTGCTCGATAGTACAGACGGGTACAAACGTTTCCTCGGTAGTACAAACGATGTACTCATCGAGACGAACGGGTACAAACGATTGCTCGATAGTGCAGATGGGTACAAACGTTTTGTCGGTGGTACAAACGATATACTCGTCAGGACGAATGGGTACAAACGATTCCTCGATAGTACAGACAGGTACAAACGTTTTCTCGATGGTACATACGATATACTCGTCGATACGAACGGGTACAATCGATTGCTCTATAGTACAGACGGGTACAAACGATTTCTCGGTGGTACAAACGATGTACTCGTCGATACGAACGGGTACAAACGATTGCTCGATAGTACAGATGGGTACAAACGTTTTCTCGGTGGTACAAACGATATACTCGTCAGGACGAATGGGTACAAACGATTCCTCGATAGTACACACAGGTACAAACGTTTTCTCGATGGTACAAACGATATACTCGTCGATACGAACGGGTACAATCGATTGCTCGATAGTACAGACGGGTACGGACGTTTTCTCGCTGGTACAAACGAAACACTCGTCAGTACGAATGCGTACAAACGATTGCTCGATAGTACAGACGGGTACAAACGTTTTCTCGCTGGTACAAACGATACACTCTTCAGTACGAATGGGTACAAACGATTGCTCGATAGTACAGACGGGTACAAACGATTTCTCGGTGGTACAAACGATATACTCGTCGATACGAACGGGTACAAACGATTGCTCGATAGTACATACTGGTACAAACGTTTTCTCGTTGGTAAAAACGATATACTCGTCAGTACGAATGGGTACAACCGATTGCCCGATAGTACAGACGGGTCCAAACGTTTTCTCGCTGGTATAAACGATACACTCGTCAGTACGAATGGGTACAAACGATTGCTCGATAGAACAGACGGGTAAAAACGATTTCTCGGTGGTACAAGCGATATACTCGTCGATACGAACGGGTACAAACGATTGCGCGATAGTACATACGGGTACAAACGTTTTCTCGTTGGTAAAAACGATATACTCGTCAGTACGAATGGGTACAACCGATTGCCCGATAGTACAGACGGGTACAAACGCTTTCTCGGTGGTACATACAAAATACTCGTCGATGCGAATGGGTACAAACGATTGGTCGATAGTACAGACGGGTACAAACGATTTCTCGGTGGTACAAACGATATACTTGTCAGAACGAGTGGGTACAAACGATTCCTCGATAGTACAGATGGGTACAAACGTTTTCTCGGTGGTACAAACGATATACTCGTCGATACGAAAGGGTACAATCGATTGCTCGATAGTACAGACGGGTACAAACGATTTCTCGGTGTACAAACGACATACTCGTAGATACGAACGGGTACAAACGATTGCTGGATAGTACAGACGGGTACAAACGTTTCCTCGCTGGTACAAACGATGTATTCGTCTATACGAACGGGTACAAGCGATTGCTCGATAGTACAGATGGGTACAAACGTTTTCTCGGTGGTACAAACGATATACTCGTCAGGACGAATGAGTACAAACGATTCCTCGATAGTACAGACAGGTGCAACCGTTTTCTCGATGGTCCAAACGATATACTCGTCGATACGAACGGGTACAATCGATTGCTCGATAGTACAGACGGGTACAAACGTTTTCTCGCTGGTACAAACGATACACTCGTCTGTACGAATGGATACAAACGATTGCTCGATAGTACAGACGGGTACAAACGATTTCTCGGTGGTACAAACGATATACTCGTCGATACGAACGGGTACAAACGATTGCTCGATAGTACATACGGGTACAAACGTTTTCTCGTTGGTAAAAACGATATACTCGTCAGTACGAATGAGTACAACCGATTGCCCGATAGTACAGACGGGTACAAACGTTTTCTCGGTGGTACATACGAAATACTCGTCGATACGAATGGGTACAAACGATTGGTCGATAGTACAGTCGGGTACAAACGATTTCTCGGTGGTACAAACGATATACTCGTCGATACGAATGGGTACAAACGATTGCTCGATAGTACAGACGGGTACAAACGTTTTCTCGGTGGTACAAACGATATACTCGTCAGAAACAATGGGTACAAACGATTCCTCGATAGTACAGACAGGTACAAACGTTTTCTCGGTGGTAAAAACGATATACTCGTCGATACGAACGGGTACAATCGATTGCTCGATAGTTCAGACGGGTACATACGATTTCTCGGTGGTACAAACGATATACTCGTCGATCCGAACGGGTACAAACGATTGCTCGATAGTACAGACTGGTACAAAGGTTTTCTCGTTGGTACAAACGATATACTCGTCAGAACGAATGGGTACAGACGATTCCTCGTTGGTACAGACGGGTACAAACGTTTTCTCGGTGGTACAAACGATATACTCGTCGATACGAACGGGTACAATCGATTGCTCGATAGTACAGACGGGTACAAACGATTTCTCGGTCGTACAAACGATATACTCGTCGATACGAACGGGTACATTCGATTGCTCGATAGTACAGACGGGTACAAACGTTTTCTTGTTGGTACAAACGATATACTCGTCAGTATGAATGGGTACAAACGATTGCCCGATAGTTCAGACGGGGACAAACGTTTTCTCGGTGGTACATACGAAAAACTCGTTGATACGAATGGGTACAAACGATTGGTCGATAGTACAGACGGGTACAAACGATTTCTCGGTGGTACAAACGACATACTCGTCGATACGAACGGGTACAAACGATTGCTCGATAGTACAGACGGGTACAAACGTTTCCTCGGTCGTACAAACGATGTACTCGTCGATACGAACGGGTACAAACGATTGCTCGATAGTACAGATGGGTACAAACGTTTTCTCGGTGGTACAAACGATATACTCGTCAGGACGAATGGGTACAAACGATTCCTCGATAGTACACACAGGTACAAACGTTTTCTCGATGATACATACGATATACTCGTCGATACGAACGGGTACAATCGATTGCTCGATAGTACAGACGGGTACAAACGTTTTCTCGCTGGTACAAACGATACACTCGTCAGTACGAATGGGTACAAACGATTGCTCGATAGTACAGACGGGTACAAACGTTTTCTCGCTGGTACAAACGATACACTCGTCAGTACGAATGGGTACAAACGATTGCTCGATAGTACAGACGGCTACAAACGATTTCTCGGTGGTACAAACGATATACTCGTCGATACGAACGGGTACAAACGATTGCTCGATAGTACATACGGGTACAAACGTTTTCTCGTTGGTAAAAACGATATACTCGTCAGTACGAATGGGTACAACCGATTGCCCGATAGTACAGACGGGTACAAACGTTTTCTCGGCGGTACAAACGATATACTCGTCGATACGAATGGGTACAAACGATTGCTCGATAGTACAGACGGGTACAAACGTTTTCTCGGTGGTACAAACGATATACTCGTCAGAACGAATGGGTACAAACGATTCCTCGATAGTACAGACGGGTACGATCGTTTTCTCGGTAGTACAAACGATATACTCGTCAGTACGAATGGGTACAAACGATTGCTCGATGGTACAGACGGGTACAAGCGATTTCTCGGTGGTACAAACGATATACTCGTCGATACGAACGGGTACAAACGATTGCTCGATAGTACATACGGGTACAAACGTTTTCTCGTTGGTAAAAACGACATACTCGTCGATACGAACGGGTACAAACGATTGCCCGATAGTACAGACGGGTACAAACGTTTCCTCGGTGGTACAAACGATGTACTCGTCGATACGAACGGGTACAATCGATTGCTCGATAGTACAGACGGGTACAAACGTTTTCTCGTTGGTAAAAACGATATACTCGTCAGTACGAATGGGTACAACCGATTGCCCGATAGTACAGACGGGTACAACCATTTTCTCGGTGGTACAAACGATATACTCGTCAGAACGAATGGGTACAAACGATTCCTCGATAGTACAGAAGGGTACAAACGTTTTCTCGGTGGTACAAACGATATACTCGTCGATACGAACGGGTACAATCGATTGCTCGATAGTAAAGACGGGTACAAACGATTTCTCGGTGGTACAAACGATATACTCGTCGATACGAACGGGTACAAACGATTGCTCGATAGTACATACGGGTACAAACGTTTTCTCGGTGGTACAAACGATATACTCGTCAGAACGAATGGGTACAAACGATTCCTCGATAGTACAGATGGGTACAAACGTTTTCTCGGTGGTACAAACGATATACACGTCGATACGAACGGGTACAATCGATTGCTCGATAGTTCAGACGGGTACAAACGATTTCTCGGTGGTACAAACGATATACTCGTCGATACGAACGGGTGCAAACGATTGCTCGATAGTACAGACGGGTACAAACGTTTTCTCGGTGGTACAAACGATATACTCGTCAGAACGAATGGGTACAAAGGATTCCTCGATAGTACAGATGGGTACAAACGTTTTCTCGGTGGTACAAACGATATACACGTCGATACGAACGGGTACAATCGATTGCTCGATAGTACAGACGGGTACAAACGATTTCTCGTTGGTACAAACGATATACTCGTTAGTACGAATGGGTACAAACGATTGCCCGATCGTTCAGACGGGGACAAACGTTTTCTCCGTGGTACATACGAAATACTCGTTGCAACGAATGGGTACAAACGATTGGTCGATCGTACAGACGGGTACAAACGATTTCTCGGTGGTACAAACGACAAACTCGTCGATACGAACGGGTACAAACGATTGCTCGATAGTACAAACGGGTACAAACGTTTCCTCGGTGGTACAAACGATGTACTCGTCGATACGAACGGGTACAAACGATTGCTCGATAGTACAGATGGGTACAAACGTTTTCTCAGTGGTACAAACGATATACTCGTCAGGACGAATGGGTACAATCGATTCCTCGATAGTACAGACAGGTACAAACGTTTTCTCGATGGTACAAACGATATACTCGTCGATACGAATGAGTACAACCGATTGCCCGATAGTACAGACGGGTACAAACGTTTTCTCGCCGGTACATACGAAATACTCGTCGATACGAATGGGTACAAACGATTGGTCGATAGTACAGACGGGTACAAACGATTTCTCGGTGGTACAAACGATATACTCGTCGATACGAATGGGTACAAACGATTGCTCGATAGTACAGACGGGTACAAACGTTTTCTCGGTGGTACAAACGATATACTCTTCAGAACGAATGGGTACAAACGTTTCCTCGATAGTACAGACGGGTACAAACGTTTTCTCGGTGGTACAAACGATATACTCGTCGATACGAACGGGTACAATCGATTGCTCGATAGTTCAGACGGGTACAAACGATTTCTCGGTGGTACAAACGATATACTCGTCGATACGAACGGGTACAAACGATTGCTCGATAGTACAGACGGGTACAAACGTTTTCTCGTTGGTACAAACGATATACTCGTCAGAACGAATGGGTACAAACGATTCCTCGATAGTACAGACGGGTACAAACGTTTTCTCGTTGGTACAAACGATATACTCGTCGATACGAGCGGGTACAATCGATTGCTCGATAGTACAGACGGGTACAAACGATTTCTCGGTGGTACAAACGATATACTCGTCGATACGAACGGGTACAAACGATTGCTCGATAGTACAGACGGGTACAAACGTTTTCTTGGTGGTACAAACAATATACTCGTCAATACGAATGGGTATAAACGATTACACGGTGGTAGAAACGATGTACTCACCGATACGAATGAATAGAAACAATTTCTAGGTGGTCCAAACGATATACTTGTCGGTACAAACGGAAATTTAAAAAAAAAAAAAATCGAAAATTTTTTTTTTCAGAAAAAATTTTGAAAAAAAAATTCAAAAAAAAAAATGTTTAACGGTACAAACGGGTACAAACGATTCTCTTTTCAGTCACGTTTATTAAAATTGCTTAGCTCTAAATGGGTTGCGGTTCATTTTTTCATACCCTCGTACTTTTTTCCCCCTTAAAGTACAAACGAAATTTAAGACGGTACAAACGGGTACAAACCGAGTACAAACGAATGCAAAAAAAAAAAATTACTTTCTGTAAAGTCAGTTGCCAACTTCACATAGGTCACTTGTTCGCCTGTTCCAATGTTCCAGCTACTGTGTGGGCCGTCTGTGCGGCACCGGATTTGTCGGCGGCCACGAGAGACGAAGCAATCGTGGACCGGAGCTCGTTCAGCTTCTCCTTAACACTGTGAGCCAGAGCCTCAGCCTGCGGAGTGCTTCCTACAAAACACGAAGAATGGCGGAAACTCCGGTCACACAGTTATTCGTATGCCAAATTCGACGAATTGAGAAGACGTGTGGTAGAAATGTATTAGGACGTTGAATAAGTTATCGCTGTTTTCCAAAAGATGGCGTTACCCGAACTGCGAGCGTGTAGTTTAAGATGGTGACGGATCTATAAAGTACTACAAGCAAGCTTGAAATTCACCGTATGTAACTTCGTTGACGTGTAAAAAACTTTTTTTTTTCATAGCTTCCGTACGTATGGAAGCTTTTTTAAATCTCCATATTTTTTTTAACGAAAAACTGTTGAAAAATAGACTAAATTCGATTCTTTTTTTTCAAACTGCCGCCATTTTGTCAATTTTGGTTTTAAGGGGTGAGATGCAGTCAGAGTTTTAAAAAAATCAATTTTTTAATGCTTTTTCTTGAAGTATGATGTTTCGAAAATATTCCCTGAAAATTTCAAGTCAATCCGATAAATAGTTTCCGGGATATGCCACAATTAGTGAATTAGTGAAGGGACGGCAGCTGCAAGCAACCGGTTTCAACCCCCCCCCCCATATTATTAACGATAATACCCGGGAAGGCAGAATGCTTCGAAGACAACAAATTGATATTTTGGAAGCTTCCACATCGGCAGAAGCCGTACGGGCCAGGAATTGATGATTCGATGTGAGGAATTTTGTAATTAATATTTTTATACATAAATCAAGTGTAAAATTGGAAAACTCTTTCAGAAATTTTCAAAAATTTATTACTCATAATCTATGAACTTTAGCAAAATTTTATAAAGAATACTTTCGTTTTAAAATTGCCGAAAATGTTTTAAAAAAAAATTCATCCCGAAAAACTTTAATTGTGTGAAACATCGTTTTAACAATTGGTTATAAAAAATTGAATGCTCGACTTTTCAGCAAAAAATTGTGATATTCGGATTCAGGGGATCAAAATACATTTATAAAGTTTAGCTTCATCCATCGAGGTTAAATTTTTACGAACATATAGTACCGTATCCACATCGAAAAACTTTAAACGCGTTTTTCTCGCAACGATGTTTTTCAAGTCGGCGACCACTATAATTGAAAAACCACTCGATGGATTTAAAAAATTAAAAACTAGTCCTTAATCGGAGGATTTTCATTTTTGTTGAAAACTTCTTTTTTTTTTTTTAAACAACAAACGAGCGATTTTTTGGTCGAAAATCGAAAGTTATCTGTCGGAAGCCGCCATTTTGTTAATTTGTGAAAAAAAATAAACAGCTTCGATTAAGGACTAGATTTATTATTAAACTAATGATTTTTTTTTTGTTTTTTGATTTCAGATGATTCAGTAAAATTTTATGATGGTCACCGCAAAGCACTACATGCCGAAGGGGTTCCGACAAATCTGGCAATATTTTTAAAAATAATAAATGTTTTTCTTTGAAAATCTGTACAAGTCAAGTTGAAATATAACATTAAAAGTCTGTGCAACAACTTTTGTAAAACAAACGTCATTACTATGAACAATTTTTTTTTGAAAATGCTCGTTTCTTCACGCCTCTGACTGCATCTCACTCCTTAACAAGCCCTCCACAGCAGGATAACGGTTTTTATGGAGCTTCAGAGTAATCGTCCATCCCGATGGGAATAAAGCTGAACCGTCGAACCTTTCTCGTTTTGCCGAAGCTCGCACAAAGCGTCGGTCATTGTGGCGATTTGCGAGGCAAGCTTGGCGAGCGGTTCCGCCTGAGCCGGAGCGAGATAACGATCCGACAGTCTTTCCGCTTGCCCGAGTATCTGGCGAAGACTCTTCTCGCCGATACCACTTCGCACAGGGCCCGTCCATCGGCGAACCAGTCGTACGCCGCTCTCACTCGCGATTCTATGGCACTTTGGGCCTTCTTCAGCACCTGTGTAATCACACGACAATCACACCATATGAGAGTAACATTTTGTGGAAATGCTGTACTCGTACAATGGAATGAATGATAAATGCGATTGAAAGTGACGGTATTCGACGCGATGACGTGAACCCACTGCTTAGCTGCGAGGGGAGGCGACCGTGAAAACTCGAAAGGCCATAAGGAACATCGGAAGTAACGGAAATTCGATCCACCGGTTCTGATATTTATAGCATATCTTTGTCCACTACTTCGCAGAATTACTTTCACTTTTGTTGTGTGCTTTCCGTTTGAAAATGACATTACTTAATTCGTTCAAGATGGTTTTTTCATATCTGGGTCTCTTTCAGGACGAAAATAACGTACCTACTTTTAACGATCGTTAACATACCGTGAGTTGGTCCGCGTCCCATTCCTCTTCATCGTACGTCGTTAATTGGAGAACGCGAATGATTTCGTTCAACTCGTCGGATATACGTCCTGACAAATACTTGTACGATTCTCCGCTGCCTCCTCGGCGCCCTTGCCGCCTTGCGAAATGATGTGGATGAATATTCTCATCGAACAGATTAGAATCGGCGCCAGACTTTTCACCTACGGAGACAAACACTTTTTTATCCGACCAACGTTATGTGCGATTTATTTTATTTCCAGTGCATCTGCACTATTTGTATCAACGAAAAAATCTGCGAACTTTGTGCAGAAAAATATAAAGTAAAGTGTATCTTATTCCGCCCACCTGCCCGAAACAGAAACAACTATATGTATTTATAAATTACAATGCATCGGCTACCGTTTGACAGACGATTTTTTTTAATTTTATTATTATTCGACGACGAAATTTTAATAATAGCAATGCTAATTTCCATTGAAAAAAAAAACGAACTTTTTTATGGTTTATGTTTTTTTTCAACTTCCATGTTACATTGCTTTTTCGAAATTCGAGAAAATATCTTTATTAAGGAGGTACGATCACTTCCACGGGGTCAAAAAAGAGTCTCAATTAATTTTACCCACGGCTGCTCTGATTAATGGTTACTCATGTTGATTATTCGTATTATCGACTATAGTGTGCCAAATGCTGTGGTAAATGATGAATTTATTGCACGCGAACAAATAAAAACTGAAAAATTAGATTGTCAACGACTCGGTAGTAATCTTCGTAATAATTATATTAAGGGCGGGGTAAAGTATTAAAATTGTTTTTTTCATTTAAATTTTTTTTTTAAATGAATACATAATATATCAAGAATATTGTGTTAAAATTTCAAGTCGATCGGAGTAAAATTGACGAAGTTATGAGTATTTGAGCGTATATTGCGCCATGCCGGGTTTTATACCTGGGCGGCAGCTGCGCGGCGCGCTATTGTATTTTTCGACCGCGAATAAATTTCTTGATAAACGGGCCTGTTCCGGTGCCGTTATGTATATTCGAGGCATGGTGTATATTAGTATACACATTAGTCTGTACATCAGTACAGAAGTCTGTACGACAGTAAAGAAGAAAGAGTTTTACGTAGACAAACGCAAAAAGATGCTCTCGATCATCTTGATGGAAGCCTTTTGCTCTACGGACCTGGCATCGACGACTTTGAGAGAGTATAAGAAAATTATCGAGTTTTATTTTTAATTTCTAAAAATTCAAAGATAATTGAAAAATCTGAAAAAATTCATACGTATTCAGAAAAATGAACGAATCACGAAAAAAAATTGGGTTGCGGGGAAATTTGTTGACTAATTTTTTTTTTTCATCATTTTGTTAATAACATTTTGGAATTATTATTATGCAAAATTAATCTTTTGAGTACCTTTAATATGCATGAATTTTCTCAGATTTTTATGCAATCGAGAAGTGTTCTCAAACTTATGTGCAATGAGCGCTAAGCGACCAAACTCTTCTGCGTTTTTCAAACCGTTTTTCGGAGACTTGTCATATTTGAAGTCCGTGTGCACGATAACTCAAAATCTACTGGACCAATCGCCTTGAGATATTGCACAGTACTTCTTCACATAATTCACCAGGTATTGTCGAGAGCTTTTTTGTTTTTTTTTTAATAATTACTAATTTTTCAACAACAAATTAGCCGATTTTTTTTAGCGAAAATCGGGTTTTTGGCTCCCAAGTGCTACGACAAATCGCAAAATCGAAAAAAAAAATCCTCCTGTCATTACCTCGAGAAACATCTCCTTTAACAAATGCATTTTGATTTTTTTGTTTCAGATGATTCTGTTGCGAGTTATGGTGCACACCGCAAACCAACTTTTTTTCGAGGCGCCTCCGGGATTTAATTTTCACTCGTCCAATTTTGAATATTTTGCAATGCAAATTTAGGAGAATGTTGTTCAAATGTTACTCGATTATATGTAAATTTTTCAATAAACGAACACTATTCGTTACGCCAAAAAAAAATCTTAAAAACATGCCTTTTTTTCGCCGAATTAACTGTACCCCGCCTTTAACATATCCACCAGAAGAACGGACTAAAAAGACAGAAAACTCGGCCGGAAACCTATTAAAATAGGCTTGAATTACCTCAGCAGAATTAACACGATAGGCAGAATATAATTGTACATATTATTGATACGTGACAAGTGATAAAACTCCATAAATTGTTGTTTGCATATTTTGTGGCGGCTCCTATTCAAATTACTAGGTGCGCAACTAAGTTTCCGGATTTTTTTTACCAATAAAAAATCGAAAATTTCAAGACAAACACAAAAAATGGTTCATTCGAAGTATTGTCCCTCGCTATTTACATTTTTTTGCCATCTCTCTGGCAATACATAAATACTGCGACGATAAAAACGACGCATCTTTGGACTGAAACCATTCATCCAACCAATTTTATACTGCATCGTAAACGGCCAAGCATAGCCCACCGAAGCCATGCGCCATCAACCGGAACAAGTGACAGTCTAAAGGGCCAGATCTGGTGAATACGGCGGGTGCGGTAGCAGATCCCATTTCAGTGTTTTGTCCATGGTGTCCTGGACGATGGAACTGCGATGGCACGGAGCGTTGACGTGCTGCAATATCACACGTTCGTGTCTCGTGTTCCATTCTGGCCATTTTTCAAGCAATGCGTGGTTCAAATTGATTAGTTGTTGTCGGCAGCGATGCCCATCGACAGTTTCGCCCGGTTTCAGCAGCTCACATAGTACACGATTCCTTTCTGGTCCCACCAAACGCAGAGCATTGTCTTTTTTCCGAAGCGTTTTGGCCGTGCCGTCGATGTTGACGCTTCGCCAAGTAAAAGCCGCGATTTTCTGCGTTTGGGATTCTCGAAAAATATCCATTTTTCATCGCCAGTAAGAATTCGATGCAGGAAACTCTTTCTGTTCTGCCGCAAAAGCAAAATTTCGGAAGTGGCTTCCCTCCCGCTTCCCGCAAATGCTGTTTAGTAGGCACAAACTTTGACATTTTCGAGGTTATAAAAAAGGTCGTTGTGTTGCGATATTTGTTTATATTACGACTGGGTATTCTTAACAGATGTCCAAGCTATAGAGAACTTAGCTGCGCACGTAGTAATTTCAAAGCAAAGCTGGATTATGTTCGCCATACGCATGAGCTGTTGTTATTCGCGAGGTTGCTAAGTCTGTGGGTGCTATTTCGTCATTATGACTATTTTCAACCGGAAATTGAAACTTTCTTGTAATGTAGTGCTTTAAGTACACACGGTGAAGATTGATTTTCTTATTTATTACAATATCTATTATATCTGATGTATCGAATTTCAGTTTTCCAACGGATTTAGTCGGATACTTGAGCAGAAAAACCACGATCACTGCACTTCCGGTTGACCGTCTCCATGAGACGGCGTGCTTCGCGGTAACTCAAAGTGCTCGACTTTGCACTTTAATTGCGAAAAAACTAAACGATCAAAATAGCTCAAATTTCGGCAATAGGCGCATAAAGTATTCAGCAAAATCATACAAAAATTTCAAATTCGAAAGTTGGATTCGTAGTACTGATCGTACCTTCTTAATATATAAACAGAGCTGATATCGCAAAATAAAGTGAATTGCATGATTACTTTTTTTTTACAATCGCTTACCACAGATGCTTCGAATAACTAATCGGCACTTGATTCGCGCACGTACCTGGTCGAGACACCGAACGAGAATTTCCCGATGAACTTGATGCGTAAGTTCTTTCTCACGGGCACTGATTTCTCGCGATACTTTGCTGAGGCAGGGGCGGAGGTTCTTCAAGAAGTGCATCAGGTCCTCCATGGTCTCTATAACCTCGGTCACTGCGGAATAATCGAGAACGCGTTTGCACTCGCGGATGATCTTTCGCACATCGCTCTCGTCGAAGCACAACAGCAAGGAGCAATCGTGCCCTGAAGAATTCCACGTGAACCTTCGATCAGTTTTTTCCTGAAAGTGTGCAAGTTAAAAACAGCAGTTGAAAGGAGTCATTTATTTTCCGGGATCTTAAAGTTTGCGTCGTTGGAACGCAACGAAATTTGATTATTTTTCAATGATAACATTTCCGATTTTTGGCCGACTTAGGCTATGCGAATTATTGACACGTTTTTACGTGTTTTTCTCACAGATTTACGCCCTCAATTTGCAAGGTTCAGATAATGATAAAAATGAAGGAGTAATGAATAAATCGTTGCGTTCCAACGAGGTGAATTACAACGTCATTATTTTTCTGATATGTCCTCTGTTATTAAGGGGTCTTCTCACTTTAGACGCTAAAAAACGGCTATTTTCATGAATTTTTCGATAGGTTTTTAACATAGATATTTGGACAAAAGTGGCCACATTTATTAGGGCCTTAGGCCACAGTAACGGGTACAAAATCGTGTGCGGATTTAATCATTTTTTTTTCTCGTATGAAACAGTGATTCACTCAGAAAATTAATTACAAATCTACACTAGTCACAAAAATTAAGGGATAAAAAAACAAATTCAAATTTTTCGGTGATTTTCAACAGGCTGTAACTCGGAAGAAAATGGTCGCACAAAAAAAAAAAAAATTGTAGCTCCAACTGTCTAGTTTTCGGATCTGGCGATGGAATTTTTTTTTATCATGGATGCTTTCGGAGTAATCCTAAGGCAACTACGGAACAACAAAAAAATTCCAAATTTTTGCTTCTCTTCAAAAAGGTCTACGGGGTTCAAATTTTTTTTTTAATTCCACCGCGAAACTCTTGTAGGAATTTTAATGCCCTTTAATTTGACGCCCTCAAAAAGTGTGTACGATGATTTGCTGCGGAGATATCGTCGGACAAAGCAAAAAAGTCCTTTTTAACTTTGACAATCAATGACTCGGGAAATAACGATCCCACAGGGAATTAAAGTAGTTTCGAAAACTGCAAAACATTCCCTATAAGACTCTAACAGTGGTTCACACATGATTTTATACCCGTTACTGTGGCCTAAGGCCTTGAAATACACTTTCGAAATATCATATATTTAAAAAAAAAACTATATATTTATTCAAGTCACTATTCATAGACGAAAATGGTACTCAAAAAATGTCCTAAAAAAATGTTAGGTCTGCGCTGTTGATGTAATGTCGGCGATGGATCATCCGAAACAAAAAATCAAACACTGTTTTAGATTCAATATGTCAATGGCTAGAGCGCATATCATACGATTTTTTATATATGGAAAAATAACAAAATGGCGGCCATTTTTCGAAATAAAAAAAACGTGTCTTTTCACCGTTTCTGGCAAAAAGATTAGTAAGTATCAAAATTTTTTAAATCCTCGATATGTCCTATAGCTATAGTTGTAAAGAATATGTGGTTTAAATTTCACAAGGATCGGTTTCGTAGTTTCGAAGATTTCATCAATAAGCCGTTGAAAAACGTTGTTTCGAGAAAAACGCGTTTAAAGTTTGGTTGGGTTACATAGAGACATACATTTTTTTTAAATTTATTTCGAAAGTGTATTTAGTAGGTGTAACAACTTTTATATCAACATCTATAATATAAACCCATTAAAAAATCATGAAAATAGCCTTTTTCAGCGTCTAAAATAAGAAGACCCCTTAATGGATCTTAATTGCATAATAAAATCGTCGTGTCTATCTGTGCGACACGGGCCTTAAAATCTGTCGTCTGATTCATTTCAAATTCGGACAGAGCATAGTGTTAAACGTTTTCTATCGTATGACCGTAAGCCTTTTTCTTCAACATATTTATCCACTTGTTCATAACGAATGATCAAAGTTGTTCTTTCTCCCGAGAAAAACGAACTTTTTTTTCCAAGTCTTGACATTTTTCGTAACCGTCAAAACTTCAATAAAAGTATTCCACCAGATGAAAGTATTATTATTATTATGTTTAAAGTACATATTTCATTTCGAATGATCCCAGGTGCCAGAGCCAACTACACCCAGTGATGCTATTGAAGTTTGCATCGTTGGAATGGAACGATTTTTTTGTTCATTTTTCGTTCCTTCATTTTCATCACAATCCAAAGCCTTTTCTTTGCAAATTCAAGTCGTAAATCTCTATTAAGAATTCGTAAAAACGCTTGAGTGCCTATTCAGCAAAAAATGAACCAACTTTGAAAAAATATATTTTTCGTTGCACTCTAACGATGCGAATTTCAGCGTCACCACCGAGTGGCCATGGAGTAACGGCGGCTCTTAGTTTAAATAATAATAATAATTTCACTGTTTTTTTCTTCATATTGTTGAATGAAAAAAAAACCCAATCTTGGCAAGATTACGTATTAATGGTGTGTGATATTCCGACCTCTGCATCCTAATACTCTCAATGGAGAATGACCAAGTGAAGTGAACGCCAAGTGAAACGTGAGAAAATACCATGCTCCTTTTCTAAGGACAACGAAGCGCAATGCCCTTTGGCATTTATGGGAATGCTCTTTAAGTGAATACACAGTAAACCTCTTTCATTAGGTTCAGTCTGTGATGGACAATTTTCGAGTGGCAAAGGTGGGCTGTACGTACCGTGCAGGTCCAGAGTATGGATCGTGCTTCAACAAGGCTGACGCGCCTCCTCGAGCAGTCTCGAAGCTCCCTCGACGCGATGCAATGGAGCCGGCATATCTTGCTTGAGTAACGCATCGTCCGACGAGTTGATTGTTTCCTTTCCGACCTACAATGGAAACAAGCTGTTCTCATTATTCCCATTTTCACTGATCTGGTCTCTATGCCTGCCTCTTTACCGAAGTCCCGAACGTACGTGAAAAGACGAAAATACGATCTGGTAAACGAACTTTGAATTGCCCATTTTGAAGCTTTCTTGAACTTCATCAATGCGTTTGCTTTTTTCATTATACTGAAGGACCGTCTCAAAAAACGTCAACGGGAATGAAGAGTAATATGGAAAGGCAAAAAAAGAAAGTTATACGCAATGGTATGGAAACGTTGGTATTTATATAGTTTAGTGACTTTTCCTGGAAATGGCCACCGATTGATGTTTTTCACGACTTGTCGCTTTTTTGTGGTGTCAATAATGATGATTATGTTGGGGGGGGGGGGGGGGGGCGTATTTTTAGGTTCTTAAGTTAGGTTTTTAAGAAAATTTTGAAAAATTCATTTTTTACTCAAAAAACAATTCGTATTTTAAAACGATGGGTTCCCCCCTATATAACACCATTGTTTATGTTGTTTTATAGTTAAAAATTGCAAAAAATAAATTTAGCACCGTATATAGGAAAAGTCACTAAAGAGTTGTAATTTTGGAAAATATCGCTTTTTCGTTTTCGACGGATTCTCAAAACGAAAATATTTCTCATTACGAAAATATTTCAACAAGGTTCACTTTGAAGGCGTCGTTCTCAAAATGACTTGTCCAAAATCGGTGACCACGATATCTAAAAAATAACTGCACAACTTTAGCCCTTAATGCTCACACCGGGTGAAATATACCCCAGTCGTATATTGACCTGGAATACGTTCCAAAAAATTCGGGAAAATGGGACATATCTTTTGCACATTTAAAATCAGACTTTTTGGAAATAATCGGTATGGTCGTGTGGAAAAGAGTTGGAAGTACATTGCCGTATGTTTTTTAAAATTTTTCAACAATTTATCATCTTGCAAAATGATTGGGGTGAATTTCACCCACAATGACTTTTTCGTAAGTTTTTTGAGGTGTGTCTGGCATCAGTTGAATTTGACAAGCTTCCGTTACAAACTAAAAAGCAATGCTTAAACGAAAGAATTTTCTTTTTTCGATGCATGATTTTTTTATCAACGAAAATAGAGCGGTTTTTTGAAGCGAAAAAGGATACTTTTACTTCGAGGTGCGATATATTTGTTTTCAATCAATATTTTATTAAGGGGGGATATACCTTTGTGAGGGCAAAATCAACGGTCGTTTTTGACAATTTATTTAATAATAACAAAATAATATTTTCAAATTCGGCTTTTTATACATGTTAGTACAAGTCTTAAAGTAAAAGATTTTGTTAAAAATCATTTTGAAACGAAATGGCTTTGAACACGTTTTTCTCGAAACTATATTTTTAGCCACGGGCGTATGCGCAGCGCCTTGAGTTTTCCATCGATTGACTTGAAATTTTTACTGTAGCTTCTTGACAACATTTTCTAGTCCAGTACGTGGGATTTTTTTTCTCGCAGTTGAAATTTAAATATTTTATGATCGATATTCGACCGATTGTTTTACAAGTTTTTTTTTTTTCTTCTCGTATTAATCAATATTTTGAAAAACCCCTACGTACTGGACTAGTTTTTTATATCGACATTTAAAATATTTTTCGTTTTTTGATCTAGCTTGAAAATTATGACCTGTGCGAATACGCCCGTAGAGTACGATGAAAAAAGGAGTTTTCTTTCATCGACTACTGCGCCGCCATTTTATTTCAAAACGATTTGAAAAAAATATTCTTTTACTTCAAGACTAACATGTATAAAAAACCGAATTTAAAAATATTGTTTTGTTATTTCTTAAATAAATTGTCGAAAATGACCTTTGATTTTGCCCTCACACAGGTATATTCCCCCTTAAATCCTCTGTCCAAGGACTAGATCATTTTTTCCTTCCTTCTTTTTTATTTCGTATTCTTATTTCGTATCCTCATTTTTACTCCTTTATATTCCTTTTTTTCTCAGCCCCGAGCTAGGTGTAACCCGTTAAGGAGAAACGAATCGTTCACCCATACCTATATAGACACGTTTTGGCAGGTTAAATATTAACTGTAGATTCAATATCGCACGCTGACGCCTTTAAATGCGATAGCCGACATAAAAATTCGAAAACGTCGAAGTTGAAGTTTCATAAGACATATCCGTCTCAAAAATAAATTATTATCTCTCAACACCGTTAAAACTTAACACCGCTTCGTCGACACACTTGCATTCCGCCACGAGTTTGACACACTGGGTCACTTTGACCCGGATAATACTTCATCCACCTGCCACTAACAACCCTCCGGTCGAGTTTTACTGAACAAAAATCAGGGACGCAGTTTAAACATTCCTCAATAAGTCTGCATGATTAAAGTTCGGAAAATATAAGATTGATTTTTTAATTTTTTTCATTAATTTTCATTATTTTTATAGATTTTTTTTATAGATCGATTTTTCATTAATTTTTTTTTCTATTTTTTAATAATTTTCATATCGAAAAGTTATTGAAAATTTATGACGTTGAACTTTGCATCCTCGGAATGCAACGGAAATGAATTGTTTCTATATTTCGGAAAATTTGCTTTTGCAGATTTAAGCTACGAAAATCACGCAAACCTTTTTTAGGATTCTTGTTTAGTGATCTACAGTAAATCTGCAACATCTGATTTTGGATAGTAATGAGAATAAGAAATTAAGAAAAATTTTCGTTGCATTTGAACGATGCAAGCTTCAACCCCGGGAAGTTTGCATTGCGTCAAGGTGAGCATTTCATTTAAAATGCATCCGGGTCAAAATGACCCAGTGTGTACAACACAGGGTTGAAAAAATAACATTTTGCAGCATTGACGAGGGTCGCCGAGCATCGTATGTAGGTAAGCTGGAGTTTCAGCCGTAGGTTTTGCAGCGACTTACTTTGACGAGATTGGTGACGGCCATGCTGACCGCCTGGACTGGACGTCCGAGATCGGGCATTGCGTTGCCATCCTCAGCTTCTTCATGAAGGATAACGAGTCTAGACACCTGCAACATAGAATAGCACCACTTGAAGCATCCACGCGTCATTCGTATACTATACCAGTGTTTTTCAACGTGTAGGTCGCGACCCCCAGGGGGTCTGTCGCAAGCCCGGTAAAAGTAGAAAGCAAGGGTTGTAGGTCCTACGCAACAATAAAAAATACAATATTTTCAGTGACAAGGCTGTGCCCGTTAATTTTTTTGATACGTTGTCGAAGCGTGGTTCTATTTTTGAAACGCAAATAACCAAACTATGTTCTAATCGGAGCCTATTTCTCTTCTTACAAGGAACACCACTTTGGTGACCTACGATTTTGTTGAAACTTTTTTATGGAGAAGATCATCGAAAACTAAGAGACGCGTGTTTTTTTTTTTTTTTTTAATCGGCGGACAAACGGTTCTAAGGGGTAAAACGCACCCTCGAAAAAGGGGTGTTTTTCGTCGAGAACGTTATCGTTCCCATCTCCAATGTATAGTCCACGAAAAAATAAACATTGTTGCAATTTGAATCTTTTAAATATCTCGCACCGTTAAAATGTTATTGACGAAAAACGAAAAACATCCCTATTTTTTAGGGTGCATTTCACCCCTTAAAACCGTTTGTCTGCCGATTAAAAAAATACGTGTCGCTTAGTTTTTGATACTCATCCACGTAAAAAAGTTTCAACGAAATCAGAATAGGACACCACAGTGATGTTCCTTGTTCGTTTTTATGTTCACCATTGAAGAGAATGTTATAGTCCAGTTAAAGAGACGACGAAAAGCCAGGCCTTTTAGCGTAGAAGTAGAATTTTTTGACTGAAGGTAGATGGTCGCATAATAAAAGTAACCCCAATGAAATGTGTGCCCCAAACTCGTCCCAACCGTAAGGAATAGGGCTTGAAAACTTAAAAATCGCCGTATCTCGATAATTAATAGCCCGATAAAAAAATATTTCAAACAAAAGTTGTTTGGAATAATAAAATACGTATAAAGTTATCTGACGTCCAATACCCTATCTTTAAAAATAGCGGCACAAAAAACACCACTGACCAGTACTTCTTCGTCCCTACACTCCCAACGCCATTTATCCTTCACTTCCGGTTTTCCCTATCCAGATCCACGGGACAGCTCAACCGTTCCCTATTTGTCCTCTATACGACCCCTGTTCGGTTTATCCCATTACAGTTAGTTGTTTGACAAACGAACAGCGCCTTCTGCTTTGCTCTCTTGACACCCCTCATTGACCTCGCCCTAAACTGCTGTGCCCTTAGATCGGAGATCTCAAATATTCGTCACAATGGCCGCTGGTAATTAGCAGGTCGTGTTTAGTGAAAACGAACTCTGTACGGTTTCGACCTTTACGTGTTTCAACTTTTCGACAGTTTAACGAGCGACCGTTTTAGACAATTATTTCTCGAAGAAGTTCGGAGCAAAATTCCGTTGCCTGGTTCTTTATTTCTGCTTCCGGTGTTCTTCTGTCAAGTGATTGGATTTCATTGTCAGTTTGAATTCTGAATCGTTGACTCATTAAGGGGGGGAGATACCCCTGAGGGGAGGTGAATCGATGATTTTTACGATTTTTCTTAAAGGAAAGGTTTTTTCACCGTTTTTGAGACTTAGGGTATGTTTTATTACTACTTTGGGCTGTTACATGGTAAATTTTTTAATAAATCTTTAAAAATGGCGTGGCTATGACACGGTCTTCTAAACGGGTTGCGGCGGATGTTGTCCGTGGATGGTAATTTCACATAAAAATTACGTTCATGTGACTTTTTCATCTCAAATGACCTTGAACGACTTTGACCCCTAAATGTTTTTTATGCACTTTTCGATGCTCGACAAAATAGTTGGAAAAAAATGTACCGTCCCATTTGAAAAAGTGGAGGTGACCTTTACTGTGCGACACAGCGCCTCCACTGAGATAAAAAAAAAAAGTGGTCGCCTTTGATGACCCCTTTCGTACGGTACAACTTTTGTTTCAAACATTTTTTCGTGACGCCGATAATTACAGAGATATTCAAGGTGGCAACAGTTAGAGCCTCGCCCTGTGTATATATATATATATATATATATATTTCGATTTCATCAAAATCGGTCGACTAATTTTTTTTAGCTATGTCACGCCACTTCTGAAAATGCGTCTTAGTAGGCCGTGCCATACCTCCGCCATTTTTCAAAATTAAGAAAAATATATACCATGTAACAGCCAAAAGTAGTAATGAAACACCCTAAGTCTCAAAAATAGTGAAGAAATCGTTCCTTTATGAAAAGAAAGAAATCTTACCTTTATGAAAAGGAAGAAATCTTTCCTTTATGAAAATAATGAAATCGGTCCTTTATGAAAAGGAAGAAATCTTTCCTCTATGAAAAGAGTGAAATCGTTCCTTTATGAAAAGAATGGAATCTTTCCTCTATGGAAAGAATGGAATCTTTCGTTTATGAATGAAAATCAGCCAATTTTTTTCTCCCCTAAACGTATCTCCTCCCTTAATCTTCGTTCATAGGATTCGAATTACATAAACGCTTGTTGCAGGCCCAAGCGCCAGTTCCTTAAATTCGACGTGTCCGGGGTTTATAACTTCCGATATGCACTAAACTCCGTTTATCTCGACTTGTTAATACTCGGCTCACGTTCATTACGCATACGCGTTGCGCGCCGTTTCGAATGTACTGGGTGAAAAAAAGTTCGCATGGTGTATGAAGGTGACGAACAAGGTTGAACAGAACGGATTCATTATTCACACGGATTTTTGAGCTGGCGATTCGGCGCGAATGGCTGCGACGAGTAAGCGCCAATGTGGGCGAGGTGGTACGCCCGCGAGATGGTGACACTCGCGGAAACAGATTACCAAACATGGCTGGCGCTGGACCCGAAAGCCAGGTAAGACAAATTTTAGACGTTTTTCCATTCGTTTGTCAATTTGCTTCAACGAAACTGGAAGCCCTCTTTGTAGACGATACATTGCTAGCTCCCGACTGTGATCGATGATTTAGGTAATCGGAGATGAAGGCACCAGAGGGCACAATTCGAAGATTCATTCGTATGGCTTCGCAAATGGCTCATTTGGTCGAAAATTCGCAAATTCTCGCGTTCTTGGCGGAGTTTACGAATATATAAGAACTTTCCTCATTTAAGGTAGTACGAGCGGGCAATCTTGATTTCTATAGATTTTGTTCAAATTTTAACCAGACATTGTTCATATCATTATGCATGTTTGAGTGAAATTTCAGAACAGTCGACTGTTTATTTAGATTCAGGAGATAATGGGCTTAAAAATTGCAACTTTTAACACGGCAGGGTCTGCAGTGAAATTTAGACAGAATAATTTTCCGTAAAAAATATTTGTCCCCTATAATAATAAGAAATATGGCAACACCGCAGAATAGTATTGTTCAATATTTCGAGAAAAAAATCATTATCGTGTTCCTAAAGTTAAAAATTGTCATAAAAAAATATTTGCATTATAAATATTAATATTTTATATTGTTTATGTTGTCTTTATTAACAAATAAAAGTGTTGGTTTATGACTAATTATAAGCTTTGTTCGGTTAAAAATGACTTCCAAATGAACATTTGCGTTGCAGTATTATTTTAAATATACCACGCAAACTCACGTCATTGGATACGTGGAACGATGCGCGGTGTTTCCGTATGTTTTCTTGTTATAGGGGACAGATATTTTTTACGGAATATTAATCCAAGAAGACTAGAGGTAAGGAGTACGAACGCAGTGTTGAAGAAACGTCCATGGAAATCCAGATGGGAAGGGTGGCGGCGCTGCTCTTCACCGAACCGAATTGAAACAGGAACGAACCAGTGCCGTACAATATGCAGAAAGCACCCTTTGCTACTTCATATGCAGCAATAATTTGATCAAATTAATGGTAAAAACAGTGCCGTACGATATGCAAAAAGCAGCCTTTGCTTCTTCATATGGAACGGTAATTTGATCAAATTAGTTGTGAAACCAGTTGGTGATGGAAATTCCTATATAAATAAAATTCTTATATAGATAATATAGATTGTTTTGGAGAATAATTACAAAATACGGAAAATTAGTGAATATGTTTTTTTTTTGTTGAGGAAGCAGCAACAAACAATTTATTTATCGACACAAGAAAATTCAAAAGAATTTTGAATCCAAACAAAACTTTTACAAATGAACACACAGCATGATACGCTGTACAGATAACGAATAATAATGAAATACAGAAATGAAGCCAATGTATACATTAAATATATGATATAACGACACAATTATTTTTTAGTAAGGTATTTCCTTCACGGAGGAACGTATTTTGTAGGGGCATAAGGAGGGCCCTTCTGAATCATTCGTCAATTACAGTGTAGCGCTTAATAAAAATAAGTCACAATAAATTATTATACTCAACGATAAACTGGAAAAAAAACTTCGCGCACATTTAGTAGATTCAGACATTTTTACATTTTTTCTGAAAAGTCGCGAGTACGAAAATTTTGCTGGTCACATTTTTTGAATTGTTTTTATTGTCGTTACGGAATCTAGATTTTTTCCACGCCTGAGCCGTTTGTATCAGGCATCTAGAGTTATTTAGTGTATAAATTGTTGGATAGAAATGTGGCCAGGGTGTCGTCTCCATAAAGCGCTGTACAAATGAGACGATTTTTAGAGTCGTAATTTTTTCGGTAACTTGGCTTGAAATTTTACGAATATACTGGGATGTATTTTTGCTTGATTATAGACGACAATCAGTGGTTAAATATTCGAGTTCGTGAAAGAAATACCTTGAATCTAACACAATTCGCAAAATTTGTTAGTCGCAAATACACGTGGTCCGCACACACTTTATTCCAAAATGGACGATAAGCGGGAATCATCGATGGCGGACAGCGTCGGCTGCGTTCTTGTCGCTCAGTTCATTTCGGTTCGGTGATGAGCAGCGACGCACGCGGTGAAACCACCAACCACTAATAACTGGATTTCCGTGGACGCTTTTGGATCGTGATCGCCGTAAGCGTTCGAACTCCTTAGCTCTAGTCTTCTTGTATTAATCTGTCGAAATGTCAATGAAGACCCTGCAGTGTTAAAAGTTGCAATTTTAAAACCCATTATCTCCCAATCTAAATAGTCGACTGTTCTGAAATTTCTCTCAAACATGCATGATGATACGAACAACAATGTCTGGTTGAAATTTCATAAAAACCTATAGAAAGCAAGATTGCGCGCTCGTACTACCCCTTAAGGGCTTAAGTTAAAGCTTTCTCGTAGGAGATTAAGGTGTTCCTTTCACGAACCCGAATATTCAACAATTGACTGATTTTCATAACCTCCATGTTTGTACCTTGTATTAAAATAAAAGTATTCGTCAAACAAGAGTTTGACGAATTTGAGTTTTTACGTTTTCCGAGAAAATGTAAAAATGTCCAAATCTATTGAATTTGCGTGAAATTTTCTATTGAAGTTTATCGTTGGGTATGACAATTGATTATGACTTATAATGGTAAATATACGAAAGTGGGGCTCCTGCTAGAATCAGACTAATTTCCTTCAAGGGTTCAAACAACCCAAAACAACCTCAATCAACACACCAAACCCAAACGATAAATAGTCTGAATCTAGGAGCCCCACTTTCGAATATTTATCCGAATACCGATATACCTTAAGGGGTTAGGCTACTGTGAAAATGACGAATAATCGTCCGTCACCTGAGGCGACTCAAATTCAAGAGGGAGGTCCACCAATATGTGGCGCAGAAATCGCAGATTGAAGATAAACTTGTGATTACAACGATAGAGAAAAGCTAGTAAAACTTTAAACCGCGTTTTCTCGATACTATATGTTTTTCAAAACGGTGTACATGATTTCTCCACATCTAATTGACGGATTTACTTCAAATTTAGCACAATTATTCGGTGTAATTGTAGTTTAGTCCTGACTGACGTTTTCTTTCTCAATATTTTTGTTCATTAGTTATCGACAATAATGTCATTTTTCGACGAACAATCGAAAAAATATTTTTTTTACGTTTGAAGCGCGATAACAAAATAATCGGACGAGTCTTAGCCAATATTATCTATTTTACGAAAAAAAATCGTTTTTTTTTTTAATTTCAAGCGAAGCGGCTTATCAAAATCAAATACACAGTCGAGTCCCTCACGTTTAAAGCTCCTTCACGACATTCTTTATAACTTCTTTAATTATTGATATTTTTTTGTGAAATTTCGTACACAACTTTGTTGAGGCGTATTCTCACTTTAGATGCTAAAAAAAGGCTATTTTCCTACATTTTTTGATAGGTTTATATTATAGATATTGTTATAAAAGTTGTTACACTTAATAAATACACTTTTGATATATATTTTTGAAAAATTATGCATTTTTGTAATCCAAACAAACTTGAAACGCGTTTTTCTCAAAACAATGTTTTTGGACGGTTTGTTGATAACATCTTCGAACAACAGAACCGATCCTTATGAAATTCAAACCACATATTCTTTACGACTATAGCTATAGCGCATAGCGAGGCTTTTTTTAAATTTTGATATTTACTTTCTCTTGCCAAAAACGGCGAAAAACACGTGTCTTTTTTTCTTTCGACAAAAATGTCCGCCTTTTTTTTTGGCATATGTAAAAAATTGTATAATATGCGCTACAGCCATTAACATACTGAATCTAATACCATTTGATTTTTTTGTTTCGGATGATCCATCTTCGAGATTCCATCAACAGCGCAGGCCTACAATAATTTTGTTAGGACATGTTTTTAACTAGCATTTTCGTCGATAATTAGTGGCTTGAATAAATCATTTTTTCAAAATGTATTTCGGAAGTGTATTTATTAAGTGTAACAACTTTCATATTAATATCTATAATATAAGATGCCTATGAAAAAATGCATAAAAATCGCCTTTCTTTAGCGTCTAAAGTGAGAAGACCCCTTAATGTACATACAGGTAAATGTCTAAATGATTTTTTTATCATCTTACGTATTCCCACCAAATTAATTCTTTTTTAATAATCCTGATTTTCGGGTCGTCACAGAAGTCTACTCCCTTAAAATAGCTGCATGCATAGTTCTGTTCACTTTGCCCGAAACTATTGCCCCCCCCCCCCAATTTTTCAGAAGCCAAAGTACACAGGAAAAAAGTTTCCAACGCGTTTCTCCACCTTTTCAGACCTGCAAAAAACAATCGAAGCCGACGCAGGGCACGTATCTCGTTTAAAATATTTTTAGATATTATAAAAGAAAGGCGCGAAGAACATCACGTGCGTTCAGTGTGCGTTGGGTGTAAATTGAAGTGGGGGGTAATTGAAGGGTGGTAATTTGAAGACACGCATAGGACAGAACCCGCATAAAATCGGGTAAACCTCTTTTTTTTCTATTCCCAGAAAAAAATGTACGTGAGGTTAATATCGAAAACAATCAACTTGTTTGTTCGTCAAAAATGTTTATTTTTCTCTGCTGGGATTGCGATCGAAATACTGGAAGGATTAAATCGTAAGAGGACGAAAGTTTTCTAAGGTCTGATTGGCTTAAGGCGGGATATACGTTTACAACGACAAAAAATCGTTTTTTTTTTAACGATAGAACTATACATGTAGAATATTTCCCAAAGTTTCAAAGCGAATTTCAAATAATTAATCGCATTGGGAAGTAATAATTACAATTACTGCTGCAATTGGTAGCTTAATTATTTTGTAACAGATTACTTGAGGAATTAGTAACCGCGAGTACGCATAATGCAGTTTATTTCAAATTCTAGTCACGTAAAACTTCTTAAATTCTTAAACTTTAAACGCGTTTTTCTCCAAACTGCATTTTCGACATTGGCTCGCATGATTATTCAAAACTATTAAGCCGATTGAGTTGAAACTTAGTAGAAATATTAATAATATTGCTGCCTTCCACGTGACGCGATTTGTTTTTGAAAAATTAGAAAAAAAAACGACTTTTTTAATCCAAATTTTACAGAAATGTCGCGTGAAATATTGATTTTTTTTGTTGGTAAATGCGTGCGGAGTAACTTTTGAAAAATAATAAGAGGAAAAACTACTTTTCAAATCCAAATTTTACAGAGTTTTGCATCAAGTATTGATTTTCTCTTAAAGTTTTCTTATATTTGCATTTTTTCATTTTAATTGCTGTCAAATGGAAATTATATACATTCTAAGTGGAAAATTATTTGAAATTTTTTGCAAATCAAAGTTTACGGGAAGTTCGACTGCATGCCGACTGATCCACCACTTTCATGATAAATTAATTAAAAATTGTTTTCTATAGTTAAATATACTACTTAAATATACGCACGGTTTGATAAACATAGAATAATTATTTCTTAGTTTAAAAAATTCCTCAAAATTGCTTAATTTTTTCCTGTCCAAATGTACATCCCGCCTTAAGACAATGCCAGATTATTCAACGAGCTAAGTATTACGGTTCCCCATAGAAAGTTTTTGTGTGGCCATAAAAATTGACATGGCAATTTTCGAGCTAACCTCGAGCTGCTTCGAGCTGTCCGGATCTAATTCCCGAGATATGTTTTTCATCCAAGAAGAAGCAGCGCGATATTCCGTTCGCGCATTTTCCATCGATTGTACATTTTGCAGCGTATCTTCGATAGCTCTCCGTCGGAATGTCTCCACCTCTTGATACAGCCTTACCAAGGGTGCGCGTAGCGCAAGCCGTTGTTGGCCCGAATAGGACAAACATTTTCCCACAGCCGACATCATTTTTTCAGCTCTGGTTTTGTCTTGTTTTCCAGCTTCCTTCAAGAAACGTCCCATCGCGTTTTTCTCTTCTGCTAAATCTAGAATACATTATAGTCCCGTTTCAAACGTGCGACTGCGCCCTTTCGATAATTCTTCAATATTATCGCGTCACTATAAACGCCACGCTGGTTCTTGGCAGCACAAAAAATCTTCAATATCACGAGAACAGCAAAGTACGAAACTCACCGCAAAGACGTGTTCTTGATATTTATCAATGACTCGTGGCAAAAAAGGCCCACGAGTCCTGAATGCTCCTAAAGAGCTCTAGTTTTGCATCCAACTACGCCGCATCGGACGCGACTATGCATTCATCCTCTTTCTTTCCCAGTTTTCGCGACAACGATTCCTTGGTCACCCAATACCGATGTTGCATCTTCGTTATGGTTGAATCTCGCGGAAGATCCATTTTTTGTACCCACCGATCTAAGGAATTGCCCGATATACCAGGCCTCTCTTCATCACTGAAAGTAAAATGTCCTTTGAGTCGGGGAATCTTTGATTTCACAGTTTTCGGTACATCAATAGCGGCAATTATGAGCAAAATGTTGTCTCAAGGGACACAGTAATGTTTATATGTCGATATTAAAAAGTTTTTTATAATGCATTTGCACGGATCGAATACATTTCCATACCGTGACATATATTCTGAAGGTATCCGTTGGGATTACCGAATAATTTGTCTAAATCGAGCCTTCAATCTATGGCCATTAAATAATCAAAATCAATGGACTCCCTTCTGATAATCATAAAAGCATAGTGAAAAATATACCTCATCTGCAGACAAGTGCAAAATTAATTACCGTTAAGAATTGACAATGTACATTTCATTGAATTTTGTCAAAAAATCATGCTATTCGTTTCTTCAAATTTGATAATATTATATTTTTTATTTTTCCGTCAAAACAAGCTTTGGTAGTTTTCTTGAGAATGGTACGTTAAGGTGCAAAAAAGGGTTGTATACATTCTACGAGATTGTAATAACGAATATTATACTCATCGGAATATTATACCTTTCGTGCCACAGAGTGATTTTCAATTGTAGCATTTAATAACAATAAATGGTGTGGAAGTTTGCATGGTTGGACTGCAACGAAAATATATTTTATTTACATCGTCGATACTTTTTGTCAGCAAATCTGGCGAAAAAACTTACTGACACATTTTTCAGGATCCTTCCTTAAAATCTCCAGCCGAAACGTGCGAACAAAATATTCTAGATAATAATAAAAATAAAGAAATAAAGAAAGCCAAGAAAAAATTTCGTTGCATTCCAAACTTCAGCATCATAAAAATAAATGATAGTACGTTCTACTCTACAGCATTTATCTACACTACACATCCATTTAGCGGCAGTGGAGAACTTACTGGCAATTAACCAATTTACTGGCGATTTACTAATTTCGCTACTTATTTATTAATTCCTTTAATATTATTTGTGGCAATGACTTCGTATTTTTTTTGTACTGTCAGAATATCTTTTGTTAGCTATTGTTATTAGTCCATCCACTGGTCCGTTTACCCTACTCCTGTCTACAATATGTATCTTCTGTGAAAACTGTGCCGTTGCAAGGTTATGTACGCGTCGCCGGTAGATAAAATTGTAAAAAAATACTTTCACACAGTATCCGGAAAACAATATGCTATAGCATTTTTTTATACTCTGTCAAGGAACCGCACAGCCATTTTATAAGTTACTGCGGTCACATAGAGATTGTGTAGATTGAGTAAACAATGTGCCTCGTCAAAAGTTCAGGTTCAATCATCTACTGTAAAACCTGCGGTCGTTGACTAGCCAAATGAAAAAAAAATACAGTGTAGCGTATTTTCGCAAATTTTCTACCAATTAAAATTGCAAAGAAGGAAAAGCAATATTGCATGTTTTAATGTTTGACCTTAGGACGCATAGTTAAATCAATGAACAATCATGAAAGCGAGAAAATAGTGTTCGGGCATATTTGATACTTACTAAGCGTTCATGACGATCTACAAATAATTCCCCAGATATTACAAATTACACAAACGTCAAACTAAATGATACCCTGTCCACGAAGTCGACGTTATGTCAGTATGAATTGGAGCGACTGGAGAAATGCCACCGTAGCCATGTTGAATCCTTTCCAGCTACATGGTGTGTGTAATTTATATACACACACACACGCATGCATGCACATATCCAAGCCCGGCGTGTTTTTATTCAAACGAGCAGCTGTGTGGGATCGATTTTTTTTTATGACTGATGGACTATATACAATTTTTTCTACGACGTTAACTGTTCTTATTCGTTAACGAAATAGCATCTGGCGGCACTGCATACGATTTACGACGTCCAATGAGAATTTGAGCATTCCCGAAATTCCCTAGGAAAGAGAAGCTCTCATTGGAGATCTCCGACTGCATGCACTATACAAAAAATACCACGAGATAGCGCAGCGAGTCATTTCATTGTCTTATTTAGCTCAAGCTGCTGCAAAAATATTGTTATCTCAAAGTTTTTACCCGTTTTGGCTGAAAAAACGTAGCTTCGCTGAATCGTCGATGTTTTTTTTATTGTTATTCGATTTGGCACCTCGCTTTGTGCGCATCCTCTTCGTGATCGTTTACTTTTCAAAATGCAGTTTGTTTTATCGAGCTACGATTATTTTTCGATTCTTGGTCGAATATTCAAGTCAGAGCATCGATTTCCGTGATTTTTGTTTATGCATAACCCCTTTCCCTCTTTTTCGGGGAAAAAACTTTTTTGGCTTTTAACCGGGGACATCCGTTTGTTCGGAGGAAAAAAATCGGTTCTCGGTTTTTCGTATTTTCGTATAGCTTATAGTCGTGAAAGTATTTCCTCTAAATATTATTGAGAAATTCGTAAAATTGGCGGAGTTAGAGAGGTTTGGATGGACGGGTGCGGCGCCTGGCAATGCTTCGGAGCGCGCTAGGCGTATAACGTGCAAGTGCTAGTCCGAGAATTTCTTTTCAAACAAACCTCCTCATTTCTCATCCTTTGTTCGGTTCATTCGAATATGCAATCTAAGTAGAATTGAAGCTCTCATTGTTGGAATGCAACGAAAATTCTTCTTTATATTATTATTTTCTCATTTTTATCATTCTACAAATTTTTTTTTGCAAATTTAGATAATAGATTTCTAATTAAGCAGTGTAGAAAAATATTCGATTTTCGTAGCTAAAATATGCCAAAAAGAATTTGAGCAACTAAGAAAGAATCATTTTCGTTGCGTTCCAACAATGCAAACTTCCATCTCAACAACCCGATGCATCCGACGTGTCCTACCTTAGTATTGCTTAGGTTCTCGAAATAAGCGTATTCGAGTTATAGTAGTTGCTGAGTTGGACGATGGATAGAAAAGACAGTCGAGATAATCGTGTTCGGCCAGATCGTCAGAAGATAAGGTAGTTCATAGGAAATCGGACAACAGCCGAAACTGGCTCGATTTTGAAATCGACTTCAGCAAAAAAATTACGGAATGTCCAGGATGTTATTTTTCATTTGTTTACGGTGTTCATGGCAAGATGTCCTACGTGGAATGCAAAAAATGTCATCAGGAAGCGAAATTTGACAACAAAAAAATCGAACTGGGCTCAGCTTCTTCAAAATCCAATGAGAATGTGCTTGAGAAATCAAATTCGTGAATTCGTTTCCAAAGATTGGCCGACCGTCCAAAGTAAGTCATCGGTTTGCTTTTATTTCGAGACTTCTACCAGAGACGAGTAGGGAGATGTACAACGCTCTCGTTTTCGGCGACCTCGCCAAAGTTAGCCCCCCCACTTTGGCTAATCGAAGTTTTTTTTTACGAATCGTTTGGTAGCGTTTGGTAGTCCCTTTAAATCGTTTAGTAGTTGTCCGTTTTTCGAAAAATCGATAATCAAAAATTAGGCAGTAAGTTGGCCCCCCTACATTGACTAATCGAACTTTTTTCTTTACGAACCGTTTGGTAGTCGTTTGGTAGCGTTTGGTAGTCCATTCGAATCGTTTGGTAGTATCCCGTTCTTTCGGAAAATCAAAAAGAAAATTCCGATTCATGAGATAGGATGATAGGTGGCGGAAAACGACTCGATAACCAACGCCATCTATAGCTAACGCGCTCAACTCTGGCTATACCTATATGTTATCGCGCTCTCCGCTTTGTGCGGATATTCGTCGACCTTGGACGATAGAAACACATCGCTAATTTTCTTTACCGCGCTCCTACTATATCTATAGCTGACGGGCTCGACTCTGGCTATGCCTATATATGTTATCGCACCCTCGGCTTTGTGCGGATATTCGTCGAGCTAGGGCGAACGAACCGTTGCTGCTTTTCTTCACCGCGCTTCTAGTATATCTATAGCTGACGGGCTCAACTCTGGCTATACCTATATGTTATCGCGCTCTCCGCTTTGTGCGGATATTCGTCGATATTGGACGACCTTGGCCCGACTCTGGCTATACCTCTATATTTTATCGCGCACTCCGCTTTGGGGCTGTGCAGCCAGATCGCGCGTAAACGTTACGGAGTCCGTAGCGCGTTTCCGCGAGCGAGCGACGCTCGGACATCTTCGGAAAGAGCCGAGTGCGATCGAACTGTCCCGATCGTGCCTTCGGCAGCTACACCAACCCATGGACGCTGAGTACGTTCATGCGCGGCCAAGCCGAACGAAGGCTACGAGGGAAAAAGCAATCTGAGCACGACTCGCGCGTGACGTCACCCGACGGTACGCGCGCGGCTTTTCGATGATTTCAATGCTTATTTAGCTCTTGATTCTCTGCGTTATTAATGTATACAAAAAAATGTATCGCGCACTCTGAACGCCTTTTTTTAGTTTATACGTTAATTTAAATATAACAATAAATCTAAATTACAACTTATCTACCTTCTAAAAAATTGTTTACGCTTTACGCACAACCGTCCTTATGCCAAATAAATTATAATTCAGAAAAGTAAGCGAAAATATATTTACATTCGTATTATTATATTAATTCTCATACTTCCATCAAGCGATAAAGCATTATCCCCAAAGAAAAGTCAATCATCCATCCGACCGCTAATCGTAAGTGCCAGAAGGTGTATTTTTAATACAAGCGATAAGATGATCCCGTTGGTAGCGTTCTTGGCTTCGGTCCGCAAGGGCGCAGGATCGTTCCTCACGTTCGGTGCTTTTTTTTTTTAATTATGATTACTATTAATCCTTATTTGATTAGTTATTTTTATTAGTTATCATTATTATTTCAATTAGTTATCTTTTAGTGTCGAAAAATGTATTGCGCACTCTGACCGCTTATTTTATTAGTTTGTACGTTAATTTAAATATAATAATAAATCTAAAATACAAATTATTTATCGTCTAAAAAATTGATTGCGCTTTACTCACACCCGTCCCATGCCAAATAAATTGTAATTCACAAAAGTAAGCGGAAATATATTTATCTTCGTATTATTATATTCATTCTCATATACTTTCATCAAGCGATAAAGTATTATCCCCAAAAACAATAATCCATCCGGCCGCGAATCGCAAGGACCAGAAAGTGAACATGCTTTGGCACAAAAAATTAAGGATGTTGAGTCCCAAATCGCAAATGATGATAAGATTCTGAAAATCCGGTATGTTTTTGTATGAAGTATTTCAGAGGTCGTGTAAAAATTTTACGACAATTAGGAAGCTCGTTATTGAACAATTAACATTTACAAATTAAATGTTGTTTTATAAAAACTGATGTAACTTTGCAATAAGTTTCTTTTATGACCTCTCAATTTTATAATATCTACAATATACTGAAAGCAACGGAAACAAAACGAAGTTTATTGATATATTTAAAAAAAAATTGTTCTTAACAAAATGCAAATTTTTTAATAACGAGTTTCCTAATCGTCGTGAAGTTTTAACACGACCTCTTAAATACTTCATTCAAAGGATACCAAATTTTCAGAATTTTCTTATCATTTTTTATTTCAAGTCTTAAGGAAGTTAAAATAATGATGATAGAATTGTGAAAATTTGGTATGTTTTTACATGAAGTATTCAGGACGTCGTGTATAAATTTCATGACGATTAAGAAGCTATTTATTGAACAATTAACATTAACATGTTTCATAGGGACTCAACATCCTTAAAGGAGCAAGAAAAGTTGAACTTCGTCAAAAATGGTCGTACAAAAAAAAAGGATTTTGAAGTTTAAGTTTCTAGTTTTAGTTCCGACTATGATTTTTTTTGTTGAGAATCACTGATTGCGCGGTCGGAAGAAATATCACGGCAAAACAATTTTGCAAATATTTACGCTTTTCAAAGTTCTGTACGGGTTTTGGCGATTTTGTTCGGACTTGACCAATTTCAAGGTCATTCAGCCCATTGAATTCACTTCAATTTGCTTTTTTTTATCTCCTCACGACCATTTTTCGCGGAGATATCGGCCTTTGAATGAAAAGACGTCCTTTTGTCTTCAGTCATCGATATCTCAGGAACTAATGGTCGTACGGGAATTCGATCGGCAGTTTTGGAAACGTGAATACATCCTCTACAAGCTCTGATTATTATTGTCGGTTAAAAAAAATTATTTATGCCATCAGTTTTAAAAAAGTACAAAAAAAAACGGTTTTCTTGGTTTTTATCAAATCCGTCGGTACTTTGCGAATATTGCGATAAACACTAATGTTTATGGACGGTCATTAAGCTCAATATGTCCCCAAGAGCCATGCAAAATTCCAAATTGATCCGTTCATCGGTCTTTCTGGCCCGATTGACCAAAACATGAAAAAAAATTAAAGGAGCAAGTTACCTCCTTCTCAGACATCATTTCATGATTATTAAGGATGTTGAGTCCCTATGAAACATGTTAATGTTAATTGTTCAATAAATAGCTTCTTAATCGTCATGACATTTTTACACGATCTCCTGAATACTTCATGTAAAAACATACCAAATTTTCAGAATTCTATCATCATTACTTCAACGTCCTCAAGGGTTGAAATAAAAAATGATAAGAAAATTCTAAAAATTTGGTATGTTTTTGTATGAAGTATTTAAAAGATCGTGTTAAAATTTCACGACGATTAGGAAGCTCGTTATTAAAAAATTAACATTTTGTTAAGAACAAGTTTTAAAAGAAATTTAAAAAAATGTATCAATGAATTTCGTTTTGTTTCCATTTCTTTCAGTACATTGTAGATATTACAAAATTGAGAGGTCAAAAAAAAACTTATTGGAAAATTACATCAGTTTCCATAAGACAACATTTAATTTGTGAATGTTAATTGTTCAATAACGAGCTTCCTAATTGTCGTGAAATTTTTACACGACCTCTGAAATACTACATACAAAAACGTACCAAATTTTCAGAATTTTATTATCATTTGCGATTTGGGACTCAACATCCGTAAGAGGAAAAAAAACTTTTCACTACTTTTCGTACAATTGGATTTTAAGTACGCATTAAATGTTGGAAAAGAACCGTGAAAATCATATTGACTAAAAATTTTCGATTTTTTTTTTTTTAATAACAAAAATGTTGAAATTTTTGTTTTTATAAAAAAATCTATTCCGATTTTTTAAATTTTTTAAATGTTGACATTTTTTTTCGATTCAACATTGTACCGCCAGCATTAGAATTACCCAAAGCGTACGTAGAATTACCCAAAGCGTACCTCCACGTGGTACGGTTTGGGTAATTCTAATGCTGGCGGTACAATGTTGACTTGAAAAAAATGTCAACATTTAAAAAAAAAATTCAAAATTGATTTTTTTATACAAAAATTTCAACATTTTTTATTACTAAAAAAAAAATTTTCCGAACATTTTTAGTCAATATGATTGTCAGGTTTTTTTTCCAACATTTAACGCGTACTCAATACCCAATTGTAAGAAAAGTAATGAAAAGTTTTTTTTCCTTTTAATAATCATGAGGTCTGAAAAGGAGGAAACTTGCTCCTTTAATTTTTTTTCAAATTTTGGTCAATTGGGCAAGACCGATAATCGGATCAACTTGGAATTTTGCATGGCTCTTGGGGTCATATGGAGCCGAATGACCGTCCATCAACATTAGTGCTTATCGCAATATTTGCAAACTAGCGGTGGATTCCATGAAAACAAAGAAAACATCGTTTTTTTCTACTTTGTAACACTAATGGCAAAAATAAAAAATAAAAGTTTCACTACAATAATAATCGGAGCTTGTAGAGTATGTATTCACGTTTCCAAAACTACCGATCGAACTCCCGTACGACCATTAGTTCCTAACCTGTCTCAGCGAAAAATGGTCGACGGAGAAAAAAAAGCAAATCAAAGTGAATTGAATGGGCTCAATGTCCTTGATATTGGCCAAGTCCGAAAAAAATCTCCAACACCCGTGCAGAATTTTGAAAAACGTAAAAATTTGCAAAATTTTTTTTGCCGTGATATTTCTTCCGACCGCGCAATCAATGATTCTCAACAAAAAAAATCATTGTCGGAACTAAAACTAGAAACTTGAAGCGTCAAAATCCTTTTTCTTGTACGACCATTTTTGACGAAGTTCAACTTTTCTTGCTCCTTTAATTTTTTGTGTCAATGTATGTTCACTTTCTGGTACTTACGATTCGCGGTTGGATGGATGATTGTTTTTGGGGATAATACTTTATCGCTTGATGAAAGTATATGAGAATGAATGTAATAATAAGAAGATTAATATATTTCCGCTTACTTTTATGAATTACAATTTATTTGGCATGAGACGGGTGTGAGTAAAGCGCAAACAATTTTTTAGAAGATAAATAAGTTGTATTTTAGATTTATTATTATATTTAAATTAACGCAAATACTAATAAAATAGGCGGTCAGAGTGCGCGATAAATTTTTCGACACTAAAAGATAACTAATTAAAATAAATATGATAACTAATAAAAATAACTAATCAAATGAGAATTAATAGTAATCATGATTAAAAAAAAAAAGCGCTGAGCGTGAGGAAGATCCTGTGCCCCTGAGGACCGAGGCCAGGAACGCTACCAACGGGACCATCCTATCCCTTGAATTAAAAATGCATTTTCTGCCAATCACGATTGACGGCCGGATGGATGATTGACTTGTTTTTGGGGATAATGCTTTATCGCTTGATGAAAGTATGACTGTTAATATAATAATACGAATATAAATATATTTTCGCTTACTTTTCTGAATTATAATTTACTTGGCATAAGGACGGGTGTGAGTAAAGCTTAAACAATTTTTTAGAAGATAAATAAGTTGTAATTTAGATTTATTATTATATTTAAATTAACGTATAAACTAAAAAAATAAGCGTTCAGAGTGCGCGATACATTTTTTTGTATGCATTAATAACGCAGAGAATCAAGAGCTAAATAAGCATTGAAATCATCTAACAGCCTCGCGCGTGCCGTCGCGTGACGTCACGCGCGAGTCGCGCTCGGATTGCTTTTTCCCTCGTAGCCTTCGTTCGGCTTGGCCACGCATGACGTACTCAGCATCCATGCATTGGTGTAGCTGCCGAAGGCGCGGTCGCGACAGTTCGACCGCACTCGGGTCTTTCCGAAGATGTCCGAGCGTCGCTCGCTCACGGACACGTGCTCCTATACTGCGTCATGGTCGCGTAAGAGACTAGTGAGGGGGTAACGTTTACGCGCGATCTGGCTGCACTGCTTGCGTTCCGCTTCCTTCGATCGGCGATATCTCATTCATTAAAATGGCAGTCCTGCGTTTTCGGCCCGTTGTTTGGTAGCGTCTCGAAATCGATCAGGGACAGAGTTTTCCGCTAAACAAAATGGGTTGTTTTCCGTACAAAAAAATTGGCCAGAAAATTCGGTTTTTGGCAACCAATCACGACCCTCCATTCAGCACCCGCAAGTATTATGCACCGTCATAATTTAGCAATCGACTACCAACAGTCCCGGATTCAGTACCAAAAGCTATCATATGCTTTTATATCAATCGAGTCTTATTAAGAACTGGATTAGCCAAAAATAATCAGGGACCCGGCGTAAATAGGTTCTTGGCCGGCCACGATTTGTGGCGACCAATCACAGCTCACCGTTCAGTTGATCATGCTGAGCCGCGGCTGGTCGCCAGTAGCCGCAACAGAAAAAGGAATTTCTAACAAAAATTCACCCATTATTTTGTGGCTAATTCATTGTGATGAGACTTAATCGATCGAAAAATAAATCAGCGTTCGGTATTGTATTCCAGACGTTTGGTAGTCGATCAATCAATATCGCCAACGCAAAATACAGCGAATCGGGAATGGAGAGCTGGGATTGGTCGCCAGAAGGCACACTGGCAGAATTATTTATTAGCGTAGATTCAATCGTTATTTCTTGTCCGATTACGTTCAAATAGGTCGCGATCGATAGGAAAACATCCGGTAGCGTTTGGTATTCTATTCGGGACGGTTGGTAGTCAATCATTTCAATACGATAACACAAAATATGTGCGTATCAGGAATAGTGGGCTGTGGTTGGTCGCTAAAAGCCGCAGGGGCAGAACGGTGTGTCATTTTCATAGTTAAATTCCAAAGTCAACTAAATCCAAGAACGATAGTACGGAGAAGTCGCTGGGAAATGAATTAAACGAAATGCAAACGAATCAACATTTTCGAATTAAATTTTTTAATAAACTCCGACCGAACCGAAAGAAATTACGCATATCCGAAACGGAAGGCTGTGATTGGTCGCGATAATATACGACGTTTTGCCATAGATGGCGTTGGTTATCGAGTCTTTTTCCGCCACCTATCGTCCTATATCATGGATCGGAATTTTCTTTCTGATTTTCCGAAAGAACGGGAAACTACCAAACGATTTGAATGGACTACCAAACGCTACCAAACGACTACCAAACGATTCGTAAGAAAAAAAGTTCGACTAGTCAAAGTGCGGGGGCCAACTTAGTGTCCAATTTTTGATTATTGATTTTTCGAAAAACGGAGAGCTACCAAACGGTTTAAAGGGACTATCAAACGCTACCATACGATCAGCAAACGATTCGTAAAAATAAAAGTTCGAAGTTCGAAGTTCGAAAAAAGTTCGTCATTTGTAGTACTACTACAAACGATAAATACAGAACTACAAATAACTACAAACGATTTAGAATCGCGGGCGTCGATTGTAGTAGCCTACTTTATTACTCCAAACGAACATATCCTTCTAAAATCGTGGAAAAATCATTTTCAGGTGGTTTCGTCGTTTGTAGTTACTTTCTCTGTTACTACAAACGATAAATACGGAACTACAAACACCTACAAACGTTTTAGAAGCACGTGCGTCGTTTGTAGTAACTTACTTTATTATTCCAATCGAGGGTTTCTTTCTCACATTGCTGAAAAAAAAATTTCACGCCATTCCCTCGTTTGTAGTCACTTTTTCTACAACTACAAACGATAAATATGAACCTACACACATCTACAAACGTTTTGAAAGCACTGGCGTCGTTCGTAGTAACTTACTCCATTACTACAAACGAACGAGTCCTGCAAAAATCGTGAAAACATCACTTTCAGGTGATTTTATCGTTTGTAGTTACTTTCTCTGCAACTACAAACGATAAATACGAAACTACGAACTACTACAAACGTTTTATAACCGCCGGCGTCGTTTGTAGTACTACTGCAAACGATAAATACAGAACTACAAACATCTACAAACGATTCAGATTCGCGGGCGTCGTTTGTAGTAGCCTAATTTATTACTCCAAACGAAGATATCCTTCCCAAATCGTGGAAAAATGATTTTCAGGTGATTTCCTCGTTTGTAGTTACTTTCTCTGTTACTACAAACGATAAATACGGAACTACAAACACCTACAAACGTTTTAGAAGCGCGTACGTCGTTTGTAGTAACTTACTTTATTACTACAATCGAACGTTTCTTTCTCACATTGCTGAAAAAATATTTTCACGTCATTCCCTCGGTTGTAGTCACTTTTTCTACAACTACGAACGATCAATATAAAACTACACACAACTACATACGTTTTAAAAGCACTGGCGTCGTTTGTAGTTACTTACTCCATTACTACAAACGAACATCTCCTTCAAAAATCGTGGAAACATCATTTTCCGGCGATTTCATCGTTTGTAGTTACTTTCTCTGCAACTACAAACGATAAATGCGAAACTACGAACTACTACAAACGTTTTAAAACCGCCGGCGTCGTTTGTAGTACTACTACAAACGACAAATACCGAACTACAAACAACTACAAACGATTTAGAATCGCGGGCGTCGTTTGTAGTAGCCTACTTTATTACTCCAAACGAACATATCCTTCCAAAATCGTGGAAAAATCATTTTCAGGTGATTTCCTCATTTGTAGTTACTTTCTCTGTTACTACAAACGATAAATATGGAACTACAAACAACTACAAACGTTTTAGAAGCGCGTGCGTCGTTTGTAGTTACTTGCTCCTTTACTACAAACGAACATATCCTTCCAAATCCGTGGAAAAATTAGTTTCAGGTGATTAGCTCGTTTGTAGTTACTTTCTCTATAACTACAAACGATAAATACGGAACTACGAACACCTACAAACGTTTTAGAAGCGCGGGCAGCGTTTATAGTTACTTACTCCATTACTACAAACGAACATTTCCTTCAAAAATCGTGAAAACATAATTTTCGGGTGATTTCATCGTTTGTAGTTACTTTCTCTGCAACTACAAACGATATATACGAAACTACGAACTACTACAAACGTTTAAAAACCGCCGCCGTCATTTGTAGTTACCTAGTTTACTACTACAAACCAACATATCCTTCTAACATAATTGAAAAATCATTTACAGGTGATTTCCTCGTTTGTAGTAACTTTCTCTGCAACTACAAACGATTAAGACGGAACTACAAACAACTACAAACGTTTTAGAAGGGCCGGCGTCGTTTGTATTTATCTAGTTTGCTACTACAAATGATCTATCCTACCGTACGATAGGATAGATCGTTTTCCTGCTTCTGCGGTGTATGCAACGGATCAGCTGCTGAGATAAATGGTGAAATATTGCATTTCCGTAATGCCTTCGTTTTAATTTTTATCTTTTATGTCAGATATATGTTAATTAGCATTTAGGATTCACTCAAAAAATTGTTACAGGTCGTTTCATTTTTTGGAGTCCGTTTTTTTGGAAAATAAAAAAAAACCCTTCAACTACAAACGAAAAAAAGTTTACTACGATCAACTACAAACGATTTTGAATGAAAATAAATTGCTAAAAGTTTTTTATTTTTATTCCGGGGGATGCCGTTTTTTTTGGTGGTCGTAATTTTTTTTCTGCGCTACTACAAACGAAATTAAGTTTACTACAATCAACTACAAACGAGAACCTTCCGAGATCACCAAAAAAAAATTCACATCGGAGATACTCGGGTGCCAAATTCACATAGGTAAGCTCGCGGCTGACATATCTGCGTCCGGGCTCAGAGTACGGACGACGCGGGTTCCATTCCCGGTAGCAGTCTATTTTTTTTTTTATATAAACATATATGAATCAAAGATAAATAACGCCTGGTAAGCCGAAAGTAGCTAAAGCGAGAGGAAGTTCAACATTTTTTGAATATAAAATGAAAAAAAAAAATAGATAAAAAAAATCGATTCACCGGACTTCGAGCCCAGACCGCAAGCATCGTTAATCCGATACGCTGCCAACGCAGCCACGATACTAATTGAGCATAGTGAAACATTTATGATACAGCCTTATCTATAATGTTTAGTGTTGAAAAAAAACCGCCGAAACGACCGCGGCAAAGGCTCAATATTTCTCTTTGAACCTTCCACGGTCGTTTCAGCGTTTTATTTTTCAACGCGTTTCGTTGTTAATTTTTTTAACCCGCATTCTCCTCCTAAGCCAGCAACCGAGAGAAAACAATAATTTCGATACATGTTTTTCCCCTTTGAAATTCATTTAATGCATATTCTAATCAGCAGTACGGCCACAAAAAATGTCGATCTCGATCGAACGGAAAACCTCGCTCCGTTCGCCGGTCGAGTAAATACGATGTGCGAGGGGCGGTGACTTTTCCCCCGCCGAGCTACCCATATGTGTCAACGCTGACTGCGATACCGACTGGAGCGATGATTACGACTCGCGCGGCCACAAGGAAATCTGTAACCCCGACAGAGGCGATGATCACAAAATTATATTCCCCAACTCGCCGCCGCGATTTAGCGCCATTCCTGAGGCACGCCGAAAACGGGAGCGTTGTACATCTCCCTACTCATCTCTGCTCATAGTATACGATTCCTTTCTGGTCCCACCAAACGCAGATCATTGTCTTTTTTCTGAAGCGATTTGGCCGTGCCGTCGATGTTGACGTTTCGCCAAGTGAAAGCCACGATTTTCTGCGTTTGGGAGTCTCGAAATATATCCGTTTTTCATCGCCAGTAACAATTCGATGCAGGAAACTCTTTCCGTTCTGCCGCAAAAGCAAAATTTCGGAAGTGGCTTCTCGCTTCCCGTAAATGCTGATTATTTGGCACAAACTTTGACATTTTCGAGGTCAGAAAAAAGGTCGTTGTGTTGCGATATTTGTTTATATTACGTCTGGGTATTCTTAACAGATGTCCAAGCTATAAAGACACCTAATTTCAGACCTGTATGCCGACTACATTTGTCGCTAGCGCCATCGATGTGTGAAACCCGGGAACTTAGTTGCGCACCTAGTATATTTTCCAACATCTTGATATTCATACTAAATAGATGTGTAATTAATTTTATGAGTGAATCACTTTTTCATACGAAAAAAATGGTTAAATTCGCAGATGATTTTATACACGTTACTGTGGCCTTAGGCCTTAAGAGACGCAGCAGCATCTTGACGGGAAGTAATTTAAAAAAAAGTAGAGCACCGCTGTCGCGGACGACGAACACGCCGCGACTCTTTATACAGTAAGATGGGCTTTAGCAAACGATTTTTCAACTTTAAATCGACATTACTCATGTAATGTGATTTTTTCCTATCGATTTTGCTTGGGTATGGAATATACGGGAGTGCCCAGACCTGTGTATACGATTGTGGTAATACCCCTGCATATTACCCTCGAAAGACGGCAGCGCCATCTTTAGTATTCGCAATTTTGAGGCAGAGTTGAACCGCCGACTTTGGCGTCCTGTATCTCGTCTCCGTGAATACACCAATAAGTCCAACAGTAGCCCGCGAAAATACGAATAAAATCGTTTATTATTAAGATCAAGGGCATTATACAATTTATCATTGCGGGGGAAGAATAATATTGATTATCAATGAAATATCGGTGGATATACGTCGATCGTCTATTTTCCCTTTCGTTATATACATCACCTATATAGTTCGAACAAAAAAAAATAAATGAATAATAAAAAACCAAAACGACATTGATTTGTGATAATCATATAGCTCAGTCGGTTCACATGAATACGTAACTAAATCGCAACGTAATAAGGTTGTTTATTCTCAGCAATAGCCGCACGTATCCACACTATAAAATCCGCTCTTTTCCCTTCGATGACGCGTTTTCGCAATAAAAATCCCGTTCACAGTTTTTGTTTCAACTCGCGTGCACTTTTCTATCCCTGTTCACAATGGGTGTGACTAGTAATAAATGTTGCTCTCGAAATATCTATATATATTAATATAATAATATATATATATATATATTATATTAATATATATGTGTATGTGTGAGTACTATATATATATAACTTAAATACTCTTTCTTTCTTCGTCGGTCTCGCTCTTCCTTTCTCTCTGTCAGTCGCTTCAAATTTATATATCTATATGTCCTGTACATACATATATAATATATAAACCAAAACTTTCTTACACGTTTCGTTTGATAGTTTTTAAGCCACTTTACGCCTCTCTCTCTCTCTCTCTCTCTGAAGAGATTAAAGAGATCTAATTATCTCTGGAATGATTATTAAAAACTTTGGAAGGAGGGTAAGTAGGGACGGTAGTAATGAAATATTTTGACGTATGAAAAGAAAGAAGAAAAACTTTTCGCATAGATAACAGTATAGTCTTTTGTCCCTGCAATGGCGCCGAGAAAGCCGTTTTGATAAGCGAGAATCAATATCCCTAGAGTAAAAATCGCGATGTATTTGTTTTTAAATGTCTTCGCGAATGCTCGTCAGACATATTTCATTGTTGTCAGCATTATCTTTCGTCGATTGAAACGAGTTAAGAGGCCAGAAATGACGTCTAATTAGTACCGGAAGCTTTCGTACAGTCTTTTCCAGTTTTTTTGTTTGTTGCTGTTTCCTTTCTTCTTCTTTGTTTTCTTTCGCATTTCTTTAAAAATCATTCGCTAACCTAAAATCGTACGAATTAAGAACTAGCGCAGATAAAGACTGTTCGTACACGATCGATGAATCCGCGAACAAACAGATATTCCCCGTAATTTTCCTTACAAAATGCTTGTTTTCAAACGATTGGCGTGTGATACCTTGTTTTTGTTTCACGATTGTAAAATATCGTTGTATGAATTGCGTGTTTTCTTCGTGTCTCTGCGTATGTATTTTATTTTTTATTCTGGTATCTCTTATTTGTTTCGGTTATATCAATCATATCGAGATTTAAGGCCACTAGTGGATCATACAAATACTATGTGTGTGTATATATATACACATATACACATATACATATACATACACATATATATATATATATATATATATATATATATATATATATATATATATATATATATATATATACATATATATACACATATATATATACATATATATTAAAGACTAAGGAATCGGCGCCGCTGCGATTTGGCAACCGCGAGACTACCACCTAATTACATGCCCTGTATCGAAAAAAGGAGAAAAAAAGAACCTTTACATTAGAGACCCGTTCAGCTCATTATTTTTTAATTTTCGTTCACTCACTTTGCTAATCACACGCACATTGTAAACGAATTCGTTGTGAAAATTCTCTCTGCACGAAATGTTTCTCTTTTTATTCTTAATAAATGCGTTAAACTAGCTTAGTCTCGTTGATTGCTGATTTTGTTTTTTTTCCTCGTCGCTTTTTGGACACAACGCAGGAAAATGAGGTTCTACTCCTACAGGTATATGTCTATTTCTAAAACGGGAGGTTTTGGAACGATGGATTGAAAAAAAAAGTAACAATTCCAACTGTTTTAAGATGCAATTTGGCTTTTTTCACATTTTAAAAACAATCTTTGCGCTAGCCGTTTCTTTTGATTATTTCGTAAACTTCACTGATTCGTGTTTCATGCCGTTGCGAACGGAAGATGTATAAAAAAAAGAAACGCGGATTAGGAGACTGTGAACATTTGCCGAGACAAGAATTTTTATCTTGTACTGTTTTAGATCGAATTGGCTTCGTGTTTCGAAGAATGATTGATCGAAGATTGACGTCTGCAACATTGAAATATTATTTCGACGTCTCAATCAAGTTCGCAACCAATTTTTATTCGATACGTTTGGCCCGAAAACTCCGTCATGTGAATATGCGAGGCCATTCGAGCGACTCAAAATGATCGTATCGCGAATATTACGGAAAAAAAAATGGGAAAAGAAAACGACCGGCGAGAATTCCATCGAGTTCTGCTTGTGCTGGACCACGCGCGTCTAGCCTGCTTGGCTAGCAAGATATGAAATAAAAAGAACATTTACGTTATCCCGTACAAGAAAAACAAGATCGTTGAACATTTTGTCGAGTGACAACTTTCTTTTTGAGTAGGTTAACGGTCACGCGGAATGGCCTCGTACAAACTTCTCCAATATGTCAGCGAACGACATTGGTCGTGTTCGTTGGGTCTCATCATTTTCATACACACAAGTGCGCATGCGCACAATAATGCGCAGCGCGCGACTCCACATTATCATGCGCATGCGCAGTTGTTCGTATCAAAATGATGAGACCCAACGAACACGACCATTGTTCGTCGCTTTTCCATTGCCGTAGAAAATGATGTAGATGGTCTGCGAAGATCGTTACGAAATTCCAACTTTGTATCAATGTGAAAACGTGCCGGAAGTAGATGGCGCAAATATTCAGGGCTTGCGAAAGTTTACAAACTAACAAGAAGAAAAGGCGTGGGCGCGTTCACAAAAAAAATCAAAACAAAGAGAACAAAACTCGATTCGCACGAGCGTTCGTACATTGTCAAGTAGAAGATCGTTTTCTACGGATGATGAAAATCGAAAATAATCTCACTGATTGTACGTGCTTAGCTTAGAACGAAAGTTCAGGAGACTGGAAACTCTCGTCTTTCGGATAGTTCGCGCACGGGCTTTTTTTCTTCTTTCTTTCGAGGCTCCTTATTTTTCAGACTGTTTTTTTTAAATTTCTTGTAATGAACGAAAAGCCGTAGAAATAATGCGTGCTATTTCAGTATGTTTCGGAAACTGTAGGTTTGAGAATTTGAAGCTTTGCTTCACCACGAGTTTCGGGGACATTGGCAACTTATGAAATCATTATCAGTTTCTTTCTCGCGTGTTTCATATATAAATATGTGTGTGCGCGCGCACGTGCGAGCATACACACACAAACGCATATACATACATACATACGCACACACACACACGCACATTCCGTCTTTTTTCTGTACTTTTTTTTTGTTCTTGTTTGTCTCTGTTCGGCGTGATTTTCTATTGGCACGCGGATACCACAGCCAGGAGAAAAATGTCGTCTCTCTCTCTCTCTCTCTCTCTCTTCCTCTGTCGCTCGCTAATTTGTTTTCGACGTTTTTGCCAGTACTTTACGCGCCTGGCTTAGATTGTGTGTTACAACGTCGACTCGTGTATCACAGCGGTCTCCGGAACGTCGATCTTGTCGTGTATCACAGGCGGTGTCGTCAGGGGCGAGAGCGTTATCGACGATGTCTTTCGTACCGGTTTCGGCGAGGCCTGTTATCAGAAAGAGCACAATTATTGAGGAAATATCCAACAGATTTAATAATTCGATATCTCGATGGAGGAAAAATCTTCAATTTCTTCCTTCAAACAAAATATGAACCGTATACACATGGAAAAATGATAAGGGAGAAGTAATTTTTTAAATAATGAACTCAAATGTTTTTTTTTTCATTGTTATTCTGTATAAGAAAAGGCGTGATACCAATCCGTACTACTGATCAGTCTAATGCGTCGAACTATCTGTATAACTTTGAAGGATTAGGGTACTGTGAAAATCGACTGAAAGGTACTAAAAGGCAATTCAAATTGAAGAGAAAGGTGCAGGAATCTCCGATTTCAGGTAAACTGATGATTATAACGATAGATAGTAAGACTTTAAACGCCGTTTTCTCGAAACTGTGTTTTTCAAAACGGTGTACACGATTTCTCGACCTCTAATAAACGGATTAACTAGAAATTTGGTACACTTATTCACTGTATTAGGACGTTGAATAAGTTCTCGGTGTTTTCCAACAGATGACGTTACCAGAACTGCGTACGTGAAGTTTAAGATGGCATCGCATCTATAAAAAAGCACTAAAGGCAAGATTGAAATTCAGTGTATGTCATTTCGCTAGACTGTAAACAAGTTTTTCTTTCATAGTGTTAAATATGTCGCATTTCGTGCCAAAAAAATGTATTTGCGGGGAATTCGACTGCACTACTTTATTTTTTAAAATTTGCAGCCGCAGCACACAGATCTCTTGTTGAGACTTACGGCAACCATGCTCTGTCGGAAACAACATGGAGAGATTGGTTTATACGCTTCAAAAAATAATGATTTTGATGTATTGAATTGGAGGCACTACTTACGGGGCCAGTCCACTTTGAAAATAAAAAAAAATCGATTTTTGTTTTACTGTTTTCGAATGTTTTTCTCCTTTTTCGCGTTTTTCTCGAAACAACGTTTTCAAAATCTAGCTTCATCGTATCTCTGAAACTAATAAACCGATTCTCTCGAAATTTGAAGCACATATTGTAAACATTATTCGCAACAAGATGACCCTCGATGATTTTAAAAATTTGATTTTGACTCTTTTTTTTGCGAAGAACGCGTTTTTTTTACTTTTTTCGTTTTTCATCTGCCATTTTATCATTTTTTGATAAAACTCTATATCCGAATGTCATTTTGTAGCTGGTGTCATACTGAATCGAATGGACTTTGATTTTTTTGTTTCGGACAAGCCGTTGCCGAGTTGTGATGGAGCTTACCTAGCCCACCTACTTTTGAGGCGTTACCTTAAACAATCATTTTTGTACTTAAAAATGAATAAAAATGAATTTGACATTTAAAAAAATGTTTTTCAAGACTTTATTTATCAAGCCTAACAACTTTTGTATTCATATCTTTTATAAAATCCTCAAAAAAAAATCGCGAAAATAGCCTTTTTTCGTGGCTCCAAAGTGGACCGGCCCCTTGATGAAGACTCACGTCAGACGCTAGCTAAACTTGCAGAATCATTGTGAGTTGATCACACAACCGTTTCGAACCGTTTGAAAGCATTAGGAGAGGTTTTTGAAAATAAAGCGTTGATTTTCACCAAAAACAATACCGAGAACTTATTCAACATTCCAAGAATAGCAGTTTAGTCTCGACCGTCGTTTTTCTTCTCAACATTTTTTTCCATTAGTTGTTAACCAATAATCACGTCATCGTTCCGCGAAAAATAGAAAAAAAATCAATTTTTTAACATCATTGAAACACGATAACAAAAAAAGCTCGGAGAAGTTCTAGCCAATGTTATCTATTTATAAAAAAAAACGTTTTTTTTTTTCCGTTCCAGATCAACTGGGTGGCCAAAATCAAGTAAACTGTTGAGCCCTTTACGTCCACAGGTCCTTCACGAGACTCTTTATAACTTCTTTAACTATTGATATTTTTTAAATGAAATTTCGTATACAACTTTTTTAACGTACATACAAACAAATGCCCGAACGATTTCCAATCACCTTGCTTAATCCTGCAAACATTTTTTTTTTTAATAACCTCCCTGCACGGGCCGTCGCAATAATCTAATCCTTTAAGTTTTACTTATTCAGTCGCGGTGGTATTGTTTCCCTGCATTGTATACGTATACCGATGTGCTTGTGGTACGAAACTGCCGAGTACTTTTTTTTCACCTGACGCCGAATAGTTTAACCAAAGTTAATTTCATTTTCAGGCGCCACGCCTCGAAATCGTATAATCTCAAACGTTATTTCGCTCGATTCTCGATACGTCCACTATCACCTTACAATACTACGTGCTCAACTAAGTTCCCGGGTTTCACACATGGATGGCGCTAGCGACACATGTAGTCGACATGCAGGTCTGAAATTGTGTGTCTTTATAGCTTGGACATCTGTTAAGAATACCCAGACGTAAGATAAACAAATATCGCAACACAACGACCTTTTTTCTAACCTCGAAAATGTCAAAGTTTGTGCCAAATAAACAGCATTTGCGGGAAGCGGGAAGCCATTTCCGAAATTTTGCTTTTCCGGCAGAACGGAAAGAGTTTCCTGCATCGAGTTGTTACTGGCGATGAAAAATGAACAGAGTTCGAGAATCCCGAACGCAGAGAATCGTGGCTTCCACTTGGCGAATCGTCAACATCGACGGCACGGCCAAATCGCTTCGGAAAAAAGACAATACTTTGCGTTTGGTGGGACCAGAAATGAATCGTGTATTGTGAGCTGCTGAAAGCGGGCGAAACTGTCAATGGGCATCGCTACCGACAACAACTAATCGATTTGAACCACGCATTGCTCGAAAAACGGCCAACATGGGACACGAGACACGAACGTGTGATATCGCAGCACGACAACGCTCCGTGGCATCGCAGTTCCATCGTCCAGGACACCATAAAAACTCTGAAATGGGATCTGCTACAGCACCCGCCGTATTCGCCAGACCTGGCCCCTTCAGACTATCACTTGTTCCGGTCGATGGCGCATGGCTCGGGTGGGCTACACTTGGCCAATTACGATGCAGTACAAAATTGGTTGGACGAATGGTTTCAGTCCAAAGACGCGTCTTTTTATCGTCGCGGTATTTACGTATTGCCAGAGAGATGACAAAAATGTGTAAATAGCGAGGGACAATACTTCGAATGAACCATTTGTTGTATTTGTCTTGAAATTTTCGATTTTTTATTGGTAAAAAGAAAACCCCGGAAACTTAGTTGCGCACCTAGTAGAGGCAAACGTAGAATGAATTTCGCAGATCGATACGAGCATTAAAATCCCGAAATGCATTTGTTCTCGCTGCGAGGTGAAAAAGAGTAATCGAAGAGCTAACCCATTCGCGTCTCGTGGGTGCCTCATCGTCCGAGTAGTGATCGATTTCTCCGGTCTCCGTTTCCGTCGCGACGTTCCTCTTGTTCGGCTGCAGAGTCGCGTAATTCCGGCAGCCCCGATTGAAGTTATTCAAATTCTTCTCCTCGACGATTTTCTCCTGGCACAGAATCTCCTGAGATTTGCTCTGTTTGTTGTTGGCGTTGTTGCAGGTGTTCTTGTTGTTGTATTGAAAGGGCGGCATCCGGGAGACCCAGTGTTCGAGTCCCGAGCCTGCCGAGCTGGTCGACGCAGCGGACGAATTGCCCATCGTATTATTGGACAAGCCGCGTCTCTGATAGAAGAGCATGTAAGCGGAATTGGTGACGAGGCTGGTGTCGGTGACGGTCTCGACTCTGGTGTCGTCGAAGCAGTACCACTGGGTGTCGTAAGGGTTGCGACAGTAAGCCGTGTAATGTCCCCCCTGAAGATCCTGCCCGTGATGATTGCAAATTGCGTAAAGATCGTAAACGTTCTCGTCGTATTTCGGCAAATTTGGTTGATTCCTGGGCCTCGGCTTTTTCCACGGTGACCAGCCGTGGCCGACGAGGCTCGTGACGCTGTTGGTGTGGCCGGTGACGGTGTGCGCCAAGTGTGGCGTCATGTCGAAACCGTAGAGTGGAAAATCAACGAGTATCGTGAGCTTCGAGGTCGAGCGTTGTCGCGACTGTTGCCGGAAGCGTTTCAAATGTATTACGAGAATATCGGGCAACGACCATAGACCGAGTTTCTTCACGACTTCCTGCTTCTTGTTGCAGTACGGACAGTGCCAAGCGTCCTCGGCCCCGAGGGTCTCCGCTCGCGTGTAAAGATCGAAGCACTCCTCGAGCGTGACCGCACCGCCGAGTTCCGAATTCGTCTTCAATTGCTTCACCGAGGCGTGCTCCTCGATTGGGTCCCCGTCGTCCTGGATGATGGCGCCTTTCGTCGCCTCGTCCCACTCGAGCACGAGTTTCACGTGCTGCGGCCCCGAATCGTCGGCACAGAGCGACAACGCCTGCTCGATCTGCTCGACGTATAGAGGATGCTCCACACCGGGATCGATGCACGGATGCTCGTCCTGTATCGGCGTCGCGGCCGGATCGGCCACCCGTATATTGAACAAGCCAGGATTTTGGCTCGACGTCAGCACGTCGTCGCTCAACGTCGAGTGCATCTCTTTCAGCAGTAACTTTTGTAAATCCTCGTAAGAAGTCTCCCGCGACACCTGCATCGTGTAAGGACTACCGAAGCGCTCGCGAAGATCCCCCTTCACGAGGACGTTCACCCAGACGAGAAGGATGTAGGCTTGCTCCGTTGGTTCCTTCAGCTGCGGCAATTCGATGCAGTACAGCGGATCGTTTTCCGTTATTACCGACAACGGCTGGCAGTCCGAGAAAGTTCTGTTGATCAGATTGAAACGTTTGTATTATCGATCGTTCTTGCGATATGACGGATTTCTATCGTCTTACACTGTGCTAATTATATTAACGGAAGGTTATCGATGAGGTTGAAGTTTGCATCGTTGGAATGCAACGAGAATTCTTTTTCATCACGCTTTTTCATTGTTATAGAAAATCATCTGCAGATTCAGGCTGTAGATCGCTAAATAAGGATCTTTAAATATTTTCACATGAGTTTTATAGCTTGAATATGGTAAAAGAAATTTGAGAAGTTGAAAAAAATTAACTTTCGTTGCGCTCAAATGATGCAAACTTCACCGTCATGGTTATCGTCGAGAGGCCATGAAAAATGCACGAAATTCGAGAATTTTGTTTTTATACAAGGAACATACTTTTGGAAATGGGTTTAGACGTATTTTGGTGTTTCATCGATGGCGAGTGAATTTTGATTTTGTTTATTTTGAAAAATCCGAAATGGCGGCTACAGGTTTCGCGAAGTGAAACCATGCACGGCGCGTTTTGGTCGGCGCGGGGCGCTCCGCAGCTTTGCCAGTTCATTTCAGACAAAAAAGGGTCAAAAATGGTGAAACTAGACTAAATTTAGGGACACTTGCCGGTTTTTGTTTTCTAAAAAAAACCCTGGATAACAAAATGGCAACTGTTTGAAAAAAATCCAATCTTTTGCCCGGTTTCTTTGCTTCAACGGACGAAAGAGATATTGCCAAATCAATTCTTTTTAAATTTTCTCTTACTTGTGCAGAGAAAAACGCGTTTGAAGTTTAACGTTATAAAAAATCGTATTTAATGTTTATTTTTGACAACCCAAACAAACAAACCCATCAAGTGTTCTAAACACTTTGAAGATGCAAATTATGGGAAAAAATCGAATTTTTGTTTGGGGTAGAATATCCATAAGTCGAATTTCCATAAGTGAGTATAGAGTAGAAATGAGTGCCAGTAATGGCGGGAGGTAGAATAAAAGTGAGTATAGAGGGTGAGTATATAGTAGAGTAGAAATGAGCGCCAAAAACAAACCCAAACAAACTCATTTCTACTCTATACTCACTTATGGATATTCGACTTATGCATCTTCGACTTATGGATATTATTTATTATTTATTGTCTCTTGTTTATATGTGATCTGTGAGCGTACTTATGGATATTCGTACTTATGGATATTCGACGACAGTGGAATTTTTCATCGTCAAGAACGGTAACCTTTCCATGACAAGCAAAAGAATTGGGAAAAAATCTGGGTCCCGCGATATTGTAGTGAATATCAGGATAGGAAGGAGGTGGGAATGGAAGAATACTGGGAGAAACTCAATATAAGAGGAAGAATTAAGGAAATCTGGGCACTTATGCGATGCGGGAGTGTGGGAAGGGAGGCGGAGAAGGGGTTTGTACAGACGCGATGTAGAGGGTGCAGGAGGGAGGCGGAAACGCGCACGTACAGGGACGCGAGGGGACGAAGCCGCAAATGGATCAGGAGGTGGTAGGTTTTGAAATATGGACGCAACAATACCAGAGATAGTGAACCTAGTTCGAAAAAAAAAATAGCGAAGAGCAGTGCAGAGGCGACTGAAAGAGCAGGGGAAGGAGAGATGTAATTTTTAACTTATTGTATTGTAGTGTAAATGTAATTGTAATTTGTCGGTCTTTCTAAATCTAGGTTTAAGAATAGCGTAAGTAAATCAAGATGGAACGGAACGGACGGTGTAAAAGCCCGAAAGGGTATACGAGTGGTAATAAATACCGGGTGTAGAAGTATGATACCCGAATTTCCCTATAGATGGTGCTAGCCATCAGTTTTGGGACCGTAAGACCGCTTCTGCAGCGCCATCATCTCCCTCTAACAGCTGACGAAGATTTTCAACACACAACAACCAAAGTTCCCTGCACCGGTATATTTTTCTATAACCTTAAACATGTCGAGTTTTGTGCCTGCGAACTACGATTTGCGGACAGCATTGGTTTTCTGTTATCATTTGAAGAAAACTGCTGCAGAATCGCATCGAATGCTTGTCGAAGCTAACGGTGAACATGCTCTTGGTAAACACAGTGTATCGAGTGGTTCAAAAAAATTTTTAAGTGGTGATTTTGCCGTGAGAAACGAAGAGCGTGGGAAACCATCGAAAAAGTTCTCGCAGCAACGAATGGCAAGCCTTATTGGATGAACATGATACTTAAAGTCAACAGGAACTCGCGGATCAATTGAATGTGACGCAGAAAGCCGTCTCGTCTTAATCATTTTCAAACAACAGATGTGTAATTTTTATTATAGATATTGATGTAAAAGTTGTCACACTTAATATGCGCTTTCGAAGTTGTTGCACTTACAAGGAACATCCCTCAGGTGATATCCTTCGATTTTGTTGAAATTTGGATATGTTATAAAGCACCGAAAAGTAAGCGATACGTATTTTTTTTATCGGCGGAAAAACGGTTTTAAGGGGTGACACCACCCCTCGAAAAAAGGTATCTCTAGGGTGGCACACCCCTTAATTTTGTTTTTGCAATGTCGCTATAGGGGATTTTTCATTGCTTCCGATAAGAAGAATTTTCATTTTTGTTTCATCAAAATCGGTGGACTCCTTGTGTGTGAAACTGTTATATTACCCGTAGAGATGCCTTTTTTCGAGGGGTGGTTGCACCCCTTAAAACCGGTTTTCCGCCGATAAAAAAACACGTATCTCTTACTTTTCGGTGCTTTATAACATATCCAAATTTCAACAAAATCGAAGGGTGTCCTTGTTAGTGCACTTGAGGGATGTTCCTTGATGTTGGTGCACCTGAGGGATGTTCCTTGTTAGTGCACTTTCGAAATGCATTACATTTTTTTCATTATTTATTCAAGTCACTATTTATAGACGAAAATGGTAGTTAAAAGAATGTCCTAAAAAATTATAGGTCTGCGCTGTTAATTAAATCTCGGAGATGGATCATCCGAAACAGAAATCAAACAGTTTTAGATTCAGTATGTTTAATGGCTATAGCGCATATCATACCACTTTTGATCAATGCAAAAATAACAAAATGGCGGACACTTTTCGACAAAAAAAGAACGTGTTTTTCACCATTTTTGGCCAAACAAAAAGTAGATCTAAAAATTTAAAGAATCCTTGATACGGGCTATAGCTATAGTTTTGTAGAATATGTGGTTAAAATATCATAAGGATCGGTTCAGTAGTTTCGAAGATTTTATCAACAAGCCGTCGACAAACGTTGATCCGAGAAAAATGCGTTTAAAGTTTGTTTGGGTTACGTAAATGCATAAAAATTTTTAAATATATTTCGAAAGTATATTTATTAAGTCTAACAACTTTTATATCAATATCTATAATATAAATCTACCAGAAAAATTCACGAAAACAGCCTTTTTCAGCGTCTAAAGTGAGAAGACCCCGTAAATTGCGCATCATGTTTTTTGTGGCGAACATAGAGTACTGATCTTTGATAACTGGCATCAGGAAGTATTGAGGTTTAGTCACGCAGAATTAAACGATCGAGCAACGGATATAAATTGTTATGTGCTGCATTGTTACTCCATAGTTATTGCAGACGAAGTTTCATGATCGTGTTATCTCGCGCCGCCGCGATGTCAATTGGCCACCAAGATCGTGCGATTTCACGCCATTGTACTTCTTTCTTTGGGGTTTTCTGAAAGGAATGTGTGTATGCCAATGATCCAAAGACCATTCCGGAGCTCAAGGAAGCAATTGGGTGCGTCCAATTTATGAAATCCGTCCGCAATTATACCATAATGTCAATGGAAATTTCGTGAAAAGAGTGGACGCTTGCAAACAGGCATGAGACGGCCATTTATCAAATATTGTGTTCCACACATAACCTCCGTGTTTGTACCTTATATTAAGATAAAAATATTCGTACTTTTCAAATGAATAATAGGTTTGATTAATAAATTAAAATGTCAGGTAACTTTGAGACACGCTATATGAAGCGATTAATTCTCGTACATCTGTGAATTTCATTTTGAATTGTCCGGAAGTACCGTTTGTGGACTCAAGAGTGCGATTTAGGTAATGACGTTGGGAAATGCATTTAGCGGATTAACGAGCTAAAGAAAATTTCCGCTAACTAATCATTTTCCAATCTGCACTGATATTAATAAAGATCTGCTGTCCGTCTGTAAGTTCGTTTTCTCGCCTCAAAACGAAGTTAATGGAATTGGGATACAATGCTCATTTAGCACCTATTAATTGTGGAATTTTGGTCCGAGCTAAGTTGGCGTGAAAACTGCTGAAACTTTTTTTCGTAAACGATTTTTTTCGCAGACTTCGGTCATTCTCCTGCATTGTGTTACATTTGGATCCTTCGAATAGAACTTGAGAAGATGCGATTTAAGGGGTTACACCTAGATGGAATTTTCGAAAAAATCGTCTTTTCGTTTTCGACGGATTCTCATAATATAACGTATCAAAAAAAATACTCTGAAAATTGGGAGAGTTACGAGCGTCTACAGGTAGGTCCGGCGAATCTACGTATATACCTGACGTAAAACTTTAAACGCGTTTTTACGGGAATGACATTTTCAGGATCGGTGACCAAAATATATCTCAAAACAACTAAACCGCTCTGCTTCAAATTTCACAGACATTTTTTGTATACCAAAAGGCAATCTATGATCGAAGAATTTTTTTTTCAATGCATACTTTTTTTATATTAAGGAAAATATAAAGTGTTTTTTTTTCACCGAAATTTCGGCGAGCACTTTCGATCGACGACCATTTTTTCAAAAATCATTATTTTATTGAATCCTTCGATTAAAGTCTAGATAATACGGTACAAAAACTAAATTCATTTGGTTTTTGTTTTTATTTCAGATGATTCGTTCCCGAGCACGAGTGATCACTGCGAAAGACCTTTTTTGCACAGCGGTCTGTGCAATTTACTGTATCTCCGGCGCTTATAAATATTTCCACCCAAAAAAAAAAAAAAAATTGTCAAGATACTTGAAATGCTACCCTTTACTGTGAAAAAAAGTTAAAAACCTGCACTCATTTACCGAAAAATAAAAATTCACGGAAAGACCTTTTTTTCCGGCCGCGAACTAGGTGTAACCCGTTAAAATACGACGATTGACGCTTTCAGGGGCCAGTCCACGTTGAAAATTGCAAAAAATCGATTTTTTTACCGTTTTCGCAAGTACATACATTCAGAAATATTGTGTCAAAATTTTATGATAATCCGTTTTCAAAATCTAGTTCCATTGTATCTCTAAAACTAATAAGCCCATTCTCTTGAAATTTGAACCACATATTGTAAACATGATACGCAACAGGATGGCCCTCGATCGTTTTAAAATTGTGATTTTTTACTCTTTTTTTTTGCGAAAAACTGCGAAAAAAACGCGTTTTCAAAAGTACTTTTTCCGTTTTACATCTGCCATTTTTTTTATTTTTTGACAAAACTTTATATCCGAAGGTCGTTTTGTAGCTGGTGTCATACTGACAAGGTGGCATTTCCTACTCGTCATCACCGATTTCGCTCAAATTTATAGGACATACAGGGCTTGGCTAGAAATGGAAGTACCCGAAGTGGGAACTCCAGATGGCCAAGCGTTTAGAAAATAAAAATGTTGACGCGGCTTTCGCACCCTATGAGTCGTTTACGTTAGTATGTTCGCCAAGCAGCGGTTGGCGTAGCGTCAAGAGCTCGGACTAGTAATGCGATGATCGTGGGTTCGAATCCCCGTGTGAAGACTTTTTTTTTATTTCTCTATATTTTCCTCAATTTTTATATCATTCATTTTCCAATTAAGCAAAGAGGTGAATAATTTATTTTATTTATTTGTTTATACGCAAAAGGTATATAGGACGTCATTTTTTAATGAGCGCATAATCGTAGAAAATTTGGAGTTGCGAACTTTCCCGACGTGTTCAAACGAGAATTCTTCTTTCTCCTTTATTGGCTATTTTTCGCCTTCTCGGGGAATGTGCCATAAACGTGAATAGTCGTTTCACAATAAGATTCGTTTTCACCTGAAGGTCGCACCTGGCCTTCTATGCCTTTTGCGTATGAATAAATAAATGTAGAATGGAATTCTAGAATAGAAAATGTAATAATGCAAGATATTGTAAAATATGAAAATAAATGTGTGATTGTACCTGTGAAAACCTTCGTCGTGAATCTCCGTGAGTAACATATGATTCTCATCGATGCCGGTATCGCTTGCGAGTATGTCCCTCAGTTCTTTGACGTTCGACGCCTGATTAACACTGACACCAATTCTCACTTGTCGCGGCTGCTGCGACGTGTACAAAACATTAACGTAGAGATTTATCAGACGATGATGCTGCGGCACGGGCACGGATACGCAAAGAAACGGATCGAACGTGTTCGATTGTCTATGGCATCTCGGACACGTCAGGCTCGAGCGAAATTGGGCTTGAAACACCGCGTGTACGAAGGAATTGTTGCAGCGCACGTGATTCGCCAGAGTTTCCGCAGCCACTATCGAGTCCGGTCTGCCAAACGAATTCTGAAAAAAAAAAACAGAAAAAAAAAAAGAAATGTAAAGTCAATCATTTTGTAGGGACTTTGTAAAATGAAAAGTAACAATCGTGAGAATTAATCGTTTACAAAAGTGGAGCCTTCTTCAACACGACGACATTTAAAAGCAACTCGTAAAAGTTTTTTTTAAAGATCTATCCCTATATGTCTATTAGAGAAGCGTTAGAAAAGTGTGTAATGGAAAAATAAAAAATATTTTGTATACTATTCAAAATTGTACAACAGGATGCCGATTGAATGTAATAACAGTAACATTATATCGCATAAAAATACAAATTACATGAAAATTTAACAGCAAAAAATCACAGCCATTTTTTAATTTAGTTTTCGAGCAGTACTTCCGGCGTTGCTTATGGAAAATAATGTACCAGGGTTGTTACGCATTATTGACTCAGAAATTCTCCCTGACTTTTGCAGGTTTTCCATACACGTTTTGCAAACTAGCCAGATTAGGGTCAAATGAAGGACATTTTCTTTTCATCAAACATATATTTTGTTTGAGTTAAAGAGATATTAGTCTTTGTGAACGTTATGAACGATACGGAAAAATTATATACGTAAAAATAGCAATGACTGATTTTTATGAAAAAAAAACAACATTTTTAACCGACTTGAAGAAACAAAGGAAATTCTCAACTCGTCCTTGTATTGAAGAATCATGTTGAACTGGATAACATAATTTTTTTAAGACCAAATATATGGAAATTTGATAAAATTGATATTTATTTTTTTTAACTGAAATTCGAAACAAAATTTAAACATTATAAAGTAAAAAAATGCATTAAAAGCAAATACAGAACCTGTTCTTCATTATAAACAAAAGTTTGTACGCCGGTGAAAATAAACAAAAAAATTAATATAAATACTTATCTATAATGATAATGATGTGGTTGTGTATCGACAGATCGAATGCAAATGTATTTTTGTAGCTTTACTTTTAATTTACATTAATTTACAAATGTAGCTTTACAGTAAATTAGTTTTCAGTTTTTTTAATTCTCAATGTTTGGCACTGACGTATCTTTCTTTTGTGTATGATGAGGAGTAATATAAATATTAAAGATATACAATTTTTTGTTAGTTTTATACTGTCCAGTTTTTTTTAAGTCGGTTTCATTTTTTGTATCTCTTTCAAAAAGTAAACTGCGAGAAAATTCCAGAAAATTTCAAAAATTCCCCGACTTTTCCCAGATTATTCCGGGAGGAAAGAAATTCCTCATACATGCAGCCTTCGTCTTAACATATTCGTAAATACAAGGGGGAGCTTATAGATTCCTACGACAATGTTTTTATGATGTCGAAGTTTGCATCGTTGGAGTGCAACGAAACATAATTCCTTTTATTTGTTATTTTTTTGGTCTGGGAAAATCACTCAAGCCTTTTCATGTGTTCTTGGTGGAGATTTACCACCTCAATTTGCATAAAAAAGGATTTGGTTAAGCGAACAAATAAAGAAATGGAAAATAAACAGAAAATAGGCGGTTTCCTACTACGCAAACTTTAACGTCATGAATTATCACTATTAAATTTTCTAAATATAGACGCGAATGATCTATCCTTGGGTATCCATATCTATCATTATGTCTTGTCTATTTATGAGGCAGATCATTCTCTGGTATAAATAGACGAAGATGTACAGGTGTCACCAGAGCACTATAGTAAAGGTTGGTGAAGAATAGACACAAAGTGACACAGAGAAAGAAAGAAAGAGAGAGAGAGAGAGAGAGAGAGAGAGAGAGAGAGAGAGAGAGAGAGAGAGAGAGAGAGAGAGAGAGAGAGAGAGAGAGAAAGTGGTGGACGGTGTGTCAATAAAAAAATATTGATTGCCAGATAAAAAATTCTGATTTCCGGAATATATTTTTTATCTAACGATTATTATTATTACTCAATTGTATAACTGTTCCAAATATCGCAGTTAAATGAAATTTCCATTAAAAACTTGCCAACTACAAGTTCTGAATTCATTTCTGTTATTCGTAACTGAAGAACAATTTTAAATGTCACACCTCACATTTATTCCGAAAAATGTTTAAATCTGAATAGAAAGGTGATTGAATCTATGACGTTGAAATTTGCATCGTTGGAATGCAACGACTTAAAAAAAAAAATTGCGCCCATTCTTTTTGTCATCATCAAAAGCCTTTTTTGGCTAATTGAGGCCGTAAATCTCTAATGAGAATACGTTAAAACGTGTGAGTGATGTTCGCAGCCTAAATGGGGCAAAAAAATTGAGGAGGCGAAAAGAATTAATTATTGTTGCATTCCAACGATGCAAACTTCAACGGCATACTGAATCTTTAGAATTGGGAGCTAGAAAAAGTGTAGCGAATTTGCGGATTGTACTCAAAAGAAGTGGACGTTAACGATTTTTATAGAATTCTCTCATAGTATCATTAATGTGCTATATCTATACGTGGGGGGTTAAAAAGTTGCATTATCCCAAAATATTTCCATTCGATAGTATCACCTTTCAGCCACGATCCTCGATAATTTCATTAAAATAATCCTAAAATTGAATGAGCCACAGCTTCTAAAAACTTCAAGGGCTTTTTCTCGAAACACTGCCTTCAAAGTCGGTGGACATGATATCTCGAGACCCACCTGATGGATCGTTTCTAAATTTACACCAGACACAACGAGAATCACTTGAAGGTCGATGACGATCTCACTTTGTAAAAAATCGATCGTCATTTTTTTATAATTACGGAAAAATGACAACTTTTTTCATAGATATTGTATGCCTGAGGTTCAATGCGTCGCCGTGTTGTTAAAAAAAATCATTAAAAAAATCGACGATCGTCAACGACTCGTATTTATTGTTAACTGGAATAACCTGTTTGGTTTTTAGATTTCAGATGGACCGTTTAAGCTGGAGAGTGTCCACCGCCAAACATCGCGAGAAAAGTTCCATCATCTGCCGGCAGCCATGTTTTTGTTGTTTTTCCGTATTTTTTTAGACGTTTTTTTTAAAGCTCTCAATATATGTGTCAAAAAAATGCGTTTCTTTTTCACCAACCGTTTCCCACAAAAAGAATTCGGAATCTACCCTTTTTTTCGGGTCTTTAGGTGATGAAGCCCCTTAAGAACCTTATAAGCCCCTTATAACTTTTCACGTCGATTATTATCATCATCTTTGTCATTGTTTTTACTACGATTATTATGACCAATGTAAGGCACGATCGGTTTACCAGCCTTGAAAATACGTTCAGGGTTTCCGGATTAGAGCGAGGTCGTGCGGGAAAAAGTTCTCGCCAGGGGACCGCGACGAAAGGTGTACAAATGGTTATGCAATGGCGACGTGGGGCCACCGGAAATCTCAATTATTCCGGAATAACTATCGAGATCCGGCCATGTATTACAGACGTGTAAAAATTTAAACGAGCTAACCAAGCCTCACTACAGTCCGACCTCCAAATAAGAAATCCGGCAATAAGAAACTTTCCCCAGTTTCTCACTCGAGCGCTTCCCCCACTCCGACTCCAACTCCGAGCTCGAGAATTTCGTGCGCGGAACCCAGCCTGGGAGATATTATTCGGGCAAAATAGAGTGAACATTGTAGCGTAAATTGATGAGTGCATGCGTGTATGAGTATGTGTGTGTGCGTGTGAATGTAACACAAAATCTACAAGCATATTCGGAATTTTTTGTATTCATTAAAAAGATACATATGTGCGTTGACAAGATTTCATATAAAATAAAAACCAAGATAAGGGCGTTTCAAGATTTTCGTATAAAACAGCAAAAGTTTCCGAGACGTAATGAAAAGCGTTTTCGTCTTGTTGCGTATTATGTTGATCCGCAACGCACTCAACTGACGGTGGAATATTTTCGAGAAAGTCGAGCTCTGCCATTGAAGGTGAATCCTCAGAGATATTGACTTCTTAACTTATTAACCTCATAATATTAACTAAAAAGATAACGTGAAACAAAAATTCGTTAAATAAATGTCCACGCGCAGTCGAAAACGTTTTTGCATGGGCGATGTGAATACTAAGTTGGAACTCATTCGAGCGAGTTTCTTGTTGAGAGGATCGCAAGCGGAAAAGAGTGAGAGAGACAGCCAGAGGTAGTGAGCTCGGAGCGCGCCTGGTGGGGGTATGCGATATACAGGAAAAACTCTTCCCCTTGGGGGCTTTTGGTTTCTTGTTTGGAGGTCGGACTGTATTGCAAGTTTTAGACACGCTCCATCGTTCTCGATTCTGCATATATCGTCAATGGGTGCACTTGCACTCGCGTTTCAAGAGCCGCTGCAACGATTAGCGCGCGTTCGTATCTGACGCTCAACAAGTGTAATGTGATTCGAACGTATGGTAATAACGAGCACTGTGCAATAGATTTATCGTTCTTGCTCTCATAAATTCAAGAAATTATTCTTTTTTTCATTTCATTTTCACGAATGACTTACGAGAGTTCAACAAATGGTGGCAAATGTTATATTTGTTGCATTCTCAACCTGGCCATGTCGTGAATGAGTTTTCAGTTCCCGTGAAATTGCGATCAATCTTGCTACTTACGGAATTGCAATTTTGTTAGTTAACGTTGCAATGAGTCATGAAGTAATTACGATTAGACAAAAAATGCGCAATAGCTTCATCATGTAATAACGTTGTTATACTCAGTGTGAGAATAAATATAAAATTTGTAAAATTATTGTTATGTTTAATCTATACGTAACAAAAATATCATCTATTTGCACATGAACTACATTTTCTTCCACTTTTATGTATACACTGAAATTCAATTGTATTTGTAAAGTTCATGACATGTGGAGGGGTCTGCATAAGCTTAGGTCCCTAAAGCAGGCCAATTTCAATATGTTTGTTTGACGAGAGTAATGGGATGACGAGGTTCGGATTGTGCACACAATTAATGCATAGTCTTGCCCACTTTGTGTGTTTTTTTTATTGAGAAATATTGATAAAGAATGATGTTATTATTCAAACAAAGGGTCGCCGTTGTTGCATGGCCAATCGGTATTGGCGATATTGTTGAAACTCGTGTATATGGTAGAGCATTCAAAACTGATAAATACTTATTTTTTTATCGTCAGAAAACCGATTTAAGGGGTGAAAGTACCTTTAGTGTGAAACATGTCAAGGGCTGATTTTCCTGTTTGAGCCGCAACCAGTCCACCGATTTTAGTGAAACGTAAAAGATGATTCTAATGCAAAACTAGCAGCAATTCACCATGCGTACACCGAAGGAAACGAAAATAAAGGCATGAACGACTCCTTTATTTTTCTTTGTCCTGTTCCACATTTAAGAGAGGCGGATTAAATTAAATGGAAAGCGTAAAACTTCGGAGAGGATATAAAACTAAAGTTTAAGTATTCTTGGTTTCTGCCGAATAGCAAGCTCGGGGGGGGGGGGGGGGGGGTAACCGCATTCCGTATATTTTCGATATTTTTTTGATAAGTGTTGAGGGTTTTGGGGAAAATGAATGGAGATATCGTATTCAGGGGGTAAGAACACATCGATATAAACTTTCTTTGTTCAGATCTCCATTACTATTAGAGTTATCAAAGAAATGGATGGGACCTTTTTTTATTGGAAACTGATAAAGAAACTATATCTATTAGGAACATTTTTCTCTAAAATACATTGTTTCCTTACATCGTCAGTTCAAAGTAGAATTTAAAAAGAAATGGTACGCCCAATCTGCGATTTCTGCGCCATATAGTAATCCTATAGCAGCAGGGTCAATGCCTTCAGCTTCTTTTTGGGCGGCTCAAGGAAGTTCTTGTCATATTTTTTCGATGTTTTTAGTGAACGCTCGTCAGCCGTCTTTATGCGGTGTGCATAGATTTTGTAGCACTTTGCATAGGCATTGAGCCTACCTGTCAATCCTATCACTTGCGTGAGAAAGTTCAAGACACGACAGCCGAACGACGCGTCTTCTTGCACACCCAACTCGCTTGTTTTCATTTCTTCACGGTTCTACTCGTGTTATGATCATCATTCTTTGATGCTCAACGTTTCGGTGGAGGCTGCTTTCTTTTTGTTTTTTTAGCGATCTCCAGTCGTCCAGCACGATCTCTCGAACCTTTGCGCTCAGAATGTGTTTGTTCCATTTTCAAAGTGTTCTGATACACATTAAATGTCGATCTGTACGGTAGCACTAAGTACGACTAACTAAGTAAACATACCGGTAAACATTTGCTTTCATTTGTAGAGCGAGCAGTTGCAAAACTTGACCCGCAAGGGATCGTACTATTGCACTTAATATAATGTATACCGTTAGGTGCAATTCGGGAAAAGGTTACGGCGCGCGAAGCACCATTGCGACCGCTTTAGATCTGACCCCTCAAGCAAATCTTTACAGCTTGGACAATTTGTAGAATTCCTACAAAATTGTTATTGCTTATTAAAGTTGAGACCCTAGGATATAAAATTGTGCAATAAAAGAATCGTATTTTTTAATGTCAAGCCTATCGAGTCCCCTCGATAAAAGTAACGTTGAATTGGATGCATATCAAAACAAATTAATTATGAATACTATACTCAAAGTATTTTTATCATGGCTGGAAAAGCGTGAAGGAATGAGTGAGAGGAAGGAAAATTATGAGAGAGTATAACCTCAATATCGGGTAAAAGATATGCGTTTTAATTTGCACGTATGCTCGACTGTACCTTACGTGCACGTTGCGCAAAAAAATCAAGACTGGCCAGAAGTAATGAGTGTCATCATCGAAAATAATGTTTTTCTTATTGACATGATGCTTTCAGTGGGGGCGCAAATTCTATTTATAATACTATACAAATATAGTTCTATCGCCATTCCAAATGTTTGTAAAAATATTTGGGATTATTGAAGATTTATTTTTTAAAAATTCAAGACGTTTACTGAGAAATGGACTTATTGGAAATCTGGAAAATGAAACGTGCAACGTTGTTTTGGTTTTTTGTAAGCGTTCGTGATATTTCGTTATTGGCTTTGGGCTTGGGCGTTCTGTTGCTTCCTCGTGTATGTACGAATCCATTAGATGGCGCGCGTAGTGGCACGGGCGACAAGAGTTACATATACACGAGAAAAGGGCTTCCCCAAATTGGATCACTAGGACAGTCATCCGAGCACACGTATGTACCCAAGTTATGGACGTCGTTTCGTCTAATATCCCATCTTGTATATAGACTATGCAGATACATGCGATATTTTGCACCAAAAGTCTCGAAGGTAAAGCTCTTCGAGTTTCGTCGTTATTTCTTTTGAGCATTTCTTAGCTTAAGGCCCCATTCGGTGTTTTTTCCATTCAATCCTTCCATATCACCGCAATCCGAAATTTCAATTTTCTCGTATTGAAGCACTTTATAACCAACGTTATCGCAATTGGTCGTCGAATGTTTTATTGATTCTACAGCAACGATTAGATTTGACATGACAAATGTACTTCGTCCTGAAGGGCCCGATCGAAAGAGAAAAACATTTTGCAAATGCTTCGCTTTACTCTGACCAGTGAGATCCTTTGTGAATTGAAATGTTATCATTTCGCACATTCATTTAACAAAACATTATCTTCCGTATTTCCAGACGCGAAAATTGATCGCACGTACTGGTCGCTTGATTGAAAATGAAGGATCTCATTGCGCGTGGACATTTAGTTCATGCGATAAGAATTGTAAGCCTTTATAAATAAATCACACGGAGAAAACAGGGGCCTCGAAGTTTAGAATTAATACTATGCTTCTAAAAAAAATATCATTGAATTTGAAAAAGTATTGAATGGAAGATAAAAGTTGTAATTATGATGTAGTAATAATGAAGAAATTTTAATTTTAATCTACGATATGGCACGTAAACTGATACAAATAATACATTTTAGTCGGCATGGTGATTTTTTGTAGTATTCAAAAAATATTTTTCCCACGTGATTCGAACAATTAGTTTCCAGTATTCTTCTCCGTGCAGTTCAACAATTACTTGCTCAGTATTGAGGTGAATTAGTCTCCGTTGGCATGCATTGAAATCGCGAACTATTTTTCCACGTGGGATGTGCAACGTGCCAGATTTGTGCATTTTCAACGATTCCTAATTTCTTCAAGCAAACATTGAAAATGAGTAATAACATTGGTATGCTTTTCATTATTACAATAGAATCAGAACGATGAAAATATGCAAAGAAAAAAAAAGTTTACACAAGTGTTAGAATGGCTGAATAGGTAGCACGCTCAGCTCTAGCATTAGAAGACATAGGTTCAATCCCGAGTGTAGGTAAAAACTTTAACGAGGCACGATACATTTTAATCCAATTATCATATAGGCGCGATCATAAATAAAGCATACGGGAACAAAAAATACTACCAGCATTTTTTATTCGTAATTTTTTAATTTTTTAGTTTTATTTTCAGGCGTAGATACGGCAACCGGATCAGGGTCCGAAAAGGTATACTGATCAGTTACGGTACCGGCATTCGCAACATGGCCGGATGAAAAAAAGCTTTTCATGCCCGATAAAGCCCTGATGCGGCGGCCGGTACCGTGCCGTGGTACGGAACAAGGTATGCCGGATCCAGTCCTAGTGGGTGGGGGTCAAAATATCGGTTCACTAAATATAGAACAACAAAGATTTCGAAACGACAGAATGATGAACCTTCGAAATAACGAAGGTTAAATTATTCGATATTTTATCCTTTGACCGATGACGAAATCGAATAACTATTACACCGAACGATTATTTATTCGGGAGCTCATTTATTCGAAAACACATATTCAGATAGTCTGCAGTTTGAGTCATACAAAAACAGATGCGAACGACGGTATTCGTAATACCGTTTGTAGCAAAAAGCCATGTATCGAGACTACAAACCTCGAATGTGTAGATCTTAGAAACGCAAATGATCGATGGTCCGAAATGGCGAATATCTAAATAGCGAACACGGCATGGCTGCCTGATCCGTCTTACCACTAACGCCATCTGCCAGCTTCATTCTGAAGCGCACGTAGCATTGCTCGATCTCAAGTTTTCGTTATCCGCACCGTTCGCCATTTTGACCCATCGCTATTTTAACTGGTCGACTTGTTGGTCCTTCGCTTTAATGAATTCGACATTGTAAACTGTCGGCATAATTACAATTCGCCGATTTGACGTATCGAATTGTTTGGTGTATATATACAGGCGAATCGATATTACACCTCTCATTATTTTATTAAATCTGACATTTGTTTTCGCTATAAATCAACTTCGAGATTTTCGTATTCACAATTTTGATTAACTATTCCACAGACTATCATAAGATCGATCTATCTATATTGGAACGTTCGTCATTACTGAATTCGAAATTGCAGTCCTTCTGAATATTGATCTTTCGAATTTCCGACCCCCACCTGCCCTAGTCTGCCCCATAACAATTTTTCCAGTCGGGCAATCTCTGAGAGACCCTACACTAAGTTTAGGTAATGCGCTATTATTTGTATTTGCACGCGGAAACAAGCAACTTGTGATCAACCTGTGTCGATACAGACCTTTATGATTCATTCGTGTTCCATTGTGTTACCCTTGGGCATTCAGTAAAACTGCCTCCGAAATGGTATACGGCGCGCAAGCCCGTTTACGCGCAAGCGAACACTCATTCAAGTATTGGCCTAGGCCAATGCTGCTTGACATAGGAGATAGCTGCTGCCGCATGTCAGCGCGGTTCACTGCTATCGGTTTATATATATATAATGAAGTTAAAGAACCATCCAACTCTTATAATACACAAGAAACTTTTTATAGAAACTATAATAGTAATAATAATAATAATAATAATAATAATAATAATAATAATAATAATAATAATAATAATAGAGATATGGAACGTTAATAAAATGTACACTAGAAATGTGGAACTTGCATCAATTTTGGAAAATGTATACTCAGGAAGATTCTTGGCAAGGCAGGATGTTCCGAAGCCATAAATATATATTTTCGTTCATATAACGAAGCTCGTTGTACTGGAATTGGTACACAACTCTCATAATTAGTTAGCTCGGGGCTATTACCACGACTGATAAAGACACTCTCTGGCATGTTTAAAGTTAAAATCATAATAACAAGAACACTAATGATTAAATAATAATAATAATTGTAGTAATACTGAGTTGTCGTGTTATTTCAATGCGTGTGTTCTCTGGTGGATGGAATTCGAAATTTGTTGAGTCTGGGTATATTGCCCTTGCGCGACTTTCTCTTTCTCTCAATCGTATATAATTAATATGAAGAAGAATAAGGAATTTATGCCGCGGCTGCTCTATATTTGTTTCGCGGACTGTGGACGAGCGGGAGTTGATGATCCGAGAGCACTGAAACGTCCACAGCTATTAAAGTAAAAAAAAAAGAGTTGCAGATCAAAATTGTTGGTCGAGATTTTGAGTTCTTTGTTAGTTTTTATTTAGGAGGCAATTTCATCATAGGATGCAAGTTAATCGCGATCTCTATTTTAAAAGGTAATTGCAGAGTTGACCAGATAATATCCCAAGTTGTATGTAGGCAAGGTTCCGAAATATTTTAAAAGCGAATTCCAAAAGGTCTTACTTTATTCCTACGCATATATTTAAATCAGGAATGGAAGACGATCAGCGTACTTCCATAATCAGCAGGTGTGCTTACAATGCTCAAAGGTAAGTCATTTATAAGTAATATAGCCCGATATTATAAATTTTGTTACGGGGCGGACTAGGACCGGATCCGGCATGCCGTATTCCGTACTACGGCCCTGATCAGTATACTTCTTCAGACCCTGGTTCAGTTGTATCTTGTCCAAAAATGAAAAATAAGAAAACCAACAGATCACGAATAAACCGATGCTGGTAGCTTATTTTGTTTCCATATGCTTTGTTTATGTTCCTGCATATATGATAATCGGATTAAAACGTCTCCTGCCTCGATGAAGTTTTTATCTAGTCTAGGGGTTTGAATCTAGTCTATTTTTATCTAGCCTAGGGCCCTTCTTATTCTAAAGTTGACGCGTTACCTATTGAGCCATCCTAACACTTGTGTGAACTTACTTTTTTCGTTGCTTATGTTTATCATTCTCGAGAACGTCAATAATTGTATTCATGGCGTTGAAGTTTGCATCGTTGCAATGCACACTTCAACCCCAGTCCTGCAATAGTAGAATCACGTAAAAGCGTTGATTTTACGAAAACTTTAGGGAAGTTTTTAGATTTTACGACTTTAGAAAAAGGGTCACCTAAACGCATTTAGTTGATTCCAATCAATCTTTTTTTTTTTAGTTGATTCCGATCAATCTTTTTTTTCGTTGATTCCGATCAATCTTTTTTTTTAGTTGATTCCGATCAATCTTTTTTTTTATAAGTGTATTGCAACGATAATTGCTACACCGTTATTGGTTATTTAATTATTTTTTCATTCTTTTTATTTATTTATTTACATTAATAACCATTATGTTGAAGTCTGTGTGGAAGTCATCGTGGTAATACACCGTTTTTGTTAATTGCCCAATTTGTCGGCTCATTTTGAATAGGAATACTAAATAAACATAACGACAAATATACTTAAATAATAAGAATAATGACGTTACAAAATTGAGAAGAATGTTTGTTGCATTTCAACAATGGAAACTTGAATACCATTGCAAATCAAACTTGTCGAAGGTGTATTTTTTTTAAAACTATTTCCGAAGAAATTTATGACATGCAGAAAGTGTGTTGGATGGAAAAAATTCTTGTATTTCTTGGTCCCTTAGTTTGTCGTGTGATCGATGGAGTAGCGAGACAGTGAATGTGTATATGTATACGCCATAGCTGCTACGATAATAAATGCTGCTCGCGTATTCACGCATTCTGATGGTACACAATTCCCGATGCTTTCTTGACGCAAACGGAGCTCTCTCGTCAAGCTGGAGAAAGCCAAGAGCAAACAGACTTCGCCGCGATTAACACGATTTTATTGTCAAAGGAACGAAAGCGGAGCGTACCGAGGTCAGCGATCTTTTCGTATAGTATATCGTGGCTGGAGCAAGACAAGTATACAGGCAAGATAGGAGCGGTGACGATGCGCTAGGTTTTTGACAAATGTATATCGTGCAAATTATCTGTAAAAAAAAATATTTTCGTGGAAATGAATACATATGTAACATTATGCAAACATATAATACTCTGCATTTATTTGTTGCACACGTTGAATCACTAGAAATTACGATGTTCAATTTTGCCTCGTTGCAATGCAAGAAAAATTGATTCCTTTTTAATTATTAAAAAGAAATTGCCATTTTAGACTGCGAAAATCCCTCAAACGTTTTTACGTTATTGTTGGAGACTCACGACCTCAATTTGCAACAAAAGGCTTTGGATAATGATAAAAATGAAGAAATGAAAAATGAACAAAAAAATCGTTGCACACCAACGATGCAAACTTCACCGTTATTAGAAATGATCACCTAACATATCACCCTGAGTATTGATATTAGTGGAAAAAGCGGCTTTGAAAGCGCCTCAATACCGTCACTTGAGAATGGAACAGAATTGCGCAAAATTTATGTCCTTTAAACATCCGCGGTCAGCCGGGGTCAAAATGACCCCAAGCGCAACTTCAAGCGAAAATTACTGTTATAAATTGGTGGCGGCCAAGGCAACTGGCCTGCCTTCTAGCGGTACTTTAGTTTACCCTTTTTAAGTACAGACTAGGGTAGGACGTGGAGCTATTTTTTTCTTTAAACTATTTCCCACCATGGAGCGCCTTTTTCCCCTTAAGCTGGCATCCCTCGCGAGTACCACTCTTAAATTTTACGGAAAAAAATTGAAACTTGCAAGAGTTATTATTTTTCTTAGTAAAAAAGGGCTTTTGTACGCCCTTGCTGATTTTTTGCCGCCATTAGAAAATTCGGATAAATTTCCGAAAAGTTCCACCCTCCGATCGAGCTGAAATTTTGCACAGGCCTTTTTTTTATGTTTTGAGACGATCGCTAAAACGATTTTTGGCGATTGAAATTTTTTTTTTTTTCATTTTATTTTTCCCTTTTTTTATTGTGTATTTTTAATATTTTTTTGTAGTTTTATTTTTTAATTTTTTTGCAGGTTTTCTTTTATTTTTTTTTTGTATTTTTTCCGGTTAAAAAAAATTTTTTTGTATTTTTAATTCGTTGTATTTTTTTTGTTATTTTTAACGTTTCAACTTTTTAACGTTTATTCGTATACGTATTTTTGTTTCATTCAAAATCTTGTTTTTGTGCATTGGGGGGGCTCTGCCCCCAGCCCCGGGGGGGCTTAGCCCCCTCCACCCCCACAAGGGGCTCTGCCCCTTGACCCCGTCGGGGGGAAACCCCTGGAAACCCCGCGTAGTTGCAACCCGCTCCAGTAGCGATTTTCATTTTTACCCTCCACCGTAATTTTGTAATTTTTAGGTGTGTTACTTTTAACTGTCATTTCCATGTGTTTTTGTCTACTGTAAAATTACAGATCGCTGTTATTTTGGCACGTGTTATTTTTACGTTGTGTTATTTTTACGCTGTGTTATTTTGGCTCGTGTTATTTCGACGTGTGATATTTTGGTGTCACCATAAACACGCATGTAAAAATGTAAATTTTCAAAATTTAATATCTCGGTAACTATTGTTACTCGCCAAAAATCCTTTCAGGGGGTGTCTCAGAATGTTCGAAAGAAGGTCTGTGCAAAATTTCAGCTCGTTCGGAGAGTGCAACTTTTCGGAACTCTACCCTAAAATTCAATAAAAATATAATACAGAGAATGTCACATTTTAGAATATTCAAACTAACATTCCAAATTTTTATGAGTCATTCGGAAGGATACGATCAACGCGGCAGTCGTTTGAAACATGGCTGGGGTCATTGCGACCCCCAGTGACCAACATGTTAGAGCCCGTGTCACCGCGAAGGGTTAAATGAATGAAACTTGGGTCTTCAACTTTTTCGTCTAACATCAATACTTACAGAGATATTTTAGGTAGTAATTTCTAGTGATTAACACTATATATTTTTTTATTTTGTTTATATAATCTGTAAGTTTTATATGTAGTCGAGAAGATAAACTGAGGATTAACAAACGGGAGTAGTCCTCCCGTTTGTTAATCCTCTAGGGTTAATATTTTAGGTAGTAATTTCTAGTGATTAACACTATATATTTTTTTATTTTGTTTATATAATCTGTAAGTTTTATATGTAGTCGAGAAGATAAACTGAGGATTAACAAACGGGAGTAGCTCAATTGACAAGTGTTTGAATCTCTAGTAACTTTCCAATAACTTTACAATGATCATCTGCTTCGAATTAAGGCAGTGTTATCGTCGACTGTGCTGTTTTGGAGATGATTTTTAGGATACAATTCAAGTGTCCGAGTTTTCATTCTATTTTTTACACATATTTATTGATCTTTTACATATATTTACTAAAGAAAATATGTATTATCATGTATTTTTGTACGTTTGTTTACAACGTTACGCGGAAAACTCCCCCAATTGGAAGCCAATATTGTGAACGTTGTATGAATGTGAAAAAAAAACATTTTTTATCTGTGTGAGTATATGTTCGGTACCAGATGCAGCACAAACAAAAATTAAATAATGATGGTATACTAAACTATGATTATCAATTTTTTCTATTTTTCTGGTCATTCAACGCATTATATATATCTATACACACACACTATATATATAACACTATACTATATATATAACTATATATACACACATACATACACTGTGTATATAAAAGGCAAAGTCCTGAGTGAATGACCATCATCGCCTAGCATGAACCTAGCCCAATGTAGAAACGTGAAATTTGGAGGGCATTTTGATTTTATTATGTAGGCACCATTTAAGAAGGGTTTTTCGAAATTCAACCCCTAAGGGCAGAAAGGGGGTGGCAAAGTTTTTATGGAAAATAAGCAAATCTGCCCTGAAGATTTACTTGAAACTTAGTATTAATGCTCTTCAACGCAATTAATAAAATACGTATTTCAGCATTTGTCGAAATTGAATCCCTAAACGAAAAGAGATGGCAAAGTTTGTACGGAAAATAAAAACAAATGGGGTCAAAGTTACTTGAAACTTTTTATAACTGCTCCTAGATGCAATTAATGAAATTTCTGCGTTTTTGGAAATTCAATCCTTAAGAGGAAATTGGGGTAGCAAAGTTCATTGAGGGGCGATACCTTCAGGCGAGGAAAAACTTGCGGATTTTCATTTTTTTTTTTATGACGAACGATTTCTTCACCATTTTTGAGGCTTAGAGTATGCTTTATTAATACTTTCGTCAGTTACATGGTATTATTTATTTTTATTAATCACCAAAAATGGCGGCGGATGGCACGGTCTTTCGAACGGGTTGCGGCGGATTTTGTCAGACGGCGAGACACGTAGCGTCGGCGGAATTGATCGTAAAACGACCAAAAAGGATTTTTCCTTCATTAACACTCATATCCTGAATATGGACCAAGAAAAGTGAGAAATCTTGAAAATCAATGAAATGGTACGTTTCGAAACAAAAAAATTGAATTTTCCGAAAACAATTGCTACATTTTGGAATAAAAATACTTTTTGTATTTTCAAAAACATTTAGGGCCATGGTTTAGACAATAAGGTTAAAAATATTCATACCAAATTTCAGCAGAATCGGTCGATTAGATTTTCAGCTTTTATTTTTCAGTTTTTTAGTTTTCAACTGGCGTCATCACGTCAGTTTTGAAAGTGCAGTTTGGAAGAACGCGCCATAGCTCCGTCATTTTTAAAGATTAGATTTAAAAAATACCATGTAACAGTCAAAAGTAGTAATAAAACATACCTTAAGTCGCAAAAATGTTAAAGAAGTCTTTCCTTTAAAAACATCATAAAAATTAGCAAATGTTTTCCTCGCTTAAAGGTCTCGCCCTCCTTAAGTCGGCATTTTAATGTGAGGGCTGCGTAAGATAATTATGAAACTTCCCGGCCTTGATCATTACTTCAAAAATAATGGCTGCTATACTAACTGCTCTTTTTAAACCAAAATTTTTTTGCTAAGCCATTTGGGCGAGATGGAATTTAAGTGCTTAGTATTGAATTTCCAGCTACGATCGTTCGCTTGGAACAAGCTTTTTAAGCCGTTCGCTTTTCCTTTGTTTTTTTTAAATCCTAATCACCATTTCCACCTACTTATCGCATAATTTGCGAGCAATTGAATTTTCGGAGAATAAAAAACAGTATTTTGAAAGTGCCTCGGGTGGTTGCAGAATGATTAAAAAAATACGAACAAAAAATGCGAGTGTATATATGTGTAGGGACGAAAGAAGGCGTGGGATCAAAATAATTACATGAGTCACCGTCACGAGATCAAAGTCTCGTGTGATGCCAGACCGTTGCGTCAGATATACATCGGAAGAACATTTCAGTGTTACATTGTGTCGACTACTGGTCATACACACGTAATACGTGCAAAAAACAAATTGTATCTGCGGCGTGCGCAGCTGCATTTTGCCTCCGCAACATTTCGTTCGACAAAGTCCAAAAGTCATTTATTACTTTCGATGCTCGACCAGAGAAAATGGAGATACACAATTTTCATCTTTGTAACAAAATTTTATTGCATTAAATATTCAGTGGATAATTTAAAAGTTGTAAATATATATTTTCAGACATTGTATAAGCTTTGTAAAAAACTTTTTTTAAAGTTATGCAAATAAAACTCTATTGATTGATTGATTGATAGTCAGTGGATAATTGAAACTTGAGTTTGTGCGCTTGTGTATGTGCGTATGTTCGAGATCACATTAAATAATCGGTGCATGAGATTGGCGCTTGCATCATTGGAATGCAATGAACACTCATTATTTTTTCATCGCTTATTCATCTTATTCATCATTGTATTGGCAAACAATGGTACTGAAGTTTGCATTGCTGGAACGCAGCGAAATTATTATTGGTTCCCTTGTAGCCCATTTTTTTAAAACATATTTGGGGTATAAGTGCCACTGAAATATTTTAAATTATCTTTCTCGGGGATCCATAACCTGAAAGTGCAAAAGTGAAGAGAGCTTTGATAGAAACAAAAATAAAGAAACAAAAAGTAAAGAAGAATTTTCGATGCATCCCAACGATGCAAAGTTCAAGGCCTGGAAAATCTTAGGTGCGGAAATCTCTGAATTATTTTTAAAAATACTGATATAGAGATCTAATTAACGAAGCTGCAAAAATATTCTGCATAGCACTAAAAATCGGTAAATAAAAATATGAAAAATAATCTTCGCTGCACTCCAACGATGCAAACTTCAATACCGCATTAGTGCATCGTTCAGGACTACTCTGTGATGATTTGTCTTTCATTAAATAACAAACGAACTAATAGATACTCTCCTCGTAATTATTATTACAGAAAATTCCCCCTAAAAACATTTTTTACGATTAATAAGATTATAAGCAAACGCAGAAACCTTGTAAACATATATTCCGGGTACTTTCGATGAGCAATGGACTTTTCTTCGAAGTGATTAATGCAAATCGATCGTTACTGAAAAATCAATCAATTAAGAGAGCCAAATTTCGGCATCCTCCTGTGATGACGATCAACGCCAAGAACATATTGTCAGACAAAAAAAGTAAATATCCTCAACCATAACAGGCCGATGTCAATCTATGCCCTTCGTATGTGTAGGGGATATTATTATAACTGAAAGGGTCATTATCTTCGTGGCTACTGTAAAAACAAATAGAATGCATGAAAATTTAAGCAAAGGTGTCCCCAATGTGTGATATTATTCCGGTGTTCACAGTACCACGAAGGACTTCGTGTACCTTTACATAGCGGTGAAGCAAGACGATGATGACCGTGACCACGATGAGTGAAGAAAGATCAAAAGTTTATATGTGTGGGTGTTTGCGTACGTGCTTATGCATACACAGGATGTCCCGATTCATCCAGAAATAGATACGACTTCTCATTAAACAAACTCTAAAAAAATGGTGGTAATTTTTTTCCTGCAAGTCCTTCAATTTGTTATTTATTAGTAATTTAACACGAAGAGTCAGGGGCATTTATGATAATTAGATGATCACACAGAAACAAAATTATAATTCACATTACTGGACGCGTTTCAACAGCAAATGTTGATAGTAGTACTCACTTTCACTTAGTGTTTTTATTTTTCATGTTTTTTCCCTTCATATTCCTGCGAACTGATTTTCTATACAATTAAATGTAAATCTTCCTGCGTCCTCTGAATATCTATTTATTTTTTATCAATAGACAGGCCTTATAATTATATACGTTAGAGAATGAAGTCGACTCATATTTCGTTATTTTTCGTAGATAAAATTAAAAGTTAACAGTAAGCGATAAAGTGCAATCAGATTTCAATAAATTTCTTTTTTCGGAGCAAGGTCGCATTTCACAAAGGTTCAGATGAAAATCTTAAAACAGAATCAGCAGCGTAAAAATATGACAAGCGTAGGAATGTCTAAAGAAATAAATGTAGTCAATAATTAATAAAGCCTTCGGATGATGTTGAAGTTTGCATCGTTGGAATGCAACGAAATATTTTTTCACTGAATTTCCCGAACTTTATTTAACATATTTGAGGTATAAAAATCCCTCCATCATCTTTTGGGGTCTTTATTTAGCGATCTACAACTCTAATCTACAAAATATGATTTTCGATACCAATTAAAAATAAGAAAGTAAAAAGAAATTGTTGCACTCCAACGATGCAAACTTCAAGCTCATGCCTTCAGACCGTATTGCAAATTGTTACAAAATAAAAAAAAAAAAAGAATCTGGAAATGTCGTCACCATCTTCAAAGTCTGGTCAATGATTGTTTTTTCCCCCTATAATCACATGTGGTGAACAACGTGGTGGAGCGTGGGCAACATTATGGCTGCATGGAAGTTACTAATTGTTATGCTTTATTTTATCAGCAACGCCACGTTTTCCGAAGTCCAGTTTTTTCCCCTGAATACATGTTATTGACGTGTGCATTTTTGGGATGCAACAATTTTTTCCCCTCCTATTGCCCAATTTTTTTCCGGCACATTTAGGCTACGAATATCAATGAAATATTTTCGAATTAGATAGTAATAAAAATAAAGAAGGTTTTTCGTTCGTTTCGATAATTTGTATGGGATTGCAATTCGCATAGTTGGAATCCAACGAAACTCTTTTCAATTTCTTATTTTCATTTTTATCCAAAATCATTGCAGACTTGTTGCAGACCGATAAATAACTAGCCCGAAAGTGGTTGCGTAATTTCGTAGCTTGAATCCGCAAAAGGAAATTTGTGAAATTAAAAAAAGGCATCATTTTCGTTGCATTGCAACGATGCAAACTTTCATTAATTCGTCTTGAGGAACTACAAACTTTTGAAAATCCGAGACTAGAGGGCAGATTTAATGTCGTTTTAATTCGACGTTGGCTAATATTATCAGTGCGTGAATTCGAATTGGGCGAGCGATTTGAGCTGGTTATTTTAAGGTCATCTGGAGTTTGGAAGATTTTCCTCGTATATATGTTTGATATTACTCTGTAGCGTTGCCTTCAATATCGCAATAAAAAAATATAGTTAAAGTGTGCATCGTTGAAAGCCAACAAAACTTATCTTCAGTGTCTAATTTTCTTTGTTATCCAAAATCAAAGTTTGCAAATTGGTTCAAGATAGGTGAATGAAAATCCTAAAAAAATTTTTTCGTAATTTTCGTAGCCCAAATTTGCCAAAGAAAATTTGAAAAATGAAAGAAGCAATCCTATCCGTTGTATTCCAACGGTGCAAAATTCAACGTAATATACAATATACCATTTAATGTGTCGATATGTTTTTGGGCAAATATAACATTTTATGATGCTCGGGAATCATTTAACGGGAGCGTAATTGACTGTACTGGAAACAAACAAAGTTCGTTCGAAATACTTGAGGAAAAACTTGAAGAAGCAGTTTGTGCCGTGCATCTTTTAAAACAGACTGTATTGCCAGTACATCATTAAAATAGCGCACGATTTTTGTTGTCATAAATACATGCGAGAACGGGGAATTCTTTGATTGGATCCGACGAGATCGTGCGGCGTCAAAAGCTGTACGTATTGCCTACCTCCCCTTTCTCCTTGTCGCCGCTATAATGAGCGCGTATGATGAGTGCTCAAACCTACATCCATATGTATATTGCAGTGCACGTGTGAAGCGAAAAGAAGCAAATGCGTTCGAACAAGCTTAAAGCCCGGAATTAAACAGCCTGTCTTTACGATTCTTTCATAAATAGACTGTTTTTAAACGCTCTTATTTGGACACACGGCAACACATGCAACGGAAGTTAATTAAAATGAACGTAAAAATTCTTACGAGAGGAGTAAAAAGCGCATTTCCAGACATCTTTGCGCAGGCATACTCGAAAACGAATACGGGTACGATGCGCGTGGGTAAGATTGGACGTCCCTATGCCGAATAAAAATCTTATTGAAGTTTGCGTGGTTGGAATGCAACGAAAATTCTTTTTGTATTTCTATCTCCGGTTTTATTGTTATCGAAAATAATTTTTTATACACTGTAAAAAAAGATATGAAATTTACAATACATTTAAGGTACAAAGGAATTGAATTTTACGAACTCAGTAGATGAAATTAAATTTGAAACACTTATATCGTAAATTTAAAACAGGAACATGAAATTCTCACGTGGATATAGAATTTAATAGATGGAACATGGAATTTCAAAGACAAGTTTGTAAATTTGTGGGAAATGTATTGCATTAACCCGTGTCTTCAATTGAAAATTACCACAGATGTATGATAAATCAACTATAAAAAACAGAGCATTGAAAATACAAAACAAGTTCGAAATTTATTTACAGCTGCCTGAAAAATATAATATATGTGAAACTGAATTTTACGATACGTACAATGCATGATCACAACAGATTTATTTAAAAGTGCGAAACTGGAATTGAAAAAAGAATTCATAAACACTGATGAAAATCACATGAAACAACGTGAAAATTATATTAACTTTACACTACATTTAAGGAACAAAAGAATTGAATTTTACGAACTCAGTAAATGAAATTGAATTTAAGACACTTGTACCGTAAATTTAAAACAGGAACATGAAATTCTAACGTGGATATAGAATTTAAAAGATGCGACATGGAATTTCCAAGAAAAGTTTGCAAATTTATGGAAAATGTATTGCATCAACCCGTGCCTTAAATTAAAGATTACAACAGTTGTATATTAATTCAAATATAAAAAACAGAGTATTGAAAATACAAAACGCGCTCAACCCACCTCGGCCGCTCGCGACGACCGATGGTCGCGCGTAGTTCGCGTAGCGCCCGAGGGACGGCGCCTTGTTCCGCACTTTCCCATAGCCACTCGCAGCTTCGGTCGGGAATATAACCCGACCACCGGCTACGATCGTCCTGGGAAAAACAGACGCGTTTGCAACTCGTGCACGCGTCGGAGAGTGTCGCAAATTCGTTACCTCTCCATATCCACGCCAGAGTCGCAGTTCTTGAACTCGCCTATCCGGAAGGAAATTATTTTTCCCTTTTTACGCCGCCCCGCGTCGAAGGAAGAAATTTCACAAAAACTACCCTTTTTAACTCTAGCTCCCGTCGAGAAGGATAAATACGAGTCACATTTTCAGTGGGCTTAATTAACAATTTCTGAAATAAACTTAATACTTGGGATCAGTAATTTTAATACACACCCGTATGTTGATATTAGCAAATGGTTCTTGAATTTAATATACATGGATGTGAACATTTTTTACACGTGCATTATTTTTCAAACGCACTCTAGTATATTAATATTACGGAGCTACACTTTTATTTTTAAAATAACCTGCTTTGGATTTTCAAAATATTATCTGAAATTTCATAAACGTCCGCATAAAAACATCATACACTTGTGTATTCATTTTTATACAGAAGCTTTTTACAGTGTACATTAAAGGTAAAGGGGGTTCCGTGAAATTAATACACACCCGTATGCTGATATTAGCAAATGGTTTTTGAATTTAATATACACTCGTATATTGATATCAGCAAATGGTTCTTGATTTCAATATAGTTGAATGTGATTATTTTTCAAACGCACAAGTATATTAATATTACGGAGCTACACATTCATTTTTCAAATAACCTGTTTTGGATGTTCAAAATCGTATCTGAAATTTCATAAGCGGTATCCGCATAAAAACTTCCTACACTTGTGTATTAATTTTTATACAGAAATTTTTTACAGTGTATAGTTATAGGTTGTAGGCTTCCATGAGGATTTGAATAAAAATTATTTTCGTTGCGTTGCAACGATACGATATCATGAATAAGAGATTCGTGCGACTGTGTGTGAATAGGATCTTTTTATTTCTAAAACGTGTAGTCATCGTGATATTGAAATTCCTTTTAAAAAAAGTTGTTCCACGTTTTTTTTATCGTACTTGTACGTATGAAGTTCGGTTAACTTTGCTATAAAATGAGCGAATGTGTTTTGTACATCACAAGTAGAGTAAAAATTACGCCATAAAGTCATATCCACGAGTCTAATAAAATACAGAGTATTATAGTCCCGTGTAGAAATTTTAGTTGGAAAAAAGTACTGCCCCTGATCTGCTTCCCTTAGATAATATCAGGCTGTGTTTGGGTCTTCTAACACCATTAATCCTGGGTACCGCACAACCCACTTAATTAACGAGAAAAGCTATGATAATTTTTCTTGCTTTGTTCAATCGTATTTTTTTCGGCGAAAAATTTATATTAGGTTTTCTAGCATATCTCATTCAATTCTTCAGTCTTTCAGCGTTCGAATTTAAAAAAAACTCTCTACGACAAATAGTTCGTTACATAGCAGCTAAAAAAGTCGACAAGTAATAGGCCGGGGGGGGGGGCAAGATGGGGAAGGGAGGGTGGGGGAAATACGAGTTTTAGACGTTTTAGACCCTCGTATACGTGCTTTCAAATATTTAGGGGGGGGGGCACCTGCCCCCTCTACTTCCCCTTCTCCTCCCCCCTCTACTAACCCTTGTGTAGGTTCTTTGTCTCGTACAGATAGTGTAGGGTCCTAGGATTAAGCATTGTGATATTTGAAGCTCTTTTTAGGACGCATTTAACGATTCACTAGTAAATTAAGGATGTTCACGCGCAACAAGCCGCAAAGCTCAATTTGATTGGGATTCGCAAAAAACGGAGGGCAGATTACATTTCGTCAAGAATGAATTACATCGAAGTGCCGAAAGCGAAAAATTTCGAAAATAACAGTTCCAATAACTTCTAAACTTGCGCGTTGCTTTCTTATTCGTTCTATCTCGCGTCAAAAACTAACCATATGGTCATTTTCTTCTTTTTACTCAAAGCTACCACTATGAGTAAGTACAAATTGTCATGCGCAAAAAAATATATACTTCCGTTGCGTCCCAACGATGCAAACTTCAATACCGTCATTTATGCCTCGTATGCATTTTTTCGAGGTTCATTGAAAAGAAATTCATCAACCGACATTTGACTCAACTGGACCGCGCCAACCTCATTAAAAACGCAGGCAAATCGAAGTATCATTTTAAACGTATAGTATAGCGGCAAGGCAAAGAATGATCAAGATACGAACGAAGGCTCGGAAACGTGACCGTGACCGATTTCACCGAGCGACGGACAGACAGAACATTCGACCGAAATATTCCCGTTCTCGTGATACCCGACTGGCTAGACCTCTCTCTCTCTCTCTCTCTCTCTCTCTCTCTCTCTCTCTCTCTCCTCTCTTCTCTCTCACGTACTCTCGTAACGTCGAATTATTGTGTTAATTCCTGTGCGTGACCAGTCATTTTCATTAAGTATGTTGAGCGCACGCAGGCACGTCCAAAACATTGGTTAAATAAACATCGTCACGAATGCCTACGGTATCCATGATTTCAAGGTGAACAGAAAAATATTTTTTTGTCATGTCTTCAAAACATTATTTTGTAGCATCGCGCAAAAAAGAGCAAAATAAAAAATATATTGGTCGCGACGACTGAAATCATTTTTTTAAACAAGAATATAAATTTTTTCTTTTTAAATTACTTCCTCACGAATACGCGGAGAAAAAATGATGACGTCAAAAGGAAAGGCCATAGCCGGGTAAGTAGGGAAAAACTTCCCCTGCATTTTTTTCAGCCAAATTTGAAGTATACTCTGACGTATAGAAAAACAAATTTTCTGAAAATTTCATCCCTGTCAACGCAATGGTTTTAGAAAAATGAATATTTTTTTAATATAAAAAAAAATCCAGAAACGGTTCAGTGGATCGATTTGATTTTTTTTTTTACTTGTTACGATCAAACGGGTTACGAAATAAAATGATGGAACATCTTGCGAAAGATTAAAGTTTGAAAAAAAAATGTTCCTTGTTTTATTATTTTTTACTATCATCCACTTGGGGTACAATAACGAAAATTTTTTCATATAATCTTTGGGCACCTTATTAGATTATATAATTTTTTCAAAATGATCGGTTTGGTACGCTACAGTGAAAAAAATAAAAACAGACTTTATTGATATATTTTAGTTATATTTCTGTACTGATATATTTAATTATATATATACAATAGAAAACTGTTAGTTTAATTAAACAAACACTTTAATTAAACAAACTGACAGTTTAATTAAACAACAAAAATAAATCAAATCGATCCACTGAACCGTTTCCGGATTTTTTTTTTATATTTCAAAAAAATTCATTTTTCTAAAACCATTGCGTTGACGAGGATGAAATTTTCAGAATTTTTTTTTCTATACCTCAGAATATACTTCGAATTTCGCTGGAAAAAATGCGGTGGCAATTTTTCCCTACTTACCCGGCTATGGTGTTTATAATAAGAATACGAAGACTTGTTTAAGCGATTTTCAATATTTAAATCGTCCAAAGAAAATTTCAGCAATCAAAAGAAATTTATTTTCGTTGCATTCCAACGATGCAAACTTCAACGTCATAAAGAAACTGATCGTTTATAATCACATCCAGAAAAATGCACTTAGTACCGCGAATTCTTCTTACCTTCGTTAAGATAGAGAAAAAAGGCTTTGATAATAAATTTTTAGTATTGCAATTATTATTCAAGGCAATATGTTTCACGTAACGAAAATGCGCGGGACATATTGTCGTCCAGGATAATTTGCTGATTTTTTTTATCTGTTTGAAAATGACTGAAATATCTCGAGACACTCGCACACAATCGATAATCGCGTAATGTTGAAAAAAAAACGATTTTGTATCATCCTAGCAAGTGATGTCTTGTTCAGAAGGGTTGTAAACACGATTTTATTACAAATTCGGAAGACGTCGAAGGCATCGTTGAAATGCAACAAAAATGATTTTTTCTTCTCGCAAATTTCCCTTTGCAGATTTAAGTTACGAAAATCACGCGAACATTTTTTAGAATTCTCATTTAGCGATCTACAACAAGTTTGCAATATATGATTTCAGATAATGAGAATAAGAAATTCAAAAGAATTTTCGTTGCATTCCAACGTTGCCATCAACTGTTTAAAAAAAATATTTCCTATAAAGTGATATAGATAAAAATAATTTGAGAAAGAGTACCGATTCAACGTGAAATGCCCTACAGGTATGCACACGTGTATAGAAGTATGTACGTATAAAAAAAAGTGCTTAACATTGAGGCCTCGTTGATAGAATTAGTATGCGTTATGACCTTTCCTGTAACAACCGCCAACATGTATATCATACACGGGATACGCAGACGACGCCATGTTACACGATCTATTTTGGGTATGTGATTCTTCCGGTCGCTTGGTGGATCATACCAACTGTGACTCTGGATATTTTTGGCACTCACGCGTGTCGTCGCGACGCTCCTTCTCTCCATTTATATTTTTTTTCGTCTACGCCACGGAACCGTATAGAGGAGTTTAGGCCAGCCATCCGTCTAAAACTGAGTTTTGCTGTTTGAAATTCGGGCTGCGTGAAAATACGGAGAATTTTGCCATTGACCCTGACACTAGCCAAAAAATAATGATTCCGATCTTAATTAAGTTTCCGTCCGTTTATCTGATTGCCGGTGAGAAAGACTGTTGACGATGTCGAAGTTTGCATCGTTCGAATGCAACGTATTTTTCAAAATTCATTTGTACCGTTTGTTTTTTTGGAAACCAAAAGTTTTTGAATACCAACTGGGAAGTTGGAAAAAAGCTTAAAAAGTAAACGAAAAATTCGTTTGATATTAACGATGTAAACGTCACCGCAATTTGATTTGAGATCCATTAAGGGGTTTGACTACTTAATTAAATTGAAAGGAAAGGTTGAACATATGGTGCAGGAATCGCAGATTGAAGGGAATTTTATGATTACAACGCTGGAATAGCTAGTCAAATTTTAAACGCGTTTTTCTCGAAACTATGTTTTTCAAAACGGTGTACACGATTTGTCCATATCTAACGAATGTAATGACTTGAAATTTCGTACACTTATTCAGTGTAATAGCAGTTTAGTTTTGGCCGACGTTTTTCTTCTTAACCTTATTTTTTCATCAGTTATTAACAATCTCATTTTTCCTAGAAAAATCGAGAAAAAAATTAAAGTTTGTTTTATTTGAAACACGATAACAAAAAGCCTTGCTCAAATCTTGCCAATATTATCATTTAAAAAAAAAATGTTTCATTTCGGATCAATCGGGTGGTCAAAAGCAAGTACACCGTCGTTAAGCTCCTTATTTTCAAAGGTCCTTCACCAGATTGTTTATAACGTCTTTAATTATTAATATTTTTAGACGACATTTGTTACTAACCTTTTGCTTCGAAATTAATTTTTTTGAATGACTCCGATTTTCGGGTGGACATAGTAGCCTAACCCCTTAAGCTTGAAACGACTCGCGTACGTGTATGGTTTTGCCATCGTATATCGCGAAAATACAAAACTGTTGTATCGTCAAGCACGATTGTTTGATGAAAAATGCCTCAGCACGAGGCATTCTTTTAGCAGCGAAAAAGCGCGTTCAGTATCCGGTGTTTAGTTGGAACGAACGATGCAGAAAGGGCGGGAGAGAGAGAGAGAGAGAGAGAGAGAGAGAGAGAGAGAGAGAGAGAGAGAGAGAGAGAGAGAGAGAGAAGGGAATACATTCCTGCCCGAACTAGTCTCAAAAGACCGGAGATTAAATGCACGTAAAAATACGAAACCTCATAACTATATAAACTACGAGCTCAAGTTCAAGAAAAAAAAGATATGTATATCTAATTACGGAACAGCTATAGCATAGGAATAACGTTTTACGACTTCCCATGCCAGTAAAGATTTTCCCCCTTTGAAAAGAGACCGCGACCCGCGCGAATCCAGCAATTTAAAAGAACTTTTCAAATATATTGGCGTGGTGAAAAAAAAAGCGAATAACTCAAGCATTCACTTTTCATGCGTTTGTGCATGCATACCGGAAGCTTTTATAGCCCGCGTGATGATGTTGAAAGTTTGCATCGTTGGAATGCAACAGAAATGGATTATCTAGATCGCCCACATCTCTTTTTGTACGTGCGGGCTTTAAGAAATCACGCAAACGTTTTTGATGATTCTTATCAGAGATCTATAACCTAAATCTGTCAAAAGAGATTATGCATAATAGAAGGGGAAAAAATGAAAACTCTAGTCGCAATACATCTATGCAAGATTCGAAAGCATAGTACGCGATAAGTTGTAAACTCATTCTCTGACTAGTTTTCAAGACGGGTCTTTCTAATGTCTCGAAAATGTATATTTTTTTTTTCCATGTCAAAAGTGCATGGTGGGGATGTAGCAAAAAATTGTTAATCGTTCATTTTTCTTATTATTCAATTATTATTCAATTATATTTAATGATACATTCACTGGATTAATTTTTAATAATGTATTTTGATTGCTGTCCCAAACCTTTTTTCCGCCGATTTTGAATGTTGATCTCTGGTAAAGATAAAAAATCTTCGAGTAATTCTCGTAGTCAAAACATTACCTAACAGAATTTTGATCCCAATTGTACAAGAATTAAAATTGAAACGTTCGACATTAGTAGTTAGGGAGGCGGCTGTCATTTTGGTATATGATTTGTTCATGTTTCATATCGATAGGGATGAAAGTTCACATCAATACGAATCTATTTGGTCCAGTTAATTAAGGTCGTATGTCGCTGCGTTTTTGAGTTACAGCGCTTCAAAAAATGTAAAGAAAAAGGTGTACTAAATCATGTGTTCATGTCTGCCTCTAGGGCTGCTGTTAAGAATCCTTCTGAAAACGAAGAAAATCGAAGAGGCAGACGTACAAGGCTCTGCATTATCACGGGACGTAGTTGTAAAAATGTAAAAAAAGCTCTACCAAATAATTTGCTCATGGTTCTAGTTGCGTCCATTCGATTCATTAGGACTCCCCGAATAGAAAAAAAATGGTCAGACATTTTGGTCACTGATTTTGAGGTTTACAATTTTCTGAAGTTCACGCAGAATTAAGGTAAAGCGGGTATTTCGGCTGATTATTGTTATTATTAATAGTTTAAGTATTATTGTGGTTTAGTGTTTTTTTTTTTATTGAATCAAGCTTTTTTTTTATTATATCGAGTTTTTTAAATTATATATATACACACAATGTACACAATAATACATTATATGTCTATATATAGGCATACCCCAACTGTCTACGGAGTTATACCGTTCTCACCATACTCTCGTTTCTCTAACAAGGAACATCCCTCAGGTGACACCCTTCGATTTTGTTGAAATTTGGATATGTTATAAAGCACCGAAAAGTAAGCGATACGTATTTTTTTTTATCAGCGGAAAAATGGTTATAAGGGGTGAAACCACCCCTCGAAAAAAGGCATCTCTAGGGTGGTTCAACCCTTTTTTTTGCAATATCACTATAGTTGTTTTTTCATTGCTTCGGATTAGAAGAATTTTCGTTTTTGTTTTATTAAAGTCGGTGGACTCCTTGTGTGTGAAACTGCTATATTACGCCTAGAGATGCCTTTTTTCGAGGGGTGGTTTCACCCCTTAAAACCGTTTTCCCGCCGATAAAAAGAAATACGTATCGCTTCTTTTTCGGGGCTTTATAACATATCCAAATTTCAACAAAAACGAAGGGTGTCACCTGAGGGATGTTCCTTGTAAGGAAGACACACCGAAAAAGAAATACGAACAATCAACCGAGTTCATAAATAGAGTTACCAGCAATAGAAAAATAGTAATTATAATAGTTAATATGCATAGTGACATATATACCTGAATATAGTGGCGTATAAAAAGTAGACCAATAAAAGTGAAACAATGTAACAGAAGTAGTTGAGAGTCCATAGTAAATGAATCCAGTTCGACGTTGAACCGATATACTTAGACGACATTAAATAAATCTTTAGGCCCCTTAGACGACATTAAATGAATCTTCATTTGAGTAAATAATTTTATTTAAAATGAATAATTCCAATAGTGGAATGCATACGAAAAATGTGATTTCACAGAAAATCCAGTTAATTCAAAATTTAAAAAAATAAAATAGACGCATGCTTATTTGAAGCCGTTTCTTTGCAAATTGAAGCCGCAAATTTCTACTGAGAATACGTAAAAATATTTGAGTGATTTTCACGAACCAAAAAAAAACACAATGAAAGAGAATTATTTTTCGGTGTATTCCAACAATGCAAACGTGAATACAAATTTTCAATACGAAGACCCCAAAACCTGTGCAAATGAATCGCAAAACAAACGTCAACAAATATATATATTTGTACAATAGACAACTGTGCGATAAGTAAAACAAAAGGACTAAAATCGTGTCAGGTCACATTTCATAACAAGGTGCTAACATATTTTTTTTCGTAGCTTATACGAGAAGAAATACTGGTCATACACATTCGTACCGAAGTAGACGTAACAATTTTTCCCAGACGCGAGAACAAACTCGTGACGTTTTGTGTTTCAAACTAAGCACTTTTATAAATTAAATCCAGACGAGAATAGGACGGAGATGATCTTCGTGTGAGGAGTGCGAGAGTTTCGAGGTCGCCCACCGAGTGGGACTAGACGTCGTCCAGCGCTTACCACAGTCACTAAAGCATGCATATGCACGTGTCTCTATACACCCATGTAGGCACGTTCACATATGTGCGAATGCATACTGAAAGACACGCTTTTGTATGTGAACTCAGTCATGGTTTCTCGAGCGATGATTCATTTCTGAACCGGAGTTTGCAGTATGCTCGATAGGTATATGCACGAAACGCGTGTGTTGTTTGTGCATATATGTACCGATGTATATAGATATCACGCAATTATTCGGCTCTTCGTGTTGTTCGTCGTTGCGTCATTTGTTATCGCAATCCGTACTGAGAGAACGACTTCTATAGTGTCCGAAACAAGACGACGTTCACTGTGACCAGTTTTAGAAACTTTCGGATTAAAATCAAACGAAAAAACTGTATAAACGTAAAAAAAAATCTCTATAGGTTAACGACAAGTCCGAATAAAAATTCTTCGGTTTCTCACGTTGATTTGTATCTAGTAATAAATACGGAAAGACTGGTCTGGCTGTATAGTCGTCGCGAAAAGAAAGCACAAAGAAAAAAAAAGTTTTGCTAAACGTTTAGGAGGTTCTCAAGAGTCCAGGATTGGTTCAGTTGAGTCAAATGACGGTTTATCCATTTTTTTTTTCAACGAACCTCAGAAATTTCGTGCAAGGTACAGATTTATTCTGTAGTTGCCCAATTTTCCATAAAATATGAAAATACGAATGAGAAAAACTTTTGTGTTACTACCAACTTTAAAAAGTACAACTAAATTATAAGTTATAAGTATAAAAATGTTAAAATGTTATTAATGAAAAAGAATTTATTTTCGTTGCGTTCCAACGATGCAAACTTCAAGATCGTGCGTCAGCGAGTGTTTTGGTGCAACGCAGAAAAAAAAATTTGAGTCATTTATAACTATTCGTATCTATACTTGTCACGAGATTATTTATCGTTACCATTAATGAATATTAGGTGTCGCCCAAATACGGCAACTTCGCGAACATTGAGGTTGGCAGCAATGCTCTTCATTCGCCAGCTGACAAGGGGACAGTACGGCAGTCGGATTTTTGTCATTTTTCGTACTCATGGTACGTGAAGTTCAGAGCTCGAATATTAATATCCTACAGCAGTTCGACGCCATATTCAGAAATTTTCGAGAAAATTGACTTTGAAGTTTCCGAGCGCACGCTTATCCCACAAAGATGCAACGACATTCGAACCGGGCTCGTGGCGTACCCGGTAGCGCTCGAGTCTAGTAATCGCGGGGTCGCTGGTTCGAGTCTCACTTCGAAATTTTATTTTTTTTTTTCATTTTTTTTAATTCGCATACCTCCGTCATTTAAATATCCCGATAAATTTTCGTTGTATATAATCACATATTATTATATATAATTAATATAATATATCTATATATGTTTATATATGGACGTATTCCATATATAGTTATTTATGTACAAAATTCATTATAGTTATACATAATTATATATTTTCTCATATATGATCATATATTATTTATATATAACAATAGGTGATTATTTATAAAAAAATAAATAAATAATCCCGGGATAAAAATCATAAAATCTATGCTAATTCACATATATGTAATTATAATTGTCAATGATAAATGCAAGTCTTATTTTTGATTATCTCTTGCTTGAAATTGCGAAGTTTGTTTTCCGATCGATGTATTGAAAAAAAATTGCGAATGTAACAATGCAGCGTTTGTACGGTGTGCGAGATGCCGTGAAAATTACTGTTTTCCTTGTTTTTACGATGGTTATCACTCTGGCTCGTGTAACATTACACCTGATGTATAAAACAAACGAATACAGACCGAATAATAAAGTATTCAATTCCTTACCCGACGTTTTTCATTTTCATCCTAAAAATGTTGTTGGTTATAAATATCGATACTTGAAAATGGATGTTTATAATCAAGAGATAATTAAAAATATGGATTGCGTTTTTTCATTTAAAAAAAATGAAAAAAAAAAAAAAAAAAATTTCGAAGTGAGACTCGAACCAGCGACCCCGCGATTACTAGACTCGAGCGTTACCGGGTACGCCACGAGCCCGGTTCGAATATTGTTGCATCTTTGTGGGATAAGCGTGCGCTCGAAAACTTCAAAGTCAATTTTCTCGAAAATTTCTGAGTATGGCGTCGAACTGCTGTAGGATATTAATATTCGAGCTCTGAACTTCACGTACCATGAGTACGAAAAATTACAAAAATCCGACTGCCGTACTGTCCCCTTGTGACATTCGTAATCTTTCATCAAACCTTGATGGTTTAATATTGAATGTATATGGTTTACGATGGGCGAGGTGGGCTTTTTCAAAATGAATGTTTACAAGTTTTTAGTTTGCGTTAATCCATTGTTAAGGATGTTGAGTCCCTAAGAAACATGTTAATGTTAATTGTCCAATAAATAGCTTCTTAATCGTCATGAAATTTTTACACGACCTCCTGAATACTTCATGTAAAAACATACCAAATATTCAGAATTCCATCATCATTACTTCAACCTCCTTAAGGGTTGAAATAAAAAATGATAAGAAAATTCTGAAAATTTGTTATGTTTTTGTATGAAGTATTTAAGAGGTCGTGTTAAAATTCCACGACGATTAGGAAGCTCGTTATAAAAAAAATTAAAATTTTATTAAGAACTATTTTTAGACGAAAAAAAATGTATCAATAAACTTCGTTTTGTTTCCATCGTTTTCAGTATATTATAGATATTTAAAAATTGAGAGGTCAAAAAAAACTTATTGGAAAGTTACATCAGTTTCCATAAGACAACATTTAATTTGTGAATGTTAATTGTTCAATAACGAGCTTTCCAATTGTCGTGAAATTTTTACACGACCTCTGAAATATTTCATACAAAAACGTACCAAACTTTCAGAATTTTATTGTCATTTGCCGATTTGGGACTCAACATCCTTAAAATGGTTCACTTTGTTCAGATGGTAATAACGTCATGGTTTATCAACCCGTTTCGACGAAAAAAAAGCTCAAACTTGGCAAGGCCATGTATTAATTGTGCATCAAAACCCGAACTCGTCATCCCAATATTTTCATTGGAAAATACATTGAAAATCGATCGGTTTTTTTGGCCCTTTGTTCAGGAAGTTTGGGTTTTGGGAAAAACGTTTACTTAGAATTTTCATAATGATAATCACGACGATAACCATAATAACAGTAATAATAAAAATTATTGCGTTATTATAATGTTCTTATAATAATAAAAACCATAACGATGTGAACAAATTATCGCCTCGTTATTGAACAGTAATGATTGAAAAATGGAACAAAGTACGCGCACGGCTTTCCAAAATGTTACTATATCTAATGTAATGTGACATTACTCCGCAGATGTCCGTCCTCTTATATTCTTCGGCCGTACGTTATTGAGTTGATGAGAATTAATCCATTCCTTTGGCCGGAGGAAACATGACGGTAATTTAAAAAGTTTTTTCCAATAAGAAATTTGAATAATGGTGAGCGATGTACAAATGAAAAGCCATGGTGCTGTTTTCTCGAATAAGCAGACGGGCACAACCGACGCATCCATCGAACGACCCATATTTTCATGTCGCATGACACAAATCCCACTCTGGTGCAGTCGCACGCGTATCTTCTTATTGCCCGATAGTCGTTCGTCGTAGTCGTCTAACGGAGCGTCGAGTCCCGCCGTTATCTAAAATATTTGTGTAGAGTCGAACGGAAAGCTTCCAGACTATCACCTGAGATGTCTCCCTCGAGTTTTTTTTTTGGCGTATCGTTCGTTTCCTTTTTTTTTCATCTCATTTAACTCTGTTCCACCACGTGCGTGGACGTGTGTGTGCTTAGCCCACGTATCGTCAATTTATCATTGTCTCCGCGATTAAAACGTATCGTTTTGCGAATACAAACATCAACTGCACCTTTAACATTCAGCTCGTATCAACGTTCTCCTCTCGTATTCCGCACATCTTGCATTTCTTTTTAATCTCTCATTTTTATTCTCGTCCGTGTTAATGACGATTACGGTTAAGGTCCCGCCGAGTTTGAAATATTAAGCGATGTTTCAAGAACCACTGAGCTAAATTACAATATTTATGCGATAGGAAGAACATTGTTGTTATTATTCGTAGTATTGTTAATTTACAGTATTATTACATTTTTTTACGAGGGGGGGGGGGGGGGGGAATGCGTTAGGCACCATAGGAGAGACACACGTTCTTCCCCGTGTATCGGATTCTCCTCATGACCTACCGGCTAAAAACTTCCTCTGTTCTGTCTCCGTGACGCGGCAACACTTTAAGGAGTTTCGACACCAACATCGAAATGCTTGTAGACGATTGAAATTCACAGATAGACTAATTCAGAATGCACTAACTGTCCAATAATTGATCTGTTTTATCACATAGTTTCGGCGATCTTGAAAGTTCAAATTAAAGCTTTATCCATTTGGTGGTACACGTGGCACTTCGTAAACACCAGTTATAAGGCTGTAGGGGTTTAAATAATACTTCGATTTAAACTTTAAAAAATCTAATGTATTTGACAAAGTGCAATTATCTCATGGCATTGAAAGTGTAATCAGACATTGCGAGTAATAAAAAACAGGTACATGTACCGTCCATCCATCCATCCATCCATCCGTCCGTCCGTCCGTCCGTCCGTCCGTCCATCCATCCATCCATCCATCCATCCATCCATCCATCCATCCATCCATCCATCCATCCATCCATCCATCCATCCATCCATCCATCCATCCATCCATCCATCCATCCATCCATCCATCCATCCATCCATCCATCCATCCATCCATCCATCCATCCATCCATCCATCCATCCATCCATCCATCCATCCATCCATCCATCCATCCATCCATCCATCCATCCATCCATCCATCCATCCATCCATCCATCCATCCATCCATCCATCCATCCATCCATCCATCCATCCATCCATCCATCCATCCATCCATCCATCCATCCATCCATCCATCCATCCATCCATCCATCCATCCATCCATCCATCCATCCATCCATCCATCCATCCATCCATCCATCCATCCATCCATCCATCCATCCATCCATCCATCCATCCATCCATCCATCCATCCATCCATCCATCCATCCATCCATCCATCCATCCATCCATCCATCCATCCCGACCTCTCTGCCCTCCCTCTCTGTCATTCGGCATTTTTCAAGCAATCACAGATATTGAGCAGCTCCCCCCCCCCACTCTACTACAACACAGTGGCAGTGAAGTGGGGGTAGCGTTAGTTTCGTGTGCCATCCAACTAACTCAGACCCCTATACCCAGCTAGCCTCAACAAACATATGGTATTGAAGTTTGCATCGTTGAGATGCAACGAAAATATTTCTTTTTAGCCCATTTAGGCTACAAAAATTAGTGGAACATTTTTGAAGATCCTTATTAGGGTTCCGTAGCCTAAATTTGGTAGAAAGAGGTTTGGATAGCAATAAAAATGAAGATATTGAAAAATAAAGGCGAATTTTCGTTGCGTTCCAACGATGCAAACTTCAACATCATACAGATACATTTTTAAAAGCGTTTGCAATGCTAAAACTAAACAAACTGCGGTTAGGGTTAGGAATGTCGTGATAAATTAAGCGGTTTCTCCACTTGGTTCATTAATAGCCGTCGAACAAAGATGTGAATCTTAAGCTCAAACGGTTTGTTTTCGGACATTAACGAAATTTGTAGGTTAAACTTTATGAATGTTATATAGATAGAATAAATAAATACATTTAATTATAAAGTTCAAATGCTGTTATAATATGTACGTTTCAAACACCGACTTACTTTGAAATACCAGCCAGTTAATGCTTGACTTTGTCGAGTAGCTCACTGGGGCGAGCTCGTTAACGCGGTGTTGCCACATTTAACCCACAAGTTCCGTTAATGTCCGAGAACAAACTCTTCGAGGTCGACATTTACATCTTTGTTCGAGTATTATTAATGAACCAAGTGGAAAAAACGCTTCATTTTTTAACACGACATTCCTAACACTAAGCGCAGTTTGTTCAGTTTTTTAAAATTGTAATCGAAACATTATTTTAACCCCTACAGCCCTATAACTAGTGTGTAAGAAGTGCCACGTGTAATGTCAAATGGATGGAGGTTATTACGTGGTAATGGATGGAGGTATTACTTGAGTTCCGACCGAAAGTACGATGTATGGTTTCTTTACAGAGTTTGCATAGTGGGAATGCAACAAAAATTAATCATTTTCAATTGTCCAGATTTTTTTGGACCGGTCTAGGCTGTAATGGTCACTCAAACGTTCATGCGCATTCTCATTAGAAATTTACGACTTCAATTTACAAAAAAAGCTTTGGATCATGATCAAAATGAAGAAAGTCAACGAAAAATAAATTAATTTTTTTTTTTTAATCGCATTCCAACGATGCTTCAACGTCATGCTTTTTTTTTATATTCCAAGTTGATCAATGAGGACCTCATAAAAATGATTGCAAAGGGGGAAAAAAGTTCTTCATTTGATTTGAATCGGTGGACATTTTTATTTATTTATTTTGATCCATCGAAGTACATAAGAAGTATCGTTGTTGTTTCTCTTACAACATGACGTTGAAGCATGCAGCGTTGGAATGCAAACATAAAAATATTTTTTTTTTCAATTATCATCCAAATATATTTGTTTTCAATTTAATGTCTCGAATCTCTGATGAGGATACATAAAAATGGACATGTGATTTCCATAGCGTGAATGGACCAAAAAGAAATTTTATAAAATGGCAATAATTCATTGCTGTTGCGTTTCGACAATGAAAACTTCAAAATCATATTACTACGATAAAATGACTTTAGAATATTTGGTAAAATCTAATGTACAAATGATAGAAGGAAAAAGAAGATTACTCAAGCTGATAACGCTTTAATTAATCGAATGCCATTCTCCCGTCGAACAATATTTGTTTCTACTTGAGCGAATTCGATCATATTGATACTACGTGACTTCTGCCCGAAAATATGAGACTTTTTTATATGCCAAATTGATCGATGAAGGTTTCAGAAAAAATGGCTGTATAAGAAAAAATATCAATAACAATAACAAATTTGTTTTTTATGCGATTGAAATGAGCGGCAATATTTTTTCTTTAATTTATTAAGTCTAGGTCTTCTTCTTACAATCTTTCAATAAAACAAGCCAATTGTTTTCGACGTGACGCGAGCCGGAATCAATCAATCAGGTTTTGATGGTATCGAAGTTTTCATCGTTGGAATGCAATGAAAATTACGACGTTGAAGCCGAAATCTCTAATACGAATACGTAAAAACGTTTGAGTGATTTTCACAGCCTAAATCGCGCAAGTAAAATGTGTCCAATTGAAAAACAATTAATCTTCATTGCGTTTAAGCTACGCAAACTTCGACGTCGTAAAAAATTCTCTTTTACTTCTCCATTTTTAGTATAATTATAAATCGTTTCGTTTTTTGCAGATTTAAGCTGTAGATCTTTGATAGAAATCATTTTTAAAAACATTTCAGCAGTTTCCGTAGTCCGAATCCGCGAAAGAAGTTTCGGCAATTCAGAAAAAGTTAATTTACATTGCAATACAATGATGCAAACTTCAACGTGGTAAGTTAGTACTTCCATGTCAGTTCTGTAGTGCTTCCGTTTACATTATCTTAAATTCCACAATACAGCTCCTCTCTGCTACGTAATCAGTTGACGCTACGAATCGTCAGGCCGGAAAGAATCGAACGATTTTAATTCTGGCGCCTAGTCTGAGCGCCGGTTGACGCGTCTATAATAACCCGCAAGTTTCAACCGCTTGCAATAATCTTTGTGCAAATACACGGAACGAGCAAACATCCTCCGGTATTTGTGTAAATTCGAGCGTGCCTCTATTTGCTCTTTTCCTGTATACGTTTGTGATCAAGGTTTTCTGAATTCCTTATTTTCGGGGGCGTCGAGGGTAAATGATGGCAACTATTTTGTCACGATTTACGACACCGATTCAATGGAGAATTGTCGGCATTACAGGAAGAAAAGGCAGACCTATTGGTTATAAGAAGAACAAAATAAAACAATGTCATAAATAGTTTTGACGCCATCTCCCGTTTGAGGGGCTCGTGTTCTTCGATTAAACATGGCCCTGTGTAACTAATTTAGTTCTACGTCATACCTATACGAGCAACAAGAGTGCCGGGAGCGGCTGAACCCGCAGAAAAGATGACATTGATGTTTGCATTGTTGGAATGCAACGAACTCTCTAATTCTTTTATTTCCTCCTTTTCATTATTCAAAAAAATCTTTGTCCGCAAATTTCGATTATAGATCTCTAAATAAGTGAATTTGAACATTTTTGAGCGATTTTCGTAGTTGAGATTTGCCAATAAAAATTGGGGGCAATAAAAAAAACATTATGTTCGTTGCATTCCAACGATGCAAACTTTAAGTTTAAGTTAGTATGTCCACCGCAAAGCATCTCGGAAAATTTCATCTGCCGGTCGCCATGTTTCTGTTGTTTTTCTGGTGATTTTTTTCATGGGCTCGCGGAAAAAAAATCGGAATTTGAAATTTGGAAGATTTCCATTGCATCCGAAGCAAACTACCACTCCATCGGCAAGAAACGTACCTTGATAATTTTGTACTTCTTTTTGGTAGCTTGGTTGAGATCCTCGTGCACCTTGTCGAGCAACCAGAGCAGAAATTCCTGAGCGTCGTGCTGAAGATTACCCCTGTACTGGCTGCCGTACTTGTCGACGACGCTCTTGAACGCGGTGCTCATTTCCGGATCGTACTGGCAGCTCCATATAGCTTTGAGGAGGAGCGCGAGTTGCTCCGTTATTTCGCCCTTGGTGCCGTACTTCTTGGAATTGAGCTTGTTCCTCCTGGACAGGTCCATTTTGTAGGCGTCCAATACAAAGTACTCTGCGAGTATGTCCGTGTGCGAGAGGCACTGTAGAACGGCGTTCATGAAGCAGGTGTTGCCGTGATTTCTGAGGCCGATGACGCCGGGAACTCTATCTGGCGGTATGTGAGCGGGTCTCGGTGGCGGTACTCTAACGTCGTTGAGGCTGGAAGCGAGGTCGCTCCTAGTCGCGGTTTTGGACTGTACACCGACGTTCGACATGTGCTGTACCATTTTGTTGAAGAATTTCTTCCAGGAAGGGCGGCGGAAAACTTTTTTCTCGCTCTTTTCGCCCGTCAGGCTGGTTTGGGCATTGGGCGAAGTGGCGATCGGTCCGGAATTCATGTCGTTCTGTATGTTGGTGCGAGCGCTGTCCCTGATACTCGTATTGTTGTGCTCGGCGCGATTCCACTGTTTCGGGACTCGCCTCTTCGACATTCTCGTTGCTGCGCTCTGAAATGGATTTTTCGGCAGTGTAAAGGTGCGCTTTAGGGTTAAGGTGTCCCGCTCGTTCGTTCTCGTTGGGATACCAGCTCTCAGGAGATTCTGCGACTTCTTAACCTCATCTACGCCCAAATTGCCGTCAGAAACGGCTTTCATAACAGTCACCGGGGCTTCCTCGATGACGATGCTCATGGCCCGGCTTCCGGCTCGCGAACTCGCCACGAACTTTCGATTCTTACCCCAGGCCCGTCTATCCCGGACTCTGTTGGATGAAAACAATAAAACAAACACAGACGGGGCGACGGGCGCGTAAAACAACGCGCACGGAGTTTTGTCTCTCGTCGGGAAGATCGAAGAAACGAAATATACAAGTAAATAAAAGGCGACACGCGCGCACATGGGCTAGTTGGGACCCTCACATTACGCACGTTGGAAAACACTTTTTATTGCCTTTGGCTACCTCACTCGTTCACACTGTACGATGCGTTTTCTCACGACGCTATCCTCCCCATCGATTGTTTCAGTTCTAACGTGTACACGGCCACCCTATCCTTTGTTTTTCTCCCATCGCGAGTGGCATATTGCTCTGTTTCGGGATAACCGCGCTTTCACATCGTTGGGAAAAAGCGCAGGAGTGACGAACGTGTCATTACGAGACGGCGGCCATTTGCCTTTTGCCAAGGGCTCGGGGCTCGAGCCGCGATTACGAGAGCGAATCGGCCTGTGCGACTAACAGAGGCGGAAGGGTGGGGGGTGGGCGCAGTTTTGAGGAGAAATAAAAAAAAACGAAACGCTTCCACGCGGCTGTGGTTCGACGTGCACTACGAAAATGTGTCGCGCTGTTGCTGCAATGTCACGACGCTTCGACATCTGGTGGTTGGAAAAAGGAGCGCGTGGAACGGACTTATCGACGATCGGTATAATAGTACATTTTCAATTGTGTTTTGTTGACATTTTGGAGCTCTGTTTTCTTTATTGTTTTCACACGACGGAGGCGAAAGAGTGAGCTTTTGTGAGGTGACCGGTAAGCACGGAGAATACTGGGAAGGCGCAAATCAACTATCTTTCTCTCGCACTCATGGCAGCTCGGTCGGTACGACACGCATTGCGGTAACCAGGAGGGGACGGGTGGGCACGCTCCTGTATATAGAAATATATAGAATATAGCCAAAAGGTTAACCATTATCGAATAATAGTGTTTCTGGAAAACGCAGTGTTTTTTACCCACCTAGGTCGATGTAGTTCGTTAATAAATGGTACGTCAGCCTTAGAAGGTAGAGCGATGGTCATGAAGAAGAATCTCTTATTGGAAATTGATGATTGAATGCTGGAAGTTCAGTATGTTAAAAATGAGTATTGGCCTAAATTAAATAAACTTTTCCAAGTAGTTAAAAAAAATTGGAGCTAAAAAAATAGAAAGATAAGACTTTTATAATTGAGTACCTACTGAAAGTAAAGTTCAAAGACTGGTCACCGGATTACAGGATGATAAAGAATGAGTTGCTTCTTTTTTAAGGCATTGCAAGAGTTTGATGTTAATGTTAACTCGAAAGTGTGATTAAAGCTTTTTATTGTACCTGTTACGTGATTAGCGACCACCATGTAAATTTGATATGAAAAAAGATGATTGTGAACGAAATCACTTTTTTGTCAGCTCCCGCTCAGGCCGCCACCCAGTAAAAGGCCGGCTACGCCAATGCTGACACAATCTGTATGATACCTGATCGCAGTCGGTATGGTAGAACAATTATAGATACCCAAAAATCTCTGAAACGGTTCTACAGATCCCGTCGAAACTTTGCCAAGCGACGTCAAATAGATAGACGAACAGCTGTCTGCCCCTCAAATTTTCTGAATTTGAGAAAAAAAACGGAAATTGGCTTATTATCAGCTGATCTACGTTTTTTTCTTTCAAATTCAGAAAATTTGAGGGGAGACAGCTGTTCGTCTATCTATTTGATGCCGTTTGGAAAAGTTTCGGCGGGATCTGAAGAGCCGTTTCAGAGATTTTTGGGTATCTATAATTGTTCTACCATACCGACCGCGATCAGGTGTCATTCCGTCTTAATGTCCAATGAGTAATGGCAACGGAGGCCACTGTCGAAATCAGTTAGTCCGAGAGTTCAACAACCTATATAACGAAATATGATTACAGATTGGTCTTACCTATTGTTGGTACTTACTGTTAGCCTAAGGAACACCCAAGACAGTTATTGCATCTTATGATGATAATGATGAGTATGATAATGATGAGAGTAATAATGATAATGATGAGAATTACGGACATACATCCTTATCCATCGTCGGAATTGAGGGGAAGAGAACGAATATCTTAGATTGACATAATCTTATAGCGGTAATGGAGCATTCGTATGCTGCTGAATTCGGTCAGAGAGAATTTTTCTTTACCGACAGGTGAAAAATATGCAAATATGCAAAATTTGCACGAATGTCAACGAAAATTGCTGCACGACATCGAAAGCGATCGTGTGCATTTCGTTATTATGCTCAATACGGAATAATTAAGTTTTAGTTCAGGATACAATTAATAATATTGCAATAATCATTTGATGATGGATTTACAATTATGCGGAATAATAAACAATAATAATAGTGATACTGATTTCGGTTGTAGTTTTATTTCGATAAAAGTATAGTTATTTACTTTTGGGTTTTTACACAGTACCCCTCGCCCCCTCTCATACATATTCCTTTCCTTTTAGATTATTATACAACGCAATGTAATTAATTTTTCTTGCTTACATTTTTTGCTTCACTCGCTCAGCCATTCTCGCATACTGGCACAGTTTTTGCACCGGCCCTCGCTTCAATGCGCGCTCTATTTTCGTGGTTAAGGGGGGAGGTTTCCTTAGGTGTGGAAAAAAATGCTGATTTTGATGATTTCTTTTAAAAGGACAGATTCCTTCACCATTTTTGAGATTTAAGGTATATTTAATTACTACTTTTTGCTGTTATATGGTATTTTTATTATTATTATTAATCTCGAATAATGGCGAAGGTATGGCGCGGTCTTCTAAACGGGTTGCGGCGAATGTTGTCAGACGGCGTGACGCGTAGCGTCCGCGAGATTAATCCGAAAAAAACCAACGAACATTTTTCTGTCATTATCACTCATATGTAGAATATGAAACAAGCAAACGTGAGAAATGTTAAAAATCGATGAAATGGTACGCTTTGAAACAAAAATATTGAACTTCGCACAAAAAATTGCTACATGTTGCAATAAAATATACTTAACATTTTTTAAAAACATTTTGTATCATGGTTTTTGACCCATCTGCTATTCGATCACAATAAGGTTAGAAAGATTTATACCAAATTTCATCAGAATCGGTCGATTATTTTTCTAGCTATGCGTTACGCCAGTTTTGACAATGTAGTTTAGAAGATCGTGCCATGCCGCCACCATTTTATAAAGATTAATAAAAAAAGTACCATGTAACAGCTAAAAGTAGTAATGAAACATACCCTAAGTCTCAAAATGGTGAAGAAATCATGCCTCTAACCCTTCCTTGACGCACTTATATAGTATTTGGCCACGGCTTTGGCACACTCGGTCAATTTGACCTAGAGAGTACTTCATCCTCCTGCCCTTAAGGGGTAAGGCCACTGTAAATTTTTTGAAAAATCGATTTTTTTTTATTGGCTTAAAAAATAGTTTAAACCCTCTAGAATAAGAAAAAAAAGGTCCTGTGCGAAAAAAAATTTGTTGTCCTTAGGAAATGAAGGTCGCCGCCAAGCGTGTCAAAACTTGCTCCGAAACGACTGCAATTATATCGGAGATGGCGATTCCAAAACTTTCAAAGGCATCGTGGATTCGAAGCCTTATGAAAATGTTGATGTTAAAAAAAAAGAGTGCATAGATCACGTGCAAAAAAGAATGGGCACTCGATTGAGAAACTTAAAAAAAGGAACAAAAGGTCTCGGGGGAAGAGGAAAACTCACTGCCAAATTGATTGACGAACTAAGCATTTATTACGGCTTAGCAATCCGTCGAAATTCCGATTCCATCAAAAATATGAAAAATGAGATCTGGGCAACCCTTTTTCACAAAATGTCAACGGATGAAAAGCCTCAGCACGAAAAATGTTCGGAGAATTGGTGCAGTTGGAAGAAAGCGAAAGCAGAAAATGCCTTGGATGCGTATCATCACAATCAGCCAATGAGTGAGGAGGTTTATCAAGCCATCAAACCCATCTACATGGAATTGAGCCGGGACGAGTTGCTGGAGCGTTGCTTGGGGGCCTATACTCAAAACAATAACGAAAGTTTCAACGCTACCGTTTGGAGTTTGGCCCCCAAATCATCCTCAAGCGGAAAAACTGTACTAGATATTGCGACGGATATCGCTGTTTGCATATTCAATGGCGGCCTTACCAACGTCTTGCAAATATTCAAGATGTTGGAGGTGGAAATTGGTGTACAGTTATATAATTTCTGCATCGAAGCCGACGCCAAACGCATCACGCACGCGGAGACATCTCTGAGCGACGCGGCCAAAAGTGCGCGCGCGCTCCAAAAATCAACCAGGAAAGACGAAGAAGACGAAAATTTGGCTATCGAAGGACAAATGTATGGTGCTGGGATTGCAGACTAACGGTAAAAATTTTTTTTAACTTCTTTTTTTAATTTTTTCCAATAAAAAACTATTCGCAAAACTTTAAACGCGTTTTTCTCGAAACATGGTTTTTCAAAATGGCACGCAGCATAACTTGAACAATTTTCATTTTTTTTACTTGAAATTTTAACCAGATGTGAACATTTACATTATCTTGAGAATGTCGATCGGAATTTTCAAGGACTTTATTTATTGATTTTTTATTAACAAAAAACTTGCCGTTTTTTTCGTCAAAAATCAATTTTTTTTTCAAACGCACGCCAAATCCACAAAAATTGATACTTTTTAAAATCCGATCGACATTCTCTAGCTATAGCCCTCTAGATTAATGGTTTTTTTTTTGTTCTAGATTCAAAAGTGCACCAGTGGTGCTGCGTGCCGCGGAGCCCTGGAAGCAAAACATGTCCCGGGAAGATAGCTGTGGAACCGCCATTTTGTTTTTTTTTTACTGTAAAAAAATTTTATAATAAAGTTTAATGTATGCCCGATAACACCATTAAAAGTTTTTTTTCAAATACCTTCAATTTCGGGAGCAAAAAATTAGTGAAAAAACCTTTTTTTTTGGGCCGTTACAGTGGCCTTACTCCTTAACAACGCTTGAGTCGGTTTTTATTGAAAAAAATCCGGCATATACTTTAAACATTTGTTAATATGTCTGCATAATTAAAACCCGGAAAATATAAAATTGAAGCGTCGCGATAAATTATTGAAAACTTTCAATTTTGGGCAAGTGAGCATTTAATTTCAAATTCGTTCGGGACAAAATGAGCCAGTGTGTCAAGGAAGGGTTAAAAAAATCATGAAACCAGCAAATTATTATCTCGCCTAAAGGTATCTCCCCCTTATGTTTTCACTGCACTACGATTCACTCCCTACCATCAAATTTTCAACCACTTATTTTTCACTTATTGCTTCGGTTATTTCTCCGTATTTACATATACGACCGAATGACTTTATTCGATTCAACAAATCGACGAGTGTCGAAGAAATTTCGTGGTCAAAAAATCGTGCGGAAATTCGGCCGAATATTATAAGATCTCAAGATTGAGTTGACAGATCGAAAAATGACCCAAACGAAATCGATAGGACAAAATCATATTTCATTGGTAAAATGTCATTAGATTTTCGATTCGTCGCCGCGTTTTCGCGTAATGTCGATTCAAAGTTAAAAAGTCTTCGGCTAATGCCCATCTGACTGTATAAAGAGTCGCGGCGTGTTCGTCAGTGTCAGTGGTGCTCAGTGGTGTCGATTATTTTCTTTTCCTCCCAATATTCTTCTGTTCCTAACCTCCCCTTCCTGTCTTCGTACCCGCTTCAGTACGTTGAATTCTCTATTTTACACCAGTCGCCTACTCGGTCGGTATTTCTTGGTCATTCACTCTTTCGCTAGCTCGCTCTAGTGCCAGCTCTACTCCTTACGTATACCCGTTTCTTATTAGTTTTTACCATATTTGCCCATTCCCCGTTTCTTCCATGGCTAATTTCTGCTCCTTTCCCCATTTTGGTGAATTTCCGTTGGTAATGTATCTCGCTTACTCCCTCAGGAAAATCTTTGGCCACCTGTAGTTTTCCATCTTCATTACTTCACCCATGTATCTCGCGGTCCGCTTCCACATTTCTATACCTATTACCCAGCAGTCTGCTTCCACCCTCCAAATGTAGTTTGGCGTGTTTTCCTTTACCCCTCATCGCCATCTTGGTGTATTTATCCTGCAGTCTTTCTATCCCCCTTTTTTCTGCCCATATCTCGAACGGGTGAAACATGTCACTTTTCGCTGACGAATTCACGAGGTAGAGTCTTCTTTATAATAATTTCGGTCTCATAATAACTCTCATTGATGATGACATATATCAAGAAATGCTATATTCATGAAAGGCTGTGGATGCTACCTTTGTGGATGCTGGTTTCTATATTATTATATAGAAACCAGCATCCACAAAGGTAGCATCCACAGCCTTTCATGAATATAGCATTTCTTATTATTATATAGAAACCAGCATCCACAAAGGTAGCATCCACAGCCTTTCGTGAATATAGCATTTCTTGATATATGTCATCATCAATGAGAGTTATTATGAGACCGAAATTATTCATCATCAATGTCATCATCAATGAGAGTTATTATGAGACCGAAATTTTCGTAATTGTAATTATGAATCCACTTAATAAAGTGGATTCATAATTACAATTACGAATACTTACAATTTGTCTTGATAACAACGAAGTAATTTATTGCTAATAAATATTTCCATCGAAATGTTGAATAAGTTCTCGCTGTTTTTTCGGTAAAATTAATGCTCTACTTTAAAAAATCATTCCTAATGCTTTCAAACGTTTAGTTCAGTAAAAGAAACGAAAACCCAGCACTTTTAGCATAGAATTAGAATGTTTTACTGTAGCTAGACGCTTACATACTGAAAGTAACCGCAATGAAATTTTGCCCCTCAACTCGCCCCCAACCCTACGAAAACGGGATCGAAAACTTAAAAGTCGCCGTATATCGATAGTTAGTAGCCCGATCAAAAAATGGTTCAAACAAAAGTTGTTTGGAATATTAAAATACTGATAAAGTTATGTGATGTCCAACCCCCGTTCTTTGAAAATAGCGGCACAAAAACGATTAGAAAATTCGAGGTTGATGCGTGTGCGAGCGGAGTAAACATATCGGTTCGTCCTTGTCTGGGTCAGTGCTCTCGCGTTTTAGTGCCGCTATTTTCAAAAATAGGGAATCGGACGTTAAATAACTTTATACGTGTTTTATTATTCCAAATAACTTTTGTTTGAAACATTTCTTAATCGGGCTATTAATTATCGAGATACGGCGATTTATAATTTTTCAACCCCTATTTCTTAGGGTTGGGGCGAGTTGAGGGGGAATCTTTTAATTGGGGTCACTTTCAGTATGCAGCCATCTAGCTCCAGTCAAAAATTCTAACTGTACCCTAAAAGTGCTGGGTTTTTAGCTCTTTTGCTGGATTATGTTGTGTGATCGACTTTTAATGATCGTGCGAGTTCAGCTAACGCCTGGCATGAGTCTTTATGAAGTAATGCCTCCAATTCAACACATCAAGATCAATATTTTTGAAGCGTCTAAACCAGTCTGCATGTTGTTTCCGACACAGCATGGTCGCCGTAAGTCCCAACAAGAATACTGTGTGCTTCAGCTGCAGACTTTTTTAAAAATAAAGTAGTGCTGTAAAATTCCCCGCAAGTACTGTTTTTTTGGCACGAAATTTGACATGTTTAACGCTATGAAAAAAAAGTTGTTTACTTTTCGGCGAAATGACATACACTGAATTTCAAGCTTGCTCATATTACTTCTTTGAGCTACCCCGTGAAAGAATTCAGCCAGGGCTTTGGCTAGGCCCCGGTTACTTTTCCCTTACATTGCAAGGGTCCTAACATGACACCCGACCAGGCCCCTTGGAGGCCGGTCACACTTTGTCGACGAGGGCCCAAAGAGGCTTATGAATCAAGGCCCATATGGTTGCCTCAACAGAACCCGATCGAAGCCATGAAGCAATCCTATTTATTTATATTGTATGCCCTGTAAGAACCACTGCCCTGATGAATCCCGTTTGGGCCCTTTATCATTTTCGTCGCTACGACCTTTTTTGAACAAATTTCGCAACCCTGTCATTTTCTTGTCGGAGGCTAGTCCGATTGTGGTGTGGAAAACCCCAGTAGGGAATCCATATTCAAACCCTCATGGGCCCCGAATTTTGTTATGGCTGCCCTCCTAATTTCTTTCACGCGACCATCTTAAACTATATGCATGCAGTACTGGTAACGCCATTTGTTGGAAAACGGCGATATCTTATCCGAGAACTCAGCGTCCTAATCCATTTGCGTTAAGTCCAACCAGTTCGTGTGAAATTGCACAATTTTTACGATTTTCTTCGAACATTATTTTGTACGATGAAATTCAAGGATTTTTCATGGATCCCCAGTTGATAGAATGACAATTCTGTTCCGCGGCGTTTCTTCTACATATTTTCAAGCATCTTTACAAATTGATGACAAGATTTTGTAACTAAATGACACTGCTGAAGCTGGACGAAGCAAGTCACCGTTTTATAATAGTGACCTGTGGCTGGCTACATCGTGAATTCTTCATCGAATTACATGGAACACGAAGAGGATTTTGTAGATATTGAAGACTTTTTCCGAAAACTATTATTTTTGACAATATTTTTGAACCAAATGCCTTTTTTTTATCAATCATTCACCATTTGATCGAAAATTGATTTTTTTTCCATTTTTGTAAGTATTTCGAAGGAGAATCTTACCTAGAACTAGAATTATTTAGAATTTTCGTTGCAGGTAGAAAATTGAAGAACTCTTGCCGGCCGCAGAACACTGTCAGGTACTGACGCCGTTTTTTTTTTTCACAATAATTATCGAAAACGTTATACTTCTTCAAGCTGGTAGTAATCCAAAAGTCTTTCTTATTCACGTAACAAAAATATAAAAATAAATAATTTAGCTCTTCAATTATATATTTTATGATAAATTAGGATCTACAGAATAAGTCTTTACCTCGTATGCATTTTTTGAAGTTCATTGAAAAAGAATTCATAGACCGTCATTTGACTCAACCGGACCGCTCCAACCTCCTTAACAAGAATTTCAACACGTTTGTATCACTAAATAAGTGGAGAGATTGACAGTGAACAATAATATCGTTTAGTATTATTAATCGAGTTTTGGTTATCAACCCTCCAAGTTCAAGGCTCAGATCCCGGTGAGAAAAGTCTGTGCCTTGAAATTCTATTTGAAATACTAATGTTTTAGCAAGAAGTCCAATGGCGTCAAATCGCACGATCCTGGTGTCAAATTTACATCGCCGTTTTGTGAGATCACACGACCATGAATTTTTTTCTGCAATAACTGCTTGGCTTCGCCGGCAGTGCGGACTTTTCGGACCGTCTTTGCAAAATGTTCACTATTTTCATAGTGAATTTTCACAACTTCTATGAGTTACTCGATCGAGTAGTTTTCCATGACGATTCCTCACTGATTCCTGATGTCAGTTGTCAAAGATTAGAACTTTATTTTAGTCACAAAAAAAGGCGTGCAATTTAAAATGTCAGTTTATTTTGAGACACCCTTCAGCATTCTGATCCATTCCGTTGTTATCTTGCCCCCCTGTTGTTCCACCCATCGATAAAATTGCTTTGTCGCGTCGTCTTCAATTTGTGATTTTGTCTCCTCACATGTCTCTATGTGCGGCAGTGTTGCCTTTTTTCTACTGCACACGCTACATTCTCGTATTCCTGAAATCCTCAGTCTTCTTCCCCATACTTCTACACCTAATGTCTCTCTCCATAGTTCCTTTTCATCAGTTCCTCTCCCATCTCTACCTCCTTCTTCCTGTCTTTATATTCAATGCATTCAATGCCTTCAATGCCTGACCTCTCAATTGTCTCCTGTTTCCGCTGTGATTCCTGGTCTGTTATTTTTGGCACTGCCCTTCCTGTCTTCATCGCCCATTCCTCCTCGTTAACGTAAAATGGGGTTACTTTGAACAGGTTTTGGGAGTTTTTTTGTAGGTAACTTTTTTAACAGTCTAAATTCCAACTTGATTTTCTCTGAAAGAACGATGTGCGTTTTGGCTATTAAATGTATAAGAAAGTCAAGCCCCACCCACAATTTTTTTTAAGTGCCAAAGTAATCTCGATTGTGGGGTTCTTTGGCAAGGCAGGGAAATGCAGCTTATGTCAAACATTGAGGGTTACTTTGACATCATTTTATACTATATAACGTTTTACATAGAATTAAATGAAAAGCAACAATTCTTTACCATCAAGTTGTCATCTTTATTAAGGAAACATTTTATCTAAAAGTATCAAGTACCTAGGGTACTATTTTAGGCACACAATCAGTTTACAATTATCATTGAGATCAAAATCAACTTGAGCAACATTACAACCAATGGTAAATATTCGGAAGTGGGGCTCCTGCTAGAATTAGGCTAATTTTCTTTAAGGGTACGAACAATCCCAACAACCCTAAACAACCTCAAACAAACCCAAACAACGTCAGAAAACTCCAAACAACCTCAAACAACCTCAAACAAAGCCAAACAAAAATTTGCCTGATTCTAGCAGAAGCCCCACTTCCGAATATTTACTCAACCAATTTTAGCAACATTATAATAAACTTGAACAACAAATTTGAGCAACGGTAGAGAAAAAGTTAAAAAATAATTAGTCTGTGGCCGCTCGCACCACCTGTTAAAGTAGCCGCAAAAACTGTCAAAGTTACCCTCAATATCAATTTAAGCCCGTTTCACGGTATTCCTCCTTACTACGTCTCCTATCTGTCCCTCTCCTTATTATTTTAACTTTTCGACCGGCATTTGTGGGACATCCGGAATGAAAATATCCTTTCGCGATTCCGTACACAAATTTTTTGGGGAGTCCCAACATGCACTCACATTTCTATAGGGGCTTTGTTAGGTATATTGCACGTAGGAAGTCTTCATTGGGATCCGATTGGACTCTGCACTGTTCCCCGATGAAAGCTGTTTGCAAATTTTTACCACGTTTGAGTCGAAAATATATGAAAAGTTACGAGAAAAAGCATATTGAAACATAACCTGCATGCTTCGCGAGAGTGTACGTGTGTGGTGATATTATGTCAATGTGCAGTGAAATAAATAACCAACGATTATTATAGTGGATTTTCAACGATGTGGTTCAAATGTATTTTTGAGATATACTTTTTCAAGATGAGGTTCATAATTTTTCAAGATCCACTCGTTTTTTTCATCTATATGTTTCGTTTAAAAAATTCAAAGTACAGAGTGCGTTGGGATCCATGAAGAACCCTATCGAATTCTGTCCGATAATCTTAGAATCGTTTAAGATCCAAATTGAATTTTCCTGGGAATCCCGATTAGAATCCAATGACGTTTTAGTATAGGAATCCAATGCGATAACCCATGGATCCCAACCCATTGGAAATCCAATTGGATTCCTACGACAATTTCGGCACGGGTCGCTCATTCAAGTATCGGGCCGGGGCAATGGGGCTTGAGAGATCATAACGGGTTAAAAAAAATAGCCGATCGTCGTGATTGTCTTTTTCGATGGTTAAAATACGCTAAACAGGCTGATTTTTATATGTCAAATCAAAGCACTCGTGAAGAACAGAAAATAGACTTTTAAACGTTTAGTTTTATTTTATTAATATTGTTTTTAACGGTTGAAATTGTCTTCGTAAAGAAAGAATCTTCACGGTGTATACGGCTGTGGCCGCGAATATTATCTGAAACAAAATTTGCAAAAAGATTATTAATCAGTATGGAAGCAGCTATCTTGATATGGAGGTTTAAAAAAAATCGAAATTGACAAAATGGCGGTAGTTTGAAAAGAGTATCGAATTTAGTATACTTCTCGACAGTTTTTTGTTAAAAAAAAATGAAAATTAAACAAAAACTTCCATAATAAGATAAAGAATGGCGTAAAAAATGTTGTGTCAAAATTTGAGACGAATAGCTTGAAAATTCGCACGCAGCTGGTCGAATCGCTTTTTTTTGAGAAAGGCTCTAGCAGCCGGAATAATTCGAATTTGGTCTCAAAAATTGAACAGCATGTTTATAACCGTCTATACTATTGGATAAATAAAAAAAATCGATGTTTTGAAAATGTTACACTGTGATAATCCCTCAACGTGGAAGATGGCAGAAGCTGCGTATCAATCGCTCATCCACCACTGTCGGTTGATCATTTCGAGTTAATTATTGATTAATCAGTAGAGGATTATTTTATCCCTCAACGACAACTTTTTCATTTGCAAACTGTTATCTCGCCTTTCTTTTTACGAAAATTATGATGGGTATTGTATTTGATCCATGAGTCAATTAGCATCATTCTACCGCAATAAAGTATCTAATTGCCCGGGAATAATGGGAGTAACCTTTCATAGCGTGAAAGGCTGGAAATCGTTGATCGCCGCGCTTTACGCCACACGTAGAGCATGCATATTTGAGAATGCTCAGCAACACTGTGTTTGCCAGTCAGGTATAATTACGTGATCCCGGTTAGTAAATCACTCGTGATATTTTAACGAGTTGGACCAATTAGATTGCATCGATTTTGCATTATAAATACTGCAAAGCTCGATCTATACTTTTTTACTCTTCGGACTTTGATTTGCTGCGAGAATGAATTCGTGATCGATCACCATTGATATCCTCGCTCTTCTCACACAAGTCATTTTCTCTTCGAGTTGAAAAATTAGTCGAAGCAAAGTCGAATATTTTTTCGAAAGTATCTATGGCCGATTTTATCGATCGAATTCTCACTCAATCGATAAAATCGGCCAAAAGGCTACAGAACGGATAATTCGGAGTCGAGATCGTTATAAATGCTGCATACACATAATTTACGAGTTGCTGAGCAGCCATATTTCTTCTTGCATTCCACACTGTATCGCAATTGCTTTACTTTACGCTGACGGTTCAGTTACGAGTCAGCCTTTGACGTTTGGTGGTAAAAGAGTCCTCAAAAAGAAATTCGAACGATCGGACGTGGAAACAAAAAGGAAAACAGAGGACATGATCGAGAGAAGATTTTCGTTGCCGATCTCTTTGTTGGTTACGACACTTGTTATTTTTCCGGAATTTTCTTCCTCCACTTGGAATTTCTCGAGTGTAGATTTACCGAACGACGTACCGATATGGAAATTCTCTTTCTGGAGGAATCGTGCTTTTCTTGCGATACCGCATTTTTCGAGACACGATAACCGTACAAATCGCGAACTAACGCTAGTCGAGGCTTGCTGGCCAGAGCCGACGAGCCATCGGAGCAACTTTGTGACGACGTTTCCCGATAACGATGTTCGAGTCTTTCCAAGATCATCTATCGACGGGAGCGAGTGCGGCGGGCTTGTGTCCGTTGTTGGATTGGATGTCGAGTCGCGCGGAAGACTTTGGATCTTGGACTCCTCTGAGGAAACCAATTGTCCGGCAAAAATCGTAGTTTACGATTTGAGGCGCAACGATCTTGAGGTAAGACTAAAAGTGAAAATTAACAATTTGCTGAACGCGCACAAGAGCTAAAGATTGGGGTAGAATATCCATGAGTCGAATATCCATAAGTGCCAATATCCATAAGTGAATATCCATAAGTCGAATGTCCATAAATGAATATCCATAAGTCGAATATCCATAAGTGAGTATAGAGTAGAAATGAGTGCGAGAAATGGCGAGAGGTAGAGGCAAAGTGAGTATAGAGGGTGAGTATAGGGTAGAAATGAGCGCCAAAAACAAACCCAAACAAACAAACAAACTCATTTCTACTCTACACTCACTTATGGCTATTCGACTAGTGGATATTCAACTAATGGATATTCGACTAATGGATATTCGACTTATGAATATTGAAACTTATGGATATTCGTACTTATGGATATTCGACTTATGGACTTATTCATACTTATGGATATTCGTACTTATAGATATTCGACTTATGGATATTCATACTTATGGATATTCGACTTATGAATAGTCGGCTTATGGATATTCGACTTATGGATATTCATACTTATGGATATTCGTACTTAAGGATATTTAACTTATCGATATTTGACTCATGGATATTCGACTAATGGATATACTACTAATGGATATTCGACTAATGGATATTCGACTCATGGATATTCGACTTATGAATATTCATACTTATAGATATTCATACTTATGGACTTATTCATATTTATGGATATTCGTACATATAGATATTCGACTTATGGATATTCGACCTTATGGATATTCGATTTATGGATATTCGCATTTATGGATATTCGTACTTATGGATATTCGACTTATGGATAGTCGACTTATGGATATTCGACTTATGGATATTCATACTTATGGATATTTGACTTATGGATATTCGACTTATTGATATTCAATTTATGAATATTCGACGACAGTGGAGCTAAAAGCCATTCTAGGGGGACTAAAACAGTAGGGACTGTTCAATTTTTATTTTCACAATCGACTTTGTTATTTGAATTGATAAGAAAAACGACACTACATTTGTTTGGCGAACGGTAAATATCCGGTGATTTTTTGTTTACTGGATAATTGTGTATTTGGAGATTTATTCAAATTTCAATCAATTAAAGGGGGAGATACCTTTAGGTGAGGGAAAAATTGACTATTTACATGATTTTTTTTCAAAGGAAAGAGTTTTAAAAATTTTCAAAGGAAAGAGTTTTAAAAATGGCGGAGGTATGGCACGGCCTTTTAAGCGGGTAGTGGCGAATGTTTTCAGACGACGTGATACGTAGCGTCGGCGGGATTGAACTGAAAAAACAACCAATGGAGATTTTTCTTTCGTTAACACCCATACGCAGAATATGAACCAAGAAAAAGTAAGAAATGTTGAAAATCGATGAAATGGTACCCTTCGAAACAAAAAGATTGAACTTTCTGAAAAAAATGGCCACATTTTACAATAAAAAACTGCGTTTTATTTTTATTTTCAAGAACATTGAGGTTCATGTTTTAGACAATAAGGTTAGAAGAATTTATACCGACTTTCATTAGAATCGGTCCATTCGTTTTCTAACTATCCGTCCCGCTAGTTTTGAAAACGCAGGCTAGAAGACGGCGCCATACCACGACCCTTTTTAAAGACTAATAAACAATTAAAAATACCATGTAACAGCCAAAAGTAGTTACATAACATACCCGTAGTCTAAAAAATGATAAAGAAATCTTTCCTTTGTAAAAAGATGATGAAAAGCAGCCAATTCTTTACTCGCTTAAAGGTGCTCTCCCCCCTCCCCCTAATGATCGAGACTATAAATCCTTTTATTATTCGCATGAATAAAATAGTCATAACTTTCAAGGTTTAAACAATTGTTTAGATCTCGAAGGAGTGTATTTTGTATATGCATATTGTCGACATTTTTCCATTGAGTCGGATTTTCAGTCATTGATTAGATAAAACGTTTTCAATGAAAGTGAATTTTTAATGAAGAAATTGAAAGGTAATCGCCTGCCATATAGGGCCAAATTGATTAATTAAAAATACATTTAGTTACCTCTTATTGTGCTCTATTAATGAATACTTCTATCATTTTAGTTACTTGTGTACATGTCTCATTGCAGGTAGCACGGGCCGACCTGCACGGTATACCGAAAAATAATTTGAGAACTCTCGTAATAGATTCTCTATTCGGAATTTCGGGTCCAAGAGCATACATCGGTGATCCCGGAGATGAATCAATAATCGTCTATAGCTTATGTAAACGATAAAAAAATAATACCACACCCACATCATTTTTAAATAAATATCTCGAGTGTATGAAACTTCTCTGCAGTTAAAAACAGGTGGTGGAGGCTGCGGCTGGTTAACGCCTACGGAATACCGAGTTGCATCGTTACAGAAATAGCGATTTCGCGAAAAAGTTCATTGCTGTATCTGACGGATTCTCGATCTCAAGATCTTTTCAGCCTCGATCTCGACGAATTGCGAAATGACGAGGGACCATCGGTCGTTTTGGACAATGTAAGATGGCCGCTTTATTTTTTATTAACGTTTATTAAGTAAGGCTTTTTAGTTAAGGAAATTAACGATAATGAATGTAGTAGAATGAATGATTTTCTTAAGGAAAAAACTTTTAAATTAGTAAGTCCAACTCATGAAAAGTGTAATTATATACACTTTATTCTTAAATATTTATCTACTTTACTGCGATAATAGCACACTTCAAAATGAATTTACTCACATGAAAAAAAATGGAGAAATATTATAATTTTAATAGAATTTTAAGATTTTCGTGATTTAAACACCAAAAAAATGTTCATCGTGTCTGAAAAACAATTAGAGGCCCGCTGCTTCATCGTGTCCCCAGGGCCTCTACACCTTTAAATTGGGTCCTGTAACGAACTGTTGTTTAAATTTCGCAAAGATCGCGTGATGGGAGGAAAAATGATGGTGAAGACAAACCATTGGACACTAATTGATAAGTGGGTTTGAAAAAAAAGGAGGTTGAACAATTTCAATGCGAAGAAAAATTATGCATTTGTCAAATATACCAAGTGGATGTTAATGCGTTTCCTTTGAATTTAAGGATGTTGAGTCCCAAATCGCAAATGATGATAAAATTCTGAAAATTTGGTATGTTTTTGTATGAAGTATTTCAGAGGTCGTGTAAAAATTTCACAATTAGGAAGCTCGTTATTGAACAATTAAGATTCACAAATTGAATGTTGTTTTATGGAAACTGATGTAACTTTGCAATAAGTTTTTTTTTTGACCTCTCAATTTTATAATATCTACAATATACTGAAAGCAACGGAAACAAAACGAAGTTTATTGATAAATTTTTTTTTATTCCTTTTAAAAATTGTTCTTAACAAAATGTTGATTTTTTAATAACGAGCTTCCTAATCGTCGTGAAATTTTAACACGACCTCTTAAATACTTCATACAAAAACATACCAACTTTTCAGAATTTTCTTATCATTTTTTATTTCCAACCCTTAGGGAGGGAGGTTGAAGTAATGATGATAAAATTCTGAAAATTTGGTATGTTTTTACATGAAGTATTTCGGAAGTCGTGTAAAAATTTCATGACGATTAAGAAGCTGTTTATTGAACAATTAACATTAACATGTTTCATAGGGACTCAACATCCTTAAGTAGCAATACATTTATGGAAGTTTTAACTAGAGTTCGTCACAGAGCCCAATTTAAACTTGTGGAGGCCCTCGGGCGACGATGAAGTGGCCCTAACTGTTTCTCAGACTAGACAACCATTTGCTTTTATGGTGTTTAAATGATTTAAATGTTAATATTCGACCACAATTATAATATTTTTCAATTTTTTTTTCATGTGAGCAAATTCATTTTCGAAGTGTGCTATTACTGTAATAAAGTAGCTAATTATCTAACGATAAAGTGGATATTGCACTATACATGAGTTGGACTTACTAATTAAACAATTTTTTTTTCACTTGTGGAATTAGAAACTAAACAATTTTTAGATGAATAGTATATATTGACCGATGTAAGCGGCTGGTGTAAAGTACTAAAACTTTTGCAGGCTTTCTCTAGCAGTTGCAAAAAACAATATTAGCCAACAAATATTACTTTTTACCGGACAGGACGCGAAATTTTGAGAAATGAATAGTTTGCTCAATCCCCAAGACAATGAACAAATTTTAATTCATAGAATCATTTTTTTTTATAGTCAATTCATCGATTCAGATGTCTTTTAAATTCTTTTTACATACTTTTTACAATTTTTGTTTCCTCGTCAGATCTCTGAAGTGATTTTTTTTTCACTAAGCATTGCCTAGCCTGTAAAAAAAGATATGAAATTTACAATACCTTTAAGATACAAAAGAATTGAATTTTACGAACTCAGTAGATGAAATTAAATTTGAAACACTTGTATCGTAAATTTAAAATAGGAACATGAAATTCTAACGTGGATATAGAATTTAATAGATGGAACATGGAATTTCAAAGACAAGTTTGTAAATTTGTGGAAAATGTATTGCATTAACCCGTGTCTTCAATTGAAAATTACCACAGATGTATGATAAATCAACTATAAAAAACAAAGCATTGAAAATACAAAACAAGTTTGAAATTTATTTACAGCTGCCTGAAAAATATAATATATGTGAAACTGAATTTTACGATACGTACAATGCATGATCACAACAGATTTATTTAAAAGTGCGAAACTGGAATTGAAAAAAGAATTCATAAACGCTGATGGAAATCACATGAAACAACGTGAAAATTATATTAAATTTACACTGCATTTAAGGGACAAAAGAATTGTATTTTACGAATTCAGTAAATGAAATTGAATTTAAGACACTTGTACCGTAAATTTAAAACAGGAACATGAAATTCTAACGTGGATATAGAATTTAATAGATGCAACAAGGAATTTCCAAGAAAAGTTTGCAAATTTATGGAAAATGTATTGCATCAACCCGTGCCTTAAATTAAAGATTACAACAGTTGTATATTAATTCAAATATAAAAAACAGAGTATTGCAAATACAAAACGCGCTCAACCCACCTCGGCCACTCGCGACGACCGATGGTCGCGCGTAGTTCGCGTAACGCCCGAGGGACGGCGCCTTGTTCCGCACTTTCCCATAGCCACTCGCAGCTTCGGTCGGGCATATAACCCGACCACCGGCTACGATCGTCCTGGGAAAAACAGACGCGTTTGCAACTCGTGCACGCGTCGGAGCATGAAGACTAGAGTAAAGGAGTGGACACAGGATAGGAGAATATGTAGTACCAGCGTACTGAAAATCCGCACTTCCAGTAGTTTGTTGTTCGGCCACAGGCGTCGCAAGGATCAACTTCGTCAACCAATAGTAGTGTAGTATCGTTCAGCGCTTGCGCAGGCTTCATTTCTATCATGGCCTCCTGCCTCGTGCCTTGTGTATATTTCAGTTCAACTAAATTAAATATTGTGTGTGCTGTACGCGCAGTTTTGAGAAAAACGCGTTAAAAGTTTTAGGTTTGTTAATTTATGCGATAAATTGGAAAAAAAATGTTTACCTTCAATCAGCGATGCCGGCACCATATAGCTGGCCTTCAAGAAGCAAATCATTGTCCCTAGCATCTTTTCTCGAACTTGTATAGGCTCTTCTTGCCTCTTTTGCAGCGTCTGTGAGCGAGCGCTCCGCCAGCTCGATCCGCGCTGCGTCGGTTTCAACGCAAAAATTGAAACAATTTGGGCCGATAGTTATCCCCAACGTCTCCAAAAATTTCATGAGGCTTCTCAGGCCATCATTGAATAATAATACCGCGATATCAGCTGCAATATCGACGATTTTTTTGCTCCCGGACTGACACTTGGGGGCTATTGCCCAAACTGATTTGTTGTAGCTTTCGTTGTTGTTTTGCGTGAAGCCGCCCAAACAACGCTGCAGTAAATCGTTTCTGCTCAAATTTTCGAAGACTGGCGTAATTGCCTCCAATACTTCCTCAGGAAGAGGCGGCTTATGGCGATATTCAGAAATATTACCGCTTGCGACCGCTCGCTGGCACGAACACCACGACTCGGCTCCCTCTGGGCAATCGTTATGTTGTGGCTCACTACCTGTGGATATTTTATGTTTGATAGTTGCCCAAATTGCCTTCCTCATTTTTTCAACATCATCGCTGTTCCTCCGAATAGCCAAGCCGTAATATGTGCTCAACTCGTCAATCAATTTTCCGGTGAGCTTTCTTCTGCCAGACAATCCTTTTTGTTCTTTCACGATTTCGCGGAAGCGCGTCCCCATACGTTTTTGGACATGATCGAAGCACTCTTTTTTTTTTATCTCGAAACCGTCGTATGGATCTCTATTCGATATACCTGCCGACCCTGAGGCGCGCAGCTGCGCGGGACCCCGAGCGTCACGGAGTGCTGCACCGCTCCACAAAATATTCAATATCTCCGAAAATAATTATTTTTTCGACCTGGGTCCAACGGAATCTTAATCTTAAATGTATTTTAGATTTTTCTAGATGGTTTTCAAAAAATCGATTTTTTGAAGCCGTCACAGTGGTGTTGTCCGTTAATACGAACAATTTAAACCTTATTAGATAACAATAAAAATTGAAAAAAAAAATTTGTCGCGTGTTGAACGCAGCTTGCCCCAGTAGAAGATGAACACCTAACCACCTTAGCCACGACATTATTACAAGCATAAAGTAGATTGTTAATATTCAAGTTATTGCAACGAATGGTTTAAATAGGCTTGCCAGCTTGTTCGGTTGATTCACGGCTTAATATCATTTATTACAATTAGCTGCATTGATCTCTATAAAGTCAATATACCCCAACATTACTTGATATGTATCAACATGTTCAATTCACCACCACGACGCATTGTTGAGAGCAGCCGAAAGGTTAGCAGTACATCTTTGATTTACATGAATATATACATATATATATATATATGATTCCGATGAGTTCGACCGCAGCGCCGCCACAAGAGGTACCGATTTCGTGTCCACTTCTGAAGCACGCTGTGTCCACTCCTTTACTCTAGTCTCCATGCGTCGGAGAGTGTCACAAATTCGTTACCTCTCCATATCCACGCCAGAGTCGCAGTTCTCGAACTCGCCTTTTCGGAAGGAAATTATTTTTCCCTTTTTACGCCGCCAGGTGTTGAAGGATGAAATTTCACATAAACCACCTTTTTTATCTCTAGCTCCCGTCGAGGAGGATAACTACGAGTCACATTTTCAGTGGGCTTAATTATCAATTTCTGAAATAAACTTTATACTTAGGATCAGTAATTTTAATACACACCCGTATGTTGATATTAGCAAATGGTTCTTGAATTTAATATACATGGATGTGAACATTTTTTTACACGTGCATTATTTTTCAAACGCACTAGTATATTAATATTACGGGGCTACACTTTTATTTTTTAAATAACCTGCTTTGGATTTTCAAAATATTATCTGAAATTTCATAAACGGCGTCGGCATAAAAACATCATACACTCGTGTATTAATTTTTATACAGAAGCTTTTTACAGTGTACATTAAAGGTAATACTTTGGTTCTGTGAAATTAATACACACCCGTATGCTGATATTAGCAAATGGTTTTTGAATTTAATATACACTCTTATATTGATATCAGCAAATGGTTCCTGATTTCAATATACTTGGATGTGATTATTTCTTCACACGTGCATTATTTTTCAAACGCACAAGTATATTAATATTACGGAGCTACACTTTCATTTTTCAAATAACCTGTTTTGGATTTTCAAAGTCGTATCTGAAATTTCATAAGCGGTATCCGCATAAAAACTTCCTACACTTGTGTATTCATTTTTATACAGAAATTTTTTACAGTGTACCATTCGTCAGCAAATTCTACGAAACAATTTGAATTGTGGAGGCCCCGGGGCTGCCCCCCCTCTAAAATCCGACCCTGGTTGGTCACATTGAATTGATCCGATTCCTGATAATCGCACTTTCATATACCCTACGGTTAAGATCAACGGAGATTATAATAAAATGGTAAGGAATCGATGTGTGAAGATATAGATTGATGAGGGAATTATGACAGGATATGGACCGAAATGCCACCGTCAATTGGTTGGGCAGAAAAATGGGCCGTTCGTCAGGACTGGCGATCGATCAAAGGGGTGGCCTTCACTACTTCCTGGTCACGGAACACGCTAGCGTACGTTGGGACACGAAACGCGATTTGAAAGTGAGCAACGAAAATTCCGCAGTCACGTTTTGCCTTCTGCAATAAAATAGAACAACAAAAGGAAACAAATGCTGTTATTTCCCGTCGACGGAACACGAATGTGTGTTCGACCGAACCTCCTTGAGACTTTCGTTTTCTCATCAGTCATTTTGATACGTTTTTTTAAAATTTATTTATTTTTCAGGCCAGCAGTTACTCCATCCTTCTTCAGAGTGCGGAAGTTCCTTGCATCACCGATTATAGGCTCGATACTCAGAGAAACGTTTGGGGCCTCGTTAATCGAAGAAATCCGCTCTTTGAAAACTCCAATATGACTTTTCACGCCACGTGGAACGGTCGGTTTCGAACTATACGGATATTCAAGTACAATCCCGTCGCACGGTGACCGTGAAGTTCTGTAACTGTCGTTGAAATATTCGTCAATCCGAGCGTGAAGGAAAGTGAAATAAAAATTCGAAAATTGATAAAAAAAAATAACTATGAATAAATAATTATGAATACAAAATAGGGGTCTATAAATTAGTGATCAAATTTCACGCTAGGGAAGCCACCACAGAAGGGAAAGCTCTTTTTTTATTTGTCAACGTCGATATGTGTGAACGTTTCCTTTTGGATGAACAGGGCAAGTTTTGCGAAAATAATGTATCGATATAAGCCGGATTTTACGAGAAATAAAACGCATATTAAAATACTTACCTCACTGGAAGCTTTATATTGAGATAGCATATCCGTTTCCGTCGTTTTCTACTCTATTTCGTACTTTTATGCATAAGAACGTCCAGTCTAGTGGTGACACCTGGCGGCAGCGCGCCGTTTTTGTTTTATAAAATGTATCGCCCCATCTTTGACTCAGCGGCTCATTTTCACCAGGCAGAATTAAAAGTGAAGGCTTCCAGTGTGGTCAGCATTTTAATATGAGTTTTATTACAGGTAAAACGCGGCTATTAAATTACTAGACCGTCACCGGAAACTTTATACTGAGACCGGTCTGTTATCGCCTCGTGCCGCCACTTTGAAAGAAACTTCATTAATAAAGCGCCAATGTGATATGATAAGACAAAATGAACATCAGTACCCTTAAATTATAGTTTAAATATATTAAGTAATATAGTTTTTAAGTGACTATATACTTAATTAAGTATATTTTAATATTTAATTAAGTATAAGTATAACTATATACTTAATTAAATATTACTTAATTACTATATTAAGTAATATAGTAATATAGTGAACTAAACATCGTTTAAATATATTAAGTAATAAAAAGATTGCAAAAATATTTTTGCAATCATTGAACTTTTAGAAGTAACACCAAAATCAATTAGGTAATTGCAATAATAATCAAGTTGAATCATTGGTTTGAACAATTGTGCAACATTTTCAGTATGATTACTGCACTCGGAGAAAAGTGGATAGTATTTACAACAAACGCGCATGGTAAAAGAGAGTATAGTCAAATTCCCTATAGTTTATTGTCAACGCAATCATAATATGGTTAACACAACTATAAGCGGATAGTTTAGGTAAACATGCGACTTTGGTGGCATGTTTGACTATCTAGTATTTCCGAAATTACAATACACTATTGTAAAAGACTTTACAATATCGATTTGGTTAATTCAGCTATATCACAAAATCGGCGCACAAATACTAATGCTGCACTGAGAGCAAAGTACATGGTATTTATGAAATACGCCCACGTCAAAAGAGAGGATGGTAAAATCCTGTATAGTTTAGTGGCACCGTAATCATAATATCGTTAACCAAACTATAAGCGAAAAATATATCTAAACATGCAACTTTCTATCTATCTATTATCCCATTCTATCTATCTATTATCCCATTCTATCTATCTATTATCCCCGTGCTAAAATATCATAAGCAGTACTATATTTTCGGCAGTAACCATGACTATAAAATATTATTGTCCTCTCAGGGTAATAATACCAACCATAAGATATGGTTGAAATATCGTTCTGTGTGCCTATTATTTATCGCCTGTAAAACTGCTGGAACGTGTCAGCTGATCACCAATTTTCTCGAGCCAAGATTTCGTCGAGGGGATGACCTTCCACCCAACTTTTGGACGGTACAGCAGGTCAAACGCTTTCTGTAGCTGCTGTAATTCCAGCTTCTTTGAACAGGGTTTAGTCTGCTATGACTGTGTGTGAGTTTGTTTGGCCACACCTCGAACTGTCATAAACAGATTAGATGATTTCGCTATCTTGCGTCTTTCCTTGAACAGTGTTATGGTTTTCTCCATCCATAATAGAGGATTCAATTTAGGATGATTTGTATTTGAAACTAGTTTCCAACCGGATTGTCTATAATCACTGCTGTCAGTTTTTGGACCGAATTGAGCCCAAAATATTATGCTAATGGCAGACCTGAGACAGTGGTTAGGGTTCTGTCAGTAAGTACCGTACCGTAAGTAAGGTCTAGTCGTGTGTCGTGTATGCGTCTACCTGAGCAAAGCAGTAATAAAAATGTGGTGTGACGTGATATTTGAAATAGATTGTTCATGTCTACTGTATAGTTAGTTAAAAATGAAGTAAGTTTACTAAGGTCGCAAACCGGTGGTGCGGAAATTTTGGCATTTCGTAATGCAATTGACTTTAAAATATGTCTCACCAAAAAATGAGAACTAAGGTGACCGGATGTTTCTGCGCTGCAGAGCGTAGAAACGATAGACTTGTGCAAAAGTTTAGTATTGTGTTATAGTTTATTAAGGGGTCTTTTTACTTTAGACGCTAAAAAAGCCTATTTTCATGATTTTTTTTGATAGGTTTATATTATAGATGTTTGTATGAAAGGTTTATATGAAAGTTTTTACACTTAATAAATACACATTCGAAATATATTAAAATATTTTTCTACGTTTTTTTTTGTAAACCAAACAAACTTCAAACGCATTTTTCTCGAAACAACGTTTTTCGACGGCTTGTTGACAAAATCTTCGAAACTTCTGACGAGATCCTTACGAAATTTTAACTGCATATTCTTTACAACTATAGCGCATATGAAAGATTTTAACCACATATTCTTTACAGCTATAGCGCATATGAAAGATTAAAAAAAAATTTATTCTTACTATTTTTTTTGTTTTTTCGAAAAATGTCCGCCATTTTGTTATTTTTGTATATATAAAAATCGTCTGACATGCGCTATAGCCATAAACATACTGAATCTAAAACCGTTTGACTTTTTTTGTTTTGGATGATCCATCTCCGAGCTTTCGTCAAACGCGCAGACCTACAATTTTCTTAGGGCACTTTTTAACTACCATTTTCGTCTATAAATAGGGTCGCGAATAAATACATTTTTGTTTTATGCATTTTGAAAGTGTATTTATTAAATGTCACAACTTTTATATCAATATCAATATCTATAACATAAACTTATCAAAAAATTCCCGAAAATAGCCTTTTTTAGCGTCTAAAGTGAGAACACCGCTTAATTAAATGCGAATCAGATAAGAACTGCGCTAATTGTGAACCTGTCGGATTTTTCGTGTCAATATTTTTAGAATTACACCAAGTTATCCAACGTTTCCAAGCTACCTCGTAGGTTTTTAGAGTAGACTGTCGCCACGAATTTTTACGGAATGATAATTGTTCAGTGTTCGACGTTTCTATCGCCTCAGGCCACCCCCACATTTTCACACCTCGAGAATGATGTTCTCGACCCCCGGGGGGTGGGAGTCCTGTTGACGTGTCGACTAGATGTTTCTGTAGGTTTTTCTTAACGCTGCGTCTAGCTGTCCGGTTATCGGACGAATAAGCGTATGTTATTCGTCCGCATAGCAGCTCAGTTTTCGCGGTTCAGGCTGTACAACGCCCCAAACAAACAATCCCAAACACTCAAACCCAAACGAATCAACCCAAAAAACGAACTCAAAATAACAAACGCAAACACAGCCAAACAACACAAACCCAAACGCAAACAAACACACCCAAACAAAACAAAACAAACCCAAACGTACAAACGCAAACGAATCCAAACAAACCAAACGCAAACCTAAGCAAACCAAACCCAAACGGAAAACAAACACAACCAAACAACACAAACCCAAAAAAAACACACATTCAAACAAAACCACCAACCGAAACCAAACAAGCCGAAATACAAAGCCAAACAAACCAAACAAATCTAAACACAACCAACCAACCCAAACCAAACAAACCCAAACCCAACTGACCAATCCAAACCAAACAAACCCAAACAAAACGATAAAGATTTTATTCGGATGGCTACGTGTATGTTATTCTTCCGTATAATACAATTCAACACATTCCATCCGGACAATTATATATGTTATTCGTCCGGGTACTAGCTTCCACGAATCACAATAATATGCACGCCTACTGGATACACGGCGTGAACTGAGCCACAATCCGGACGAATAACATACGTTTATTCATCCGATAACCGGACGGGGAGACACTCCGATTTTTTAAAGGTTAATGGTGCTATCAGCGCTTGGGCTTTGAGGTCCGCGCACCAAAACACCATTTCCCATTGAGGTACTACTATTAGATATATTCCCGTTGATTGATTCAAATGGTTCAGGACTTTGGGGATCAAGAATGGTCGTGGAAACAACCACGCTAGCCGGTAGTTTGATGGAGTACTGACCGCATCGCGAAACAGGTCTTGACGGTTTTTCAGGTCTCGAGATACATAATTGTAGACAACACGCGCGGTTTCCGAGGCAAACAAATCTGTCATCGGGGTTCCCTACTTTGCAAACACTCTGCCCATACAGGTCGGTAGGAGGTGTCACTCTGGAGATTGGCGATAACACGACAAGTGTCGGCATGACGCTTGTACGTGCCTGGGATATAGTGTATGCTGAAGCGTATTTGACGTTGATCTAGCCAATTTAAAATCTGATAAGTTCTTTCCATCAGGGGTAATGACTTCGTTCCTCCTCCTTTCCGCAGATAAGCAACTGCAGGTCTGTTCTCTGCACTGTATGAGGATCGAGCTGTGACGCAGTGCGTACGCTTGACTCTGAAGGGCGTACAGTATAGTCAGCATCTCTTTTTGATTGCAGTTTAGTGCTTGTTCTTATTGCGACTAAACGCCCGAGAGAGCCAGATCGTTCAGTTGTGCTCCCTAAGCCTGATCTGAAGCATCTATTGCAAAGAAGTTTGTCAGAGGGGGGTAACGTAGCGTCGTCGACGATAGAAAATTTTGAGTCCACCAAACCAGTCCCTCGAAAAAGAACTGGTAATGGGAAGACCTTCGATGATAGGTCTAGTAGTGAATTTATGAACATTATCAACTGTTGGTGATGGAGTCGTCCTCGTGAAATAACGAAATGGCAAAGTTCAGAAATCCTACTATTCTTTATAGTTCTTTTAGGGTTGCTTTTCTTTGTTCGGGAACATGATTGACTTTTTTGAATATTGCAATCGACTTTTCTCGTGGCAGAGTTTTTTAATTTCCCCAGGGCCTCTACCGTGCCCCTAAATAAATTATGCTTTTTTGAGGACTGAGAACTGATTTCTCGAAATGTATTTTCCATCCCAGGTTCTCCAATGCTGAACAGTGAGTTTGACATGCTTGCAAAGTATGTCTGAATTTTGATGTACTATCAAGTAGTCGTCGAGATACACGACGATTCTTATATTTAATCTTTCTCGTAAAGTTTGAGCTACTTAATTCGTAAGTATTGAAAAGGTTTTGGGAGCTGGGCCTAATCAAAATGGAAGGCAAGTCATCTCTACTAATTCCTACTTGCAGACAAAGCGTAGAAAGCACCTGTGTGGTTTTACTAGTTTTAAATGAAAGTGAGCTTGAGTGAGATCTATCTTGCACATCCAGTCTTGTGGTTGCAGAAAATCCGGGATACGAGACATGTTGATGAGGAGAAAGGGTTTGGTCAATACATATTCGTTTAGCGCTTTGATGTTGGATATGGGACGGGCAGACTTGTCAGATTTTGGTACCAGAAACGAAGGGAATATGAAGCTTGGTGAGGGTTGAGCTATTTTGAGAATGCCCTGTACTTTCATTTTGTGTACAATCGCAGACATTTCCTTCGAGACAGGAGTCCGACAGGGGCCTGTATTTATGTTTGGGTAAATAATTTGAGGCTTCTGAAGGAATGGTATGCGATACTATTTTAGCAATTTCTATTTCACTTCAGCATTTTATTTGACTAGCAATTTTTATTTCACTTTATTTTACTATGCGTATTTATTTATCAGTTCGCAACGGTTGCAGAAACGAACCGTTGCGAAGACAAGCTGCTTTGACGGAAAACGAAACGCCAATGAGTCAAAGATGGCGCGATACATTTTACGAAACAAACACGGCGTGCGACCGCCAGGTGTCGCCACTAGACCGGATGTTCTTATGCATAAAAGTACGAAAAGCAGTAGATAACGACGGAAACGGATATGCTATGTCATTTAAGGGGCTATACCAGTATGATACTTTTAAAAAATCAATTTTTTGCCTTTTTCGATAGTTTATACTTTCAAGAATATCCTGTAAAAATGTCAAGGCCGTATCTCTAATACTCCCCGAATGGCAGCCTTCTAAAGAGCAACCGCTCATAGGTATAAAATGCCCCAGTTAAATATTTAAACACGTTTTTCTCGAAATGAGATTTTCCAAATTTGCTGACATTGTAACTCAAAGAGCAATTATCCGATTGACTTGAAATTTGAACTGAGTACTCTTGAATATATTTACTCTACAATGACGAAGGATATTTTTGATTGGATGAAAATTGACGATTTGGTATTGAAAAAAACGACCATTTTATAGGCAAGAAAACAGACGTTTCTTTTTCATAACTACGCCATTTTGTTAGATTTTGATATTTTTCGAAAATCCTACGTCGTTGTACAGGAAATACTTTCCAGTTTAACGAAATTCTTTCCTTTTTCGGTTTCGGCTACTCAGTCGGCCGGAATCATGTCAGCAGTGGGGGAACTTTTTTGTTGCGCCTCCGAGGGCAGCGCATAGGTCGCTTGGATCTCAATATTTTTCTATGAAAAAATTATGTAATATAGGTCAAATATAGCCAAATATATTCTTAATTTTCCGGAACATTTAACTGAGTACTTTTCTTCCAAAAAATGCCCGAAAATCACCCAAATGTTCAGCGTTCGCATTGGTATAGCCCCTTAATAGGCTACTGTGGTGACCCAAAAGCCAGGGTTATTAATAAAACTAATATTGAAGGAATAAGTATAAGGATTGAAAAATCGTTTCGACATTTATTTGTAACTTAACGAAGGTGTGTACTTAAACTTCATGAAAATATTTATAATTAAAGAATTTGTAAGCAATCTCGTGAAGGATCTTTGAACGTGAAGGGTGTACTTGGTTCTGGCCACCCGGTTGATCTAAAACAAAAAGAACGAGCTTTTTTCTCAATATATGTAGATAATATTGGCTAATTGTAAGACTTGACCGAACTTTTTTGCGATCGAGTTTTAATCGGCCGAAAAATGTTGAATTTTATTTCGGCTTTTCGAAGAAAAATTCCATCTCTATTATTAATAACTGATAAAAAAAATGATAAGAACAGAAACGGAGGTGAAGATTAAACTACAACTACACTGAATGAGTGTGACCGAATTTTACGTCAATTTGTTCATTATGTGTCAAGAAATTGTGTATACCGTTTTGAACAACAGTTTTAAGAAAAGCGCGTTTAAATTTTTACTTGCAGTTCTATCGTTGTGATCATAAGTTTATGTTCAATCTGTGATTCCTGCATCTTGATGAGGTCGCACTTGATTCCTGCACTTGAGGTTGTATCATTTTCTTTCATTTGAGTTGCCCCGAGCAACGAACGATTTTTGCAATTTGCACAGCAGCCTAACCCCTTAAATGTAACAAGAATCAATTCTTAGAGCTTCGAAAAAAAAACTCCTGCTGAAAGGAAGAGTTTTATTGCCAAAGTAATACAATCGGTTGGAAAAAATTCCGTAGGAATTTCATTGTAAGTACTTCGACGAACTTCGATAATGCAATATGTACAATAGGTACTTAAAAATTAAGTTTTATTATTCAAATTGCAAGGTGCTTATAATTATGATTTATTGTTTAATTCACCAGGTGCGTTTAATTAAATTTTATTATCTAAATTACCGGGTATTCATAATTACATTTTTACAGTACGCTATAGTAACAACTAATCGGAAATTTGATTTTTCCGCAAAACTCTGCCGTTTGTTCAGCATCGAAAATTCCTTTTCCCAAGTTTGCTCTCCTCATTGAAAAATAAATTGCCTCAAATAGCCACGTAAAAAACAACAAAAAATTTCCGCTTCCATAAGCATCGTGGAAGCAAACATTTTTGTCCGTAAGAAGACTTGAAATATATATTTGTTTTGTTCATGTGTAATCGTAGCTTTCTTTAGGAAAAATGATAACTTTCGCACATGTGGTGATTTCATTATAATTACAGATTTTCATTGCGTTCAAGTAAATAGAAACGTTGCCAACAAAATGATAAGGGTTTATGATCGTTTTTTTTAAATTTCACGGAAGTAATCAAGGACCAGTTGTTTTTCCGTAAGCTTTAAATAATAATAATGCTCACACAATAATAATGAAAAAGATAATATACAAGTCAACAAACACTGCTGTGAGGTAATTGAAAAAAAAAAATTGTAGTTTACAGCAGTTCTTTTTTTCATCGATTTTTCTGTCATTCCATTGAGCTGAGTGTCATTGGTACAAAAAAAGTTTTTATTTTCATTGAAGTCAGGCTCGTTAGGCGGTGAGCTATTTCGACGAATGGCCCGAATCATGAAACCGTATCGAACGAATGGCCTCCGGAAAAGATGAGAAGGGGTATTGGGCCATGAACAACTGTTACCTAAATATTCAATTATTTATAAACAACGCTGTAAAAAAAACCCATTCGAACAAAGATTACGAAGCCGCAGATGCGAAGAAAAAAAATTTGTTTCTTGAATGTTTTTTTTTTTACGGTTCAAGATTTCTATCACTGCTGAAAAAATGAGATATCGGTCAGTACTTCGGAACGCGACCGGGGTTGTCGGATACGGCAATTTGATAGGCGTGTTCCGCCACTGTTATCGCTGCGTATAAATTCAGTGAACTACTTTCGATCGCTTTACTCACTCGTTACGTAAATCCCACAATGCTACAACGAATATTCATAAACGTAAGGCAAAAACGGCGTAACTCGCACGAGTAATAACTCAACGCAATTTGCCTTTATTTCTCTTCGTTTGTCGATGTAATTAAACTGCAGCTGAATTGGTTATTTTATTTTATAGAAGCCGAATGTGTGAACAGTGGAACGAGATGTAAATGAGACGAATAACACACGGACTAAGTAGAACTGATTTAGTTTTCACACTGATGATTAATTGTATTGGTCTGTATTAAGGGCGGAAATACCTTTAGGCAACGGAAAAAATTGCTGATTTTCATGATTTTTTTTAAAGGAAAGTTTTCTTCACTATTTTGGAGACTTAGAGTATATTCTATAACTACTTTTGGCTGTTACGTGGTATTAAAAAAAATATATCTTTAAGGCATTTTCTCACGTTACAATTTTCAAAAAATCAACTTTTTTAATGACATTTTTCGAAAGTATACATACCCAAAAGTAACATATTAAAATTTTATAATATAAAGATCGGAAGTGTCTAACTGTATTTTTGTGTGACCTTTGCTTCACTACCCGAGCACGTTCATCTGCTCCGCTTACACTTTAAGGGGAGGTACCTGAGTAAACGGCGAGAAAAACAGGTAAACTTCGGGAATTTTTATCTCAAAAACTAGGGTTTCGATTGGATCCGGGTTTTTTTAAATTGGAAAATATGTATATAGAGGTATGTTTAGGAATTTTTTAAAATTAAATTCGTTGACTGGAAGCGCTGTTGTTGTGGTTAGCGTTAGACGTGTTGTTCGCTAACATGGCTTGTGGTGCCAAGGATTCCGGGCGCTCGGTCTATCTGAAACATGAAAACGCAACGGATTCTTGAAATATAATATACAAAGGAGTTCGCCTCGTAGGATTTTGTTGAAATTTTCATTTTTGACGGAATTGCGACCGTTTTAATTTAACATTCGTTTTTCGTTCGCAATTTCCGATGATTTTGGTTGCATTAAAAGGCAATGGTTCAATCAAATGAAAAACCCCTACGAGGCGAACTCCTTTGTATATTATATTTCAAGAATCCGTTGCGTTTTCATGATCAACCGACTGCCCGGAATCCTTGACATCACAAGCCGTGTCAACGAACAATACGTCTGTCGCAGACCATAACGATGGCGCTTCCAGTCAACGAATTTATTTTAAGAAAATTCCTAAACATACCTCAATGTACACTGACACAAAAAATTGAAGGAGCAAGAAAAGTTGACCATTTTTTACGTGTTTTTCGAAAGGCTGTAACTTCGTCAAAAATTGTCGTACAAAAAAAAGAAAAAAAGGATTTTGAAGCTTGAAGTTTCTAGTTTTCAGTTCTGATTATTATTTTGTTTAGAATCACGGATTGCGCGGTCGGAAGAAATATCACGATAAAAAAACTTTTGCAAATTTTTACGTTCTTCAATAGACAATAAACGTTTAGATCATTTATTGTCTAAAACGGTCATGTTTTAGACAATAAAGTTAGAAAGATTTATACCTCATTTCATCAGAATCGGTTGATCAGTTTTTTAGGTATACGTCATGCCAGTTTTGAAAATGCAGTTTAAAAAACCGTGCCATGCCATGTTTAACGATTAATAGAATAGAATAGTCAAAAGTCGTAATGAAGTGTACCCAAAGTCTCAAAACTGGTAAATAAATCTTTGCTTTAAAAAAAATATCATGACAATCAGCAAAATTTTTCCTCACCTAAAGGCATCTCCCCCCTTGATTACCAGTATACATTTCATCATTTGCACAAAAACGTCGATGCCAATGTAGCTTACGTTTTTTTGCAAACAAAACATTTCCTAGTATTGTTTTTCTCAAGATTCTTCAATCATAATTGCGCAAGAAGTACGCAAGTTCTTTAGGAAGTTCCATCCAACGATTTCATCCATTGGGGTCTGTTGATTCTAACGAACATTTGGTACTAAATCAATTCAAGCAACTGTAAGGTTTCATGTAATTTTTATTCTTATTTCAATTGTCTAATTACAAAAACTAGCAAGTAGGCTTCAATTTCCGACGTATAAAAATCTTATTGCTAAATTAACTTGAGTGCCTGTGGCTCAATGTTTTTCATTTTGAAATTACATCTTTTTTCTCGTAACGATCTATTTGATGATCAACCGTAATGAATCAAAATATAATTCGCCACGTGTAACGACTTGGCCGATATGATGCACCGCACAATTCTTCACTTTTCGTTGACCAGTAAAAACGAAAATACAATTTCAAGACTTTTGCAACGAAAATAAAAAGCCAAATCTCTCTCAATGTGAACACCTCGTCTTTTTGAACTTCAATTACACCCGGGTGGGTAATAAATTGGACAGAATACGATCCGGGTTGTGCGGAGAAAAGTTTTACGTACAGTACGAGAAAAACTTCCACTGCGCTGGAAGCTCTTATTACAGAAGTACGATTATTTCATTTTTTGTACGTTGCGGCAAAAGAAATGAGTAATTTTTTAAAGTATTTAGCAACGATTGTTCAGCCTAATAACATTTTTACAAGTACTCTGCTGATTTGACGAGAGGATGAAGGAGGACGGTGGCGCCCCCGCAACCAACGGTGTTCCGTAAATAATCGTGAAAATTGCTCTCGAGTACCCAGATGAGTCGTTTGTATCCCGGGGCAACTTGAGTCGGCAATCGATACTCGTTGCCCTTCTGTACGAGGATAAAATTGTCCTGCGTGAATTTGCTGTTGACGTTCCACATGTAAACGTCCGGCTGTCCCTTTTCACGGAAGAAAATCGCGCTACCGTGGTCGGTGCCGAGGATGACGATTTTTTTCGCCTTCGGGCCGACGTCGACGATTGAACTGGTAGACGCGCCCGATCTCAAATTTTCGGCCCTTATGCTGAACATGCGGTTCGAGTTGAGATAAGTGAAGTACAGAACCGACGTCCCGGTACTTTTCGTCACGAGGCTCATATACAGTACATCACGATGGGCAGATCCGAATGTCACGGCTTTGGGCAGTACGACGCGGAAGCCACGATTTTCCGTAACTTCGTAAACGATTATAGCTCGGGTTGCCGCGTCCGATACGTAGAGAAAAATCCTTCCATCGTTCGCATAATCGACCACGAGGTACTGAAGACGCGACGCCGTGCTCACCAAATTCTTCAGACTTATCATCCTCATCACCTGGTTGAAGATGACAAATTCATTCTCAAAAAGCGGAAAGAGCACTTCGGAGATAAATATCTTCACGAGACACGTGTATGACGTTGAAGTTTGCATCGTTGGAATGCAATGGAAATTCATTTATTTTATTTCACAAATTTCCTATGGCAGATTTGAGCTGCGAAGATCGTGCAAACAATTTTTGGGATTCTCATTTAGCGGTCTAAAACAAATTTGCAACATGTGATTTTGGATGATAACGGATATAAGAAATTAAGAGGAACTTTGGTTGCATTCCAACGAAGCAAACTTCAGCCCCATGGCATGGGCGTAGGATATCTCAGGGGGGTGACATCTTTAGGCGAGACAAAAATTTGCTGATTTTTACGATTTCTTTTACAGGGATAATGTCTGTTTTAATTGTGTTTTTTTTTCATTTTTAGAAGATTGTTTCAAATGACCCAAAGCCATCTCAAGAAAAACATTCATTGACATTTCTTGATGAACATTTTTTTTAACACTTGTGAAAGTTGAATCTCGAAACACGTCTGATAGCTACGAAATGATAGACTCGGCGTTTCATTATTAGCGCGTGAGACTGTTTGTCGTTATTTGTAAACAGTTTGCTGTTGGTTTTGTTGGTGTTATGATTTGAAAATGAGTGATGAAGCGTGTATGAACAAAAAAGGAAGAAAACATTTCGTGCAGATAAATGATTTTCAATTATCAGTTGAGTTTTTCTCGAAATCTCGTTTTTGAAATTGGCACGCAGTAGAGTTTCAACAATTTTCATTAGATTTCATTGAAGTTTTAACTGCAGCTTTTCAGATAGACTGCCCACCGAAGTAAACACGGTTTTTATGGTCATTTAACAATTAAAGTTTTCATTTAAAAAATATGATCCATTCATGCGATGAAACGTCAATTAAAAAATAACTAATGCCAAAGTTGCAAAAATCAATATTTTTTAATACCGCTGTGCACTTCTGTGACAAAACTCATTTTGATAGTGAAAAAAAAATTATTTCCTTCCAGATGCCGATGTTCATACCTTCTACTGCGTGCCGATCGGTACCTTAAAAAAATAGTCTTGATCCAAAGTGCGGCACGCCGCGATTTTGCTTTTTTTTTTAATTAGAAAAGAATATTTTGTTAACTTCAATATATATTGAACAAACGGCTAAAAGGATTTTTTTGATAGGCTTGATAGTTTCGTAAAATAAATCCAGAAAATTCCCTTTTTTACGCTTTAAACTTTTCTTCACCATTTTGAGACTTGGGATATGTTTTATTTCTACTTTCGGCTGTTACATGGTATTTTTAAAATAATTAATCTTTGAAAACGGCAGAGGTATGGTGCGGTCTTCTAACCTGCATTTTCAAAACTGCCGTGGCGTATAGCTAACACACCAATCGACCGATTCTGATAAAATTTAGTATAAATCTTTCTAATCCTATTGTTTAAAACACCATCCTAAATGTGATTGAAAATGGAAAAAAAGTATTTTTTATTGCGAATGTAGCCATTTTTCGGAAAGTTCAATCAATTTTTTTCAAAGCGTACCATTACATCGATTTTCAACATTTTCCAATTTTTCTTGGTTCATATTCTGCGTATGAGTGTTAATGAGAGAAAAATCTTCGTTGATTTCTTTCAGATTAATCTTGCCGATGCTACGTGTCACGCCGTCTGACATCATCCGCCCCACCCCGTTAAAAAGACCGTGCCACACCTCCGCCATTATTTAAAGATGAATAAAATAACCACGTAACAGCCAAAACGAGTAATGAAACATCCCCTAAGTCCAAAAAATTGTGAAAAGATCTTTTCTTTAAAAAAAAATCACATAAATCCACCATTTTTTCCTCACCTAAAGGTACGTTATCCTCAACCCCCTTAATGTTACTAGATATGACGGAGTTTTTGAGGTTCGCAAACACTTATGGCAATCGATGACATAATATGGCTGATACAGCTATATTATAATTGCTCTGCCAATAAATCGGCGTTGGTTTTATTATATTAACTATTACAATCAAGTTAAGGAGATACGATCACTTCCTCAGGGTCAAAAGTGAGTCTAAATTAATTATACCCACAGCTGTTCTGATTTATGTTTACTCATGTTGATTATTCGTATTATCGATTATAATGTGCCAAATGTTGTGGTACATGATGAATTTATTGCACATGAACAAATAAAAACTGAAAAATTAGGTTGTCAATGACTCGGTAGTTGTCTTCATAATAATAATATTAACATGTCTACCGAAAAAGCGGACTAAAAAGACATATCGAAAAATCAGCCGGAAACCTATTAAGGATGTTGAGTCCCAAATAGCAAATGATGATAAAATTCTGAAAATTTGGTATGTTTTTGTATGAAGTATTTCAGAGGTCGTGTAAAAATTTCACGACAATTAGGAAGCTCGTTATTGAACAATTAACATTCACAAATTAAATGCTGTCTTATGGAAACTGATGGTACTTTGCAATAAGTTTTTTTTTTTACCTCTCAATTTTTTTATATCTACAATATACTGAAAGCAACGGAAACAAAACGAAGTTTATTGAAACATTTTTTTTATTTCTTTTAAAAATTGTTCTTAACAAAATGTTAATTTTTTAATAACGAGCTTCCTAATCGTCGTGAAATTTTAACACGACCTCTTAAATACTTCATACAAAAACATACCAAATTTTCCGAATTTTCTTATCATTTTTTATTTCAACCCTTAAGGAGGTTGAAGTAATGATGATAGAATTCTGAAAATTTTGTATGTTTTTACATGAAGTATTCAGGAGGTCGTATAAAAATTTCATGACGATTAAGAAGCTATTCATTGAACAATTAACATTAACATGTTTCATAGGGACTCAACATCCTTAAAATAGGCTTGAATTACCTCAGCGCAATTAACATGATAGGCAGAATATAATTAAACATATTATTGATACGTGATAAATGATAAAACTCCATGAATTGTTGTTTGCATATTTTGTGGCTTCTATTCAATTCTATTCTTCAATGCAAAATTCTCCTTTTCTATTCAATTCTAGTCTTCTATTCTTCTATTCAAAATGATTGCAAAACATGGCTAGGTTATGTTCGCCAAACGTCAAGCATTAGCTGTTACTCGCGACGTTGCTAAGCTGTGGGTGCTATTTCGTCGTTCTAACCAATTTCAACCGGAAATGGAAAGTTTCTTGTAATGCAGTGCTTTAACTACACGGTGAAGATTGATTTTCTCATTTTTTACGATATCTATTATATCTAATCTATCGAATTTCAGTTTTCCAAAGGGATTAGTTTGATCACCGCACTTCCGGTCGACCGTCTCCATAAGACGACGTGCTTCGGTAACTCAAAGTGCTCGGCTTTGCAATTTTATTGCGAAAAAACTAAACGATCAAAATAGATCAAATTTTGGCAACAACCGCCTAAAGTATCTGTCAAAATCATATAAAAATTTCAAATCCGAAAGTTAGATTCGTAGTAATGATCGTACCTCCTTAATAGGTTCCTCATGCCACCTGAAGAAGAAGCCTCTACCGGTAAATTATTGTTAACATAATTCTGTGGCAATAGGTTTACGGTGTGAAGTATATTGATTTTCATTTCAAAATTGATCAAACCAACGCCTATCCACGATATAGAAACGAACCCGCAGTAATTTGGGACTTTTATTAAAGATTCAACACGAGTAAATTGATTTGGGAATGATTTCGCGATAACTCACTTTGCCGGTTCTAACGCTGATGGCGACCAATTTGGGCGGACAATGTTGGATGGTTTGGTCCAAGGTATTAACTTTACCAACGTCGAGTACCCAAACGATATCCCGAACGTCGAGAACAACATCTACCGCGTTTTGAAGTGCATCGCAATTGCCCTCTTCCTGGAGTGACCACGATGGAAACGGTGTGATCGCAGGTTTACCATGAATTCCCTTTCTGCCCAATTTAACGATACCGAGGGTAAACGGTACACCAGGCTTGAAGCGTGGAAATACCACAATGGCCTCGTCCTTGTAGATCTGATTCCGCGTTGCTATTATATTACGAGGGATGTAACGTCCGTTAATTTTGTAGATATTTTTCGCATTCGCACCCGGCCAGTCGATACTCGTTCCCGAAATGGAAAACGTCAGATCGGGGGATAAGCTGCGATCGACGATCACAGCGAAACTCATCGTCGTGAGTACGAAGCCCACACTGATCCTCAAGAGGCCCGACATTCTGGATCAACAGCTGTCTGAATTGAAAAACTAAATCAAATAAAAGCGTGATCGATAAATAGGTGTTCGTAGAACGGAATGGTGTCGGTGAAAACCGATAAATACCCGTTTTTACGAAAATCGTTACGAACTTAAAAATAAAATATCCGGCTCCGATTTTCCAAGAATTGTGAGAATTTCAATTGAGTAAAAAAAAACGAATTTCGTAAAATGCAGAGGGTTATTTTTCACTATTGTGAATTATTATTTTTTAATTAAATATCGATAATTATGGAATTTTACGAAGTCGGAGCGGTGAAGACGATTTAAAAAAAAGAATAACTACAGAAACACGTAAAGCCTAAGAATGGACTCAATTTACAAAAGTAAATAAACTTAAGCGGCAAAGGAAGAAAGAAAATATAATCATTTTCTGGAAAAAAGTTACAGGCTTTTTATTAATTTTTTATCCGGCTCCGATTTTCCAAGAATTGTGAGAAGTTTTCAAGGAGTAAAAAGAAGGGAGTTTTATGAAATGTAAAGGGTAATTTATTTCTCACTAATGTGAATGATATTTTCTTAAATGAAATATTGAGAATCATGGAATTTTACGAAGCTAGAGCGATGAGGACGAATGAAAATAAAAAATAACTACAGAAACACGTGAAGCCTAAGAATGGACTCAATTTAAAAAAAGTAAACAAGCTGAAGCGGTAAAGGAAAAAAGAAAATATAAACATTTTTTGGAAAAAAGTTTCAGGCTCTTCATTAATTTTTTATCCGACTCCGATTTTCCAAGAATTGTGAGAATTTCAAGTGAGTTAAAAAAGGAGTTTTGTGGAATGTAAAGGGTCATTTATTTTTCACTAATGTGCATTATATTTTCATAAATAAAATATCGAGAATTAAGGCATTTTACAAAGCTGAATACGATGAGGAGATCCACCATTTAAAAAAAATCAATAACTACAATAACTACTAATGTGCATTATATTTTCATTAATAAAATATCGAGAATTATGGCGTTTTACAAAGCTGAATATGATGAGGAGATCCACGATTTAAAAAAAAATCAATAACTAGCGAAACACGTGAAACCGAAGAATGGATTCCATTTACAAAAGTAGATAAACTAAACCTGAAGAGGAATAAAGAAAATATAATAAAACAAAAAAAATAAAAACGTAGCGCGAAGGATAACTCTTTTTTTTCATTTGCAAATTGTACAAGAACGTCAAACTTACGAGCTCTTGATGGTTCACCAAAGTTGAGACGAAAAAGGATGTAACAAATATGCAAGACATAAATGTCCAATCCGTAGTATATATAGTCCTGAATCATTCCAAACCAGGCTTCCTGTTACTGATGTTTTCTCCCGAGTTGATACTTTTGGGTAGGTGATGCTTCCGGCATTCCGGACTTGTGCAATCGTACACACCGCCGTGGCCATTCCGGACGAGCATAAATATATCACTGCGTATTTTTACGTTGATACTTGCGAATTCGACAAAAGTGCGTTACGAAAAGCGGGAGTAAAAATTCACCAAACAAATTTATAAACATCAAGCAACACAGGAAACGAGAAAAATGTTCAGTCCTCTCAAACAGGAAGTTCCGTTTCACAATCGAGGGGAGAATTCGGGCAGCGTCTTCTTTTTCGAGGCTTTTCTTTCGAAACTGTTTCCTTTTTCGCGCCTTGTTATTTCACAATTATCGCTCTTCGTTCGTTCAAGTGTATAAATATAGCGGATGGAAATATCGCGGTCAGTCAGTCTGTCCGCGTGCGCATGATTCCTGTCATCGCAATTGAGTATTTGTCGTTGGTCGTTAAAAATTGAGAATAAAAAGCTTCACTTTGTATTGCTCGGGCAAAAAACGAAGTAAAAAACGCGACGGAATAATGATGAGGTTAGCGACAATTGTTGCTGCGTGTACTGTTTTCGTGATTGACGCGCAACGATACGATGTAAAATCGGTCGAGTGGATCGGTGGAAACTTCGATTGGCCCTGCGAAATCACCAAGAATATGTACAAAAGTACCGGACGGTACATAAGTAAAAATATTATTGCTACGAAAGCAGTAATTTACAAGGAAGAAGCATTTGTTACTTTACCACGGTAATTATCTTTCCGACTAAACGTTCGTATTTTAAAATTCTGACGAGTTTTTGACGATATTTATTACTACTTTCTTTTTTAACTAAAGTAAAGTTTCATCAAATTTCGATGGGCATGGTTCGTTGATGAATTAAATTTTCTGGAACTACGTTAAGTTTCATAGTAAAAAATATTATATAATAGTACAATATTCGAAATATTAAATAATAGTATGAAATACAATTTTCACGTTGTCTTGAGGGGTGTTCTCACTTTAAACGAAAAAAGTCTATTTTCATGAATTTATTGGTAGGTTCATATTATAGATATTGATATAAAAGTTGTTACACTTGATAAATACACTTCGAACTACATTAAAAAAAAAAATATGTATTTATGTAATTCAAACAAACTTTAAACGCGTTATTCTCGAAACAACATTTTTCGACGCCTTGTTGATAAAATCTTCGAAACTCAATTTGCGTCACGGTGCTGGAGCTATGTTGTACCACTACGTTAATCCACTGCCAATAAATATTCGACTGTATTCGTTTCAAACCGTCAAATATACAGCGCTAGATGTCTGCAATAGAACGAAGATATATATTTTTTCGCTAGCGATACGACGGCCAAAGTCTATGTCACTAACAAGGAACTGGCCACAGGTGACACCCTTCGATTTTGTTGGAATTTGGATATGTTATAAAGCACCGAAAAGTAAGCGATACGTATTTTTTTTTATCGGCGGGAAAACTGATTTAAAGGGTGAAACCACCCCTCGAAAAAAGGCATCTCGGAAATTCGGCCGAAAATTATGAGATCTCGGGATTGAGTGAACGAATCGAAAAATAACCCGAAGCAAACGATAGGGGAAAATCACATTATACGTGTCAAATGTCATCAGATTTTCGATTCTACGACGCGTTTTTGCGTTGCATCGATTCAAAGTTAAAAAATGACAGATCAAATCACACCTTACATTAGTGTATAAAGAGTACGAGGCGTGTTGGTCAGTGTGGTCGATCAGCGAGGCATTCGTTAGTGGGGTAAATGTTTTCTTTTTTATCACTTGGCGTCTAGACGCTGCCTGCACAGAACTTTTTTTTAACATTCCAAATTCCAACTGTTTTGCTTCAATATAACGATGCGGGCTGTAGTTCCGAAAAGACCTGTAGTTCCGAAAAGACCATACCTCTGATTAATTTGGAATCTCGTATACCCATGTATTTTGACTCGCTGATTACGAATATTATAGTGAAAATACCCGCAATTTTGATTTTCGAGGTCAGCATCCGCGAAAACTGATTTTTTAACAGTTTTTCTGTTTTATTTGAGTGAATATCCATTTTAGAGGAAAATTATTCCTATAAAATGTATAACCCGTGAAAATACTGATCTTTTATGTTCCATACAGTTTTTATCTAAAACCATTCCGTTTCGAGAAAAGTGGGATAATCGTCCAATAAGTGAAAATTGCTTACCTCGATTAGTTTCCATATTATCTGCTTACGCACTTTACCGCGGGAAGATTGGAGTTTAGTCTTTAAAGTGCATGTTTTTTTTTGTTTTTGTTTTCTTTTATTTTAGTTTCTTTTTGTATTATATATAATACTATTTTTGCATTTTTTGTGATTCAGTCAATTCCAAAGTGCATGTTTTTTTTGCTTTTATTGCATTTTTGCATTTTTTGTTAGGGTTTGGTTTTTTTGTTGGGCTTGCTTGAGCTTTTTTGTTTAGATTTGTGTTTGGATGTTTTTGTTGGATTTGTTTCAGTGTGAATTTGGTTTTTTTCTTTGGGTTCGTGTAGATTCCTTTAACAGTCAAGTACGCGCGGTTTATTCTCTCGATTAATCGAAAATTGTAAAAAATATATCACTTTTGATATGGAAAGTATGGTCGGAAAAACGAACTTTTTTCAAACTCGTCTCTATTTTTTTTCAATTATTTTTTAATTTCCGCCCGTACTTGACTGCTAAAACTAATATATGGGTGAGCAATAAAGAAAGGCCCAAAAAAGTGTATTCATTCAATATACCGGAATTTTTGTCTATCTATGTGGACTTATGTGGATTATCTTTTCGATGTCTTTTTATAATTTCTATAAATCAAGTTTTCGGAATCCTGATAATCATTTTTTTCTGAATCTTGTAGCTTCAAAAACGGTGTACCAGCTACCCTGGCGAGACTACCGCTAAAAAATAAGCTGGGCATTCAGCCTTTGCTTGGACCATATCCAAGCTGGTCCTTCCAAGAGGAAGGAAACTGTGCCGCCCTACAGAGTGCCGTTGATATATTTCTCGATCCCCAAGCCATTTTGTGGGTTCTCGACATTGGCGTTGTCAATTCGCTCCAAGAACCGATCCTCACCTGTCCGCCCAAAGTCGTCGCTATCAATCTGAAGACTGGAAAGGTTTGCATCATTTTTTTAACTGGATGCATAATATATCAACGGGTCTGCATAAGCTCGGGGGTAATAAATGCTGGTTTTCATAATTTTTTTGTTAAATGAGAATATTGGGATATCGAGATCGGAATTTTACACATTATTAATACATAATCTTGCAAAGTTATTTTTTTTATTGTAAAATATTGATAAGCAGTGAAGTTATTATTATTTAAACAAATGCATGAATATATTTAAAAAATAATCTAGTCATGTGATGGAAAATGTTATAAATTATCCTTTGTACGAATTTAAAGAGAAAAGGCCGAATCGTTTTTATGATACGACTTTCATCGTTTCAAAAAACATCGATTCGAGGAAAATGCAAAAGAAAAAGTGGTAGTAAAGGTGGCGTCGTAGTTCGCCACAGCGCGGTGGGTGCTCTGACCCTTTATAAAAATTGCAATAACTCGGTGGGTTATTGGAATTTTTACACAATCTTTATTGGGCATTTACGTTAAGATTCTAGGTTATAAAACTATGCGTAAATGAAACCGTATTTTCGAAACTTCAAGTTTATGCAGCCCTTTACAGAATTGTCTTTTTTTTCGTTGTTGACGTTTTCGTTATTTGACTGAATTATTGTGGGCAAATAGAACGAGAAAAACTCTACATTTTGTAACAATACCGTTTTTTGGGGGTTATTTGAGTTAGAAGTCTTCTATTTTTCATACACTTTGGAATCTTCGTCTACCGCAAAAATTGCGAAAATGATGAGCTAATTATTTCCCTGACTTCTAATTTATACAAAAGATGAAATCATAAAACGCTGCATTCGATGCAGAGACCCTCAGACCGAGATGACCCACTATTTTTTCAAACAGCAATTTTTCCTCGGTTTTTCAAATTGAGTTTTTGTTCTTACCCAAATGTAATCTCAGTTGTCTTTGTTGTAAGGTAAAAATTCCAATATTCATTTCAATGTTATACAGTGTACGAAACTGTTTAATCTCCATTATTCCAGGATCAATGATTAAGGGGGAAGTACCTTCAGGCGCGGACAAAATTGCTGATTTACATGATTTTTTTAAGGCTAGTTTCTTTCCCCATTTTTGAGACTTAGGGTATATTTTATTACTACTTTTGGCTGTTAGATAGTATTTTTTTATTTATTAATCTTTAAAAATGTTGGAGGTGTGACACGGTATTTTAAAGGGGTTGCGTCGGATATTGTCAGACAGCGTGACACGTAGCGTCGGGAGAATTAATCTGAAAAAAAACCCACGAAGTTTTTTCTTTCATTAATACTCATACGCAGCTCATATGGATCAAGAAAACGTGAGAAACGTTTAAAATTGATGAAACGGTACGCTTTAAACCAAAAAGATGGAATTTTTCGAACAAATTGCTACATTTTGCAATAAAAAAATCTTTTTTCCAAAACATTTAGGATCAATAAGCTTAGAAAGATTTATACGAAATTTCATCAGAATCCGTCGATTAGTTTTCTTTTAGCTATATCTCACGCAAGTTTTGAAAATGGAGTTTAAAAGACCGTCACTCCGCGTCATTTTAAAGATCGAAAAAAAAAAAGAAGAATACCATGTAACAGTCAAAAGTAGTAATAAAACATACCCTAAGTCTAAAAAATAGTGAAAAAATCTTTTCTTAAAAAAAACCATGAACTGCGTCAATTTTTCGCATTTCAGGGTCCGGTTAGTCTTAAAATATTCCTAAAGGTTCACGCTATAACAATATGCACAAAAAAAACGTTTTTTAAAGTTTCCAGAGAGGGATCCCCCTGAAGAAATGCCATTACAAAATTTTCTTCAGCTTGACTAAATGTGTCTGATAAAAAATGTTTTCCGTAATTGCGGGTCGAACAGATCGTGAAGACAATTGTCCTGGACACATTGGCGACTCCAGCATCGCGTCTTCAATACGTAATCGCCGATTACGGTGGCGACGGTCGCGTATTCGTCTACATTACCGACGCAGCATTCCGGGCGATTCTCGTCTACGACGTGACTTCCGGTAGCAGTTATCGTATGATTCTGCCGAAGCTGGTAACGAACGGTGGGGCAAAGCGCGACGTACTTTATTCGCTGCTACTACGTCGTTCCGACGGTTCGGCCTGTCTCGCTTTCACTTATCTCGGGAGCGATCGAATGTTCAGTCTACGCACGAATAAAATTCGTAACGGCACGTCGATCAGCAGCATTCACGATCTCGGCCGAAAGCCCAAAAAAATGATTCCTCTCGGTACGGACGACGGCAGCGCAATGTTTTTCCGTTACGAGGGCGAAACGGACGTTTATCGTTGGGACACGATCAACAGTTTCGTCGCGTCGAATTTCGAAAAGGTTTTCACTGGCTCCGAATGCTCTTTCGCGACTCAAGTAACCGCCGATCACAAACGAGGACGAATAAGACTCCTTCAATCAAACTTCCCTGACTTTATTCAAGGCACCGTTGGCTGCGGCGTGGAACATTCTCTCATTGTTATTTAGAATTCTCTTGTTACTTTTTTTCCAGTCTTCTTTGGGCAAGTTAATCCTGGTTTTTCCTATACATGAGGTTGGAGTTTGCATCTTTGGGATGCAATAAAAATTAATATTTTGGAATTGCGTTAAGAGGGGATACCTTTCCTTTAAGGGGGGATTTTCTCACGGGAAGGGCCCTTAAGGGAGAAGTCCCTTAAGTGCGGTTCTTTAAGGGTGGTTTCCTTGAAGGGGTTCCTTTAAGGGCGGTTCCCTTAAGGGGGGATTCTCGGGGCCGCTTTAAGGGGGCGAAAAATTGACATTTCAGAATTCTTTTAAGGGGCGGGGAAAGATTTCTTCATTCTTTTTGAGACTTAGGTTATGTTTCATTGCTACTTTTGGCTGTCGCGTGGTATGCTTTTTTATTGGTTTTTAAAAGTGGCGCAGATACGGCACGGTCTTCTGAACGGGTTGCGGTGAATATTGTCAGATAGTGTGACACGTCGCGTCGGCGGGATTGATCTGAAAAAAAAAAAACGAACGATGCATTTTCCTTCAGTGATACTCGTGCGCGGAATATGAACCAAGAAAAAGTGAGAAATGTTGAAAATCGATGAAACGATATCCAAAGATATCTCCCCCTTAATTCATTTTGGCAGAGTTTGCCTACAAAAATCGTTCAGCGATTTTTAGAAATATTTATTTAGCGATCGTGCATTAATTTATTTGAAATATTTATTGAGCGATTGATAAGAACATGGAAAATAAATTGTTAAAAGAATATTCGTTGCTTTTCAACGATCCAAACTTCAACACCATTATTGTACGAGATTTCCGGAATACCACAAAGCGAGAGTGACAAGCGTTTGAATGAAATCATCGATAGGATGAACTTCCTTTAGTTCTGAAGATCTAGAAGATTTTTTTTTATATGGCAATTTTCTGTGATAACCGGATGGAACCTGGAGTTGCTTTTTATACGAATGCGTGGCAGATGCATGGCAAAAGAACGGGGCGAAGTTTGAAATGAATATATCGTTGACAGGATACGTTGTATTACGTTGTAAATAAGTAAACGTTTTGTAATTTATAAACAAGCGAATAAAAATTTGAGATACGTAAAAGCACGTTGAAGAAATATTTTCATTCTTTATCCTACTTATGAACAAAAGAGATTGACATTTCATGGAACAGCTGCGTGCATTTGATGTACCAATTGCCGCCTTTTTTTAATCGATTATATCGATTCCTGTAGTACGATAAATATTATATTCACACGCCAACAATACTTGTCGCGAAGCTTATCGTTTTCGATCCTTAATTAAAAATAGTTCACTACATTTTACAATAACACTTTAACGAAGATGAATTTCCGCACTCTACGAAATTACTTTTTCCTGTGCTCACGCCGATTTGAAAACAGAGATTTATAGCGGCGGATTATTGCAGCTTTTGGGCTCCGCGACCTCGTATTTTCACCGGAAGAAAAGAGTGTAATTGCTTTCTAATTTTTCGTTCACGTTTTTTGCATGGAAATATCGAATTCGCGGAAAATCTCCGAGCCTTTTTCAATGAGCCGCAAATCAATCATTGCTCCAAATTTTTACGAACACCGATAAGCCTAGAGCATAGCCAAATATATCAAAGTCAGCTCGATTTTTAGCAGATTTATTGAAGCAATAAATATACGATAACTACTGAAAATAATTTATGGAAAAATAAAATATATTTTTTCTATCCATCATCGGAAAAAAATATTTTCAAGACTCACTCGCTGCTTCAGCTATAAATATGATCCAATACAGAAAGATAGATACAGATGGTGTATTTCGATATATACAAAATATCCAAAGCATATTTTTGAAGATTATTATTCAGGATGTGTTTAATATGCGTAAATATGGTTCTATGTTTGAATTTTATGTGTAGGTGAGGCCATGGAGGATGTTCGAGCATGTACATGGTAAAGTAGGGCTGGGTCGGGCGATAAATTTCTTGTTGGCTATGCCAGCCAGTCCAAGCACCACTAACTCTTTGTCAGCATAAACCGTATGTGTTGCAAATGCTCGTCCGTGTCTCCTGCGCGCTGCGTAGCTTTTCGAACGGCTCATCGAGTTTTGCCATCTGCACACGGACATGCACACACACACACACACACACACTTTCTTTTGAATACCACATAAAAATCCTATTCGCAGGCACATATGGAGATTTCCAGGTCAAATCAACCGGTCTGTGACCTCTCGATAAATACAGTTTTCTCTTTGTACTATGATTTTCTCTGCGATTAAAACAAACGCGGTGCACTTATTTTGAGGGGTTCACTTCAGACGCTAAAACAGGCTATTTTTATGATTTTTTTGATAGGTTTGTATTACAGATATTGATATAAAAGTTGTTATACTTAATAAATACACTTTTGAAATACATTAAAGCATTTTTTTAAATAAAATTATGTAACCCAAACAAACTTTAAACGCGTTTTTCTCGATACAACGCTTTTCGACGGCTTGATGATAGAATCTTCGAAACTACTGAACCGATCTTTATGAAATTTCAACCACATATTCTTTACAACTATAGCTATAGCGCATACCAAGGATTTTTTTTAAATGTTGATATTTACTATTTTTTTTGCCAAGAACGGTGGAAAAAAAAGGTTTTTTTGTTTTTTTGAAAAAGGTCCGCCATTTTGTTATTTTTGCATATATCTAAAATCGTACGATATGCGCTATAGTCATTAACATACCGAATCTGAAACCGTTAAATTTTTTTGTTGTGGATGATCCATCTCCGAGATTTCATCAACAGTCCAGACCTACAACTTTCTTAGGACATTTCTTGAACTACCATTTACGTCTATAAATAGTGACTAAATTGAAAAAAATTGAATAAAATGAAAAAAAAATTTAATGTATTTCGAAAGTGTATTTATTAAGTGCAACAACTTTTATATCAGTATCTATAATATAAACTTATCAAAAAATTCATGACAATAGCCTTTTGAGCGTCTAAAGTGAGATAACCCCTTAAATCAGACACAAGCATGAACCAATCCAATGTCGAATGAAAACAAACTAGAAATGCAGCAATGAATATTTTTCTCTTTGCTTTATTGCGAGGGAATTATATGGCTTGGGACAATAAAGTGTTTGTTATTGAAATTAAAACGGTTTGACTATGCTGTCATTGAGGAATATTAATGGGCCTAGTTGTAAAAGTCGAGAAATAACTTTTTTTAAAACCAATATATTTTGACAGTATATCATTTTATACATGTTGTTTGAAAATTTCATGGTGATCGGTTAAAAATGACCGTTTCATAGGCTATTATGTTGGCGCCCGTCGGAACGCTCGGAACGTCGTCTAAAACTTTAAACGCTGTTTTTCAATCAAAAGTACGTTTTCAAATTAGGCGAGAAAAATATGTCAAAAACTGCTGCATCGACCTTGCTGAAATTTTTAGGGCTTTCGCTAAATGTGAAAATATGGTATTCGATCGGAGGATTTTTTTTCATTTATAATTTCGATCTGGTAAACGAAAAATGTCCCTTTTTCGCGAAAATCAAGACTCACTTTGAACATGCTCCTTTTTTTTAAGTGGTATTTCGGAAATTCTTTCGATAGGATAAACTAATATACTAACGAAATCTGTTTGATTTTATAATATTAGATAAGCTGGTTCAGAACGGCATAGCTCACAACAAAATACGTTTTCGAGGTATTTTTTCGAATACGTAATTTTTTAGACATTTATTATCACAGTTTTCTTTAAAAAATTCCACTAATTAGCTGCTCTCGACTGTTACAACTAGGCATAACCTGTTAACACGTTTAAGGGAAAAAGGTGCTTTTCGGAATTTTCATTTCAAAGACCATTGGGGGAGAATGTAGTACAAAACACAGATTTATGAGAACTTTCACAATCTTGTTCATTTAGAAAAAATTGTTCAACTTTTTGGGTTTGGCGTTGTGAAGGAATTTGTTTTCATTCCGGTAAAGAGGGATCTGATTCATCGACTTCAAAAAAAAAAAAAAGTAACGTAATGTTATGATATATGCTAAGAGAGGATTGTAAAATATATCTTGGGCGCAAGATATTCTAAGAATATCCATTTTTGGCGAGATTACGGTCGTGTGATTTCAAAGCTGCGATTTCGAGGGCAAGGTAAGGCCGGTTTTTATGCGAAAAGCTAAGAATTGTAAAATAAAAACTATGGAACATGATACGTAATTGATGAATGACCTATAGAGCAGCCAAATAAATTTCAAGCAAAGACGTTTCGCGATTTTCGAAATATTTCCAGTACCAGTTTGAAAAAGATTACTCCGAGAAAAACACGTTTCAATATGTGTTGGTTTGGTGAAGCATGTTCCTTTTACGGAATAACCGGCTACCAGGTCCGTAATGTAGGTCCTCTGTAGTCGATGCAATAGTCGTATCATATCGAGAAAATGCAAAATATTTTTATTTTTTAGTTTGCTATTTGTTTGTATATATTTTGTAGATTTTGCTGTACATTCATATATATATTTTTTGCTTTAAGGGGGAGATACCTGCAGGCGAGGAAACAGTTTGCTGATTGTCATGATTACTTTTTTAAGGGAAAGATTTCTACACCATGTTTGAGACTTAGGGTATGTTTTATCACTACGTTTAGCTGTTACATGGTATGTTTTTTTTTATTAATCTTTAAAATGGCGGAGGTATCGACACGGTCTTCAAAACTGCATTTTTCAAACTGGCGTGAAGTATAGCTAAAAAACTAATCAACCGATTCTAATGAAATTTGGTATAAATCTTCTTAACCTTCTTGTCTGAAACATGATCCTAAATGTTTTCAAAAATACAAAAAGTACTTCTGATATT